>JAHWFO010046875.1:1301566-1366939 GCA_023313115.1 Rhysida immarginata | reverse complement strand
CGGCCCATCGTACGTTACCCACTGCGTGCGAGAGCGTAGCCAGCTAGAACTAAATACAGACGGATTGAGATTTGAGACGGGCATCAAAGGTTCGGGGCTGATACCACGAGGAGTGTGAATCTTAAAAATTAAGTGATACCTCTTTAAGCAACCGATCAAGTAAAATTGATAAAGACTCTCTTTATTTCTCACTCAGATGAACTTGTCTCTGTGGAATCTCAAAGTTTTAGGACAGAACGCCTAAACGCCTGGAGAATGGGTGTATTTGTTGTACCTAGGAGGAATTTTTCTAGGGGGATTGTAATTTTTGACGTTCTTCAGTGGGAGCTTACAGAGAGGTTTGTCACACTGCAACTGCCTGAGCTTCGGAGACCTATCCATGGGCTGCATGGAAGACCTTCGTTGCAACAAATGCGCAGAGGCACACCAGTCAAGTGACTGCCCCAAGATTAAGACCCCCCCGAAGTGCATAAGATGTAGAGGACAGCACACTTCAAGCCAATCAAAATGTCTAAAATATCCTCAGGTTAAAAGGATGCATAGTTCCAACGTGACCGCGGACAAATCCTTTGCAGCTGCAGTGTCTGAGCCGGAGGAAAAAGGTCTCCACATTAACGACGTACAAGGTATGTATAAACAAATTGGACGAATATGTCATTTGTTTACAAATCTAGGCAAACGTTACCCACAGTTGAGTGGGCTCCTTACGACCAGCTAATTTCATCATGGCTACACGACATTATACTGAGATCAACAAAGGTGAACTTCGGTGCGTGATATGGAACGCTAGGGGGGTTCCCGGAAGCGTATAGAGTTTCACAGCTTTCTGTTGAAGCAGGATATCGACGTTGCTTTCCTCTGTGAAACACACCTCAAGCCAAGCCGAGATTTCAAGCTACCTGGTTATTGTATGTACCATAACGATCGTATGACTCCAAACACTACAAGATGTGCCTCTTGTGGTGCTGCGATCATCATCAAGAAGGGAATTAAACATCAAGAATTGGTGTCCAAATCTTACGCAGATATGGAATCGGCGTCCATCATCATCAATGACGTCTCCCTTGGTGAAGTGAAGTTCGTGGCGCTCTACAATTCACTTAAACATTCGACGCTAGCGATCTCGATGAACTCTTCGATGGTGACATTCCAGTTATACTGGCTGGGACCTTAATGCCAATCATCCAAGCTGGAACTCCAGAACAAGGAACAACAATGGCATGATTCTATACCGGTATATACTAAGTAAGGATGACATCATTGTTGCCGGGCCAGTGGAGGACACTTACCACTTTGACCATTCCCCTATAAGTGACGTGTTGGATATCTCAATGATGAAGGATTTCTTCAAGCCATATAAATCTTCACGATTGATGACCTTTCTTCTGACCACAAGCCTGCGGCGTTAAACTTTGACAATGTCAACATCAATTTCAGAGAAGTCAGTATGATTGGAAGCTCTTCAAAGAAATCTTCAAGGACATGACTGCCAACTCGATAGAGCAAACTGTACGGATGACATCGATCAACGTGTTGAAGATATCACCAGGCGAATAAATAGTGCCACTGAATCTAGTGCCTATCCATTGGAAAATAAATCTCCTCATCGAATTGTGCTTACCCCAGGAATCCAACGCTTGATTGCAGAAAGAAACAATACCCGTAGGCGTTGGCAACGTTATCGTGTACCTTGGCTAAAAACCAAATATAACAGGTTAGTACGAAGAGTCCAGGAAGAAATAAAAGAGTTACGCGACGCTAGGTGGAATGACAAGCTGAAAAGCTTGTCGGCTCGCGACAATTTCGTTTGGAGCATGGTTAGAACTCTGCAGAAGAAGAAGAATGATACGCTTCCTCCACTTCGTACCCCTCAAAGTAATTACGTTCAAACTAATCAGGATAAAGCACAAATAATTGCAGATTCCCTAGAGATGCAGTTTGTTACTCCTGATAAAAATAATCCCGAGAGTCTAACTCGTGTCCCAGCGTGTGGAAGATGGTCTTATCAAACTTGATGAAGTCCCGCAACTTACATCGAAGATTAACATCGAGACTGGCGAGATAGCTGCCATCATCAGAAATATCAAACTGAGGAAGGCTCCAAGAAGAGACAAAGTAAGAAATAACACCCTAAGGAATCTGCCGAACAACATTATTAATGACATATCGAATATCATAAGCGATTGTTGGAAGTTTTCCTACTTCCCGAATCCTTAGAAGCAATCTATTATGTTAAGTATCCCCAAGCAGGGGCAAAATCCTGCAATTCCTGCGAGCTATCGACCTATCAGTCTAATTTCGTCGATATCCAAAGTTTTGGAGAAAACGATCCTCACCAGGTTAAAGGACCATTGTCTCACCAATGATCTACTTCGGAAAGAGCAGTTCGGCTTTCGTGCTGCCCATTCGTGTCAGATGCAGATATGGAGGCTTGTGGAAGATTTGAGCACCCCACTGAACCTTTCAAGATACTGTGGCGTGGTTTTTCTTGAGATCAGTTAGGCTTTCGATCAGGTGTGGCACGAAGGGCTAATCCATAAGATGATTAGGAACGAGTTTCCTCCTGATTTGATTGTGATGGTGAAATCCTTTTTTAGCGACAGGTTCTATCAAGCTAAAGTTGGCGAAAACTTCTCCAGTCCCCGCAAGGTAAAGGCCGATGTCCCACAAGGCTCTGATCTTGGGTCCGTTTTATTTAATTATTTTGTACATGATTTCCCAAAACCAGAAAAATGTAATTTATATTTCTATGCTGATGATACTGCCATCATGGCATGGGCGCACCAGCCATCTCACGTTTCACTCGTTTGGAGAACGCCTTGAAGAAATTTGAAGACTGGTTTAATTGCTGGAAACTGAACCTCAACATCGGAAAATGCAAAGCTGTGTACTTCAACAAAAAGCTTAAGCGTCCCCCGGATTCTCTTGTCCTATTCAATAAGGAACTCGAATGGGTCGACAATTACAGGTACCTTGGCGTTATAATCGACTCAAGACTCTCCTGGAACTGTCACGTAACTTACATTCTGAACAAAGCAAAGAAGGCTAAGTACAGCCTCATAGCTCTCCTGGGTCGAAACAGTGCCCTCAGCAATCGACAACAAGAAATTAAGCCTCCCGAAGAAGATATAGGAAAGTAGCGGAAGCCCCGAGTTCACCTATTTTTTTTATTCCTTCATCTGCACTTTTTAACCCCCATTTTTAAAATCAAAAATTGATTTTCTCGAATCTTGTATTTAGAAAATATAAAAGAACCCTATCTTCTTTACTTTCTCATCATTTTCGATCGAATGATATATGACACTCCATATGCTGCCATATTTCTAAAGACCAAGTGATTACCACCCCCATAACTCCGACCCTATTGGGACAATTTGGCCCAAACTTTACAATGATGTTGATCTTCCTTAGAGGAATCTGTATACCGAATTCCACTCCTTTATATGCATAAATACGCGTAGACCATTTGCACCCTTCTAATTTCCGCCCCCGAAACTCCGACCCCAATGGGCCAATCAAAACCAAACTAAATAGTGAAGGTGCACATGCCCATAGTAAGCTACTTTCCGAATTTCAACCTTCTACCTCCAAAAATGCGGAAATTATGAAGGGGACGGACGGACAGACAGACGGACAGACGGACGGACAGACAGACGGACATCGTGAAAACAATAAGTAGTTCCATTCTTCCGCTACTTAATAACCTGCTACTGTACAAGACGATGATTCTGACCATCCTTCTCTATGGCATGCCTGCGTGGGCAACCATATGTAAAAGCAGATGGAGTGAACTCCAGTCGTTCCAGAATGTAACACTGAGGACCATTGCCCAGCATTGAAGAAGGACCGTTAAAAATCATTACATTCACTCGGATCTGAACATGACTCACCTTGGTAAGTGTGTCCAAGATCTTCTGATGAACATGGTGCAGACGATGAAGAGCCATGACAATGACCTAGTGGCTGGAATACTAAACAACCTGATGGAATTATAATAAATGAAAGAAAACTCTTTAACCACAACGAATAACAGAAAAATACAACCTGGATATGCGCATTGCAATTTTATATATGACACTCTTACTCGTAATATACAATGATTCTGTAGCAACGGTCCAAAGCTTAATTCGTCTTTGCACCTTTTTAACACCTCTAATAAAAAAGATTGAACATTAGACGGTTTTTGAAAATCACTGGGGGGGGAGGGGTGCTTTACGGATGCTTTACAAGAAGGAGAGGGGAGTTAAAAATGGACCAGTTTGGTTTTCGGGATTTTAAGAAATTAAGAATATGAACTGGAGCTAAATCTCCAAACATCACGTAACGATATTATTTTTAAAAAATGGAAGGAAAAGTTTTGCAACCTGAATTCGAACTAGGAATCTCGTGTGTCGTGCTCGACGCCTCTACCAATTGGGCTATCGCAGACACTTGTGCAGCCTTGCTGTAACTAAGTATCTTAAAGATAACAAAGTTGTCAAGCTGGAAAGCCCTATGGGAGGCGAGCACCCGGTTCACAGATCGGGAATTTCTCCTATCCAACCATCAGAAAGTTTGATGAACGCACATAAGAAATAAAGAATATAAACTGGAACTAATTCTTCAAACATCCGAAGCCCGGTTGGTAGAGGCGTCGAGCACGACACAAGACGTTCGTGCTTCGAATAATTCCTTCCATTTTTTCAAATAATATCGTTGCCTGATGTTTGGAGAATTAGTTTATATTCTTTATTTATTACGTGTGTTCATCAAACTTTCTGATGGTTTGGATAAGAGCATTAGCGCTCATCCTGAATACGAGCCAAAGAGTCCGAGGGCGCCACTTTTTTTTTAACATTGAGGTTTCCATTCTGTTATTATTTTATCGTGATCGGAGAGAACATCTGGTACGAGAAGAAAATTTCTTGAGTCTAGAAATATCGAGTAAAAGAAAAAGAAGATAAATATGACCAGACGGGGTATTAAGAATACAATGAAAAATTTTATTTTGTAAAGATTCAAGCGAAGAAAAAAGCGGAGTCGAAAACAAAAATAAATTAATAATCTGATTAAGTTTCTGTAGAACTTTGGAAGTATCAGGATCCATATCAATATCTGAAAGTTAAGGCGATTTAAAATAGAAGAATCAGTCAACTGCGTATGGGCGTTGAGAAAGAAAAGGAGGATATAAATAAGATGTGAATTGAGATGAATCTGACGTATTAATAGAATAATATCAAAAAAGTTAAATAGACAAAGAAGTAGACATGAAGAATATTAAAATATAAAATATAAATGAGTCAAGAAAAAATTGTAGAAATAAATACATGGTGATTATAAATGATTCATCGGGTATTAAATGACTGTATTGCAAAAAGTAATACACAAAATAATGAGTGTTACATGAAAAGAACCAGAAACTGTCCACATTTTAGTCATAACACTACAAATGTTCAATGTTCGCCCCCTTTGTCACACGACACACGTCAATGCGGTAGTCCATTCGGCCCACACGCGTCCTAGCATTTCCCCATTGACGTTCATCAGAGCTGCGGTAATGCGGTCTCGTGCTGCCACCTGGTCCGTCACACAGAAGTCCGCACGCGCGAAATTTAAATTCGGATATATTCTCTTTCTTTTGGTGATTGTTACGAACGAGTGCTATCAATAGCTTGGAAGCTGTAAGACTTCAAAACCCGATATATCATTTATAATCGCCCTGTATATTCAGAAAAAACGGTAATCATAAAATAATCATGATGGTCTTCTACTTCCATTTTTACTATACGTTAGAAACAAATCGCTCAAGAATTAATTAATTTTTAATGTAAAAAATTCGAATATTCTAAATTAACACGGCCCCTCTCCTCAAACTATAACCCAAATACAGGGTGGTCCAAAAGTGAGGAAAACTTTAAAACTCGATAATTGTGCTTGCGAATGCAGATAAAAAGATTGTGTTTGCATGGAATCTTTAAAACCTAACGTTTCCACTGCAGGAGGCTGGAACGCAGAACACCAAGCTAAATTCGTAACCACTCCTGTTGATACGTTTCACAAAGACCCTCCACTGTTCACGATCGTCCTTTGCAAGGGCCCGTTTAAGTAGGCCAAAGCCACAAAAATCCATAGGCGACCGGTATATCGCTGAATGGAATGGAGCGGATTCCGGTATCTTCTTGCATACGTTCCAGGAACAGGCGAGTTAACGCGGTGGTGTGACTCGACATGTTGTCTTGGTGCAGCCATACCTTTTTACCTATATACCATAAAACTCGTGTATGTCACGGGTAAATATGGGGTCAGAACGTTAGTCTGATAATTCATGGCGTTGACTTTGGCTTTTGACTCAATTTTGTTGCAGTCGTTTAAATAAACAAACGCCTCAAAATGTCTTCCACAAATGGCATACTTCAATGGCCCAAACAAGTGAAAGTCTGATTGCGCTAAGTCAGGGATGTTGGATGGTTGGTTGGTTGGTTGATTAAAATTTTAAGGCGTCGGCTGCTATGGCCATTTTGCGCTGGTCAAAAAGTTTAAAAATCCACAGTTTATGGGACAAAAGTTTAAAAAACCGCAGATGAAAAGATTCATAAAAACGTAGGTTACAAAGATACAAAACCAATAAAAAACATGACTATGAGGATTTTAAAATCACTAATAATTTTTAAACCAAACATTTCTATTCCAGGGTTCTCCCCTAATAAGAAATGTGATGAATATTGTAGGGCAATGTAAATTATTTGTGTGTAAAGGGCACTAAATCAACATATACTTAATGGTCAGACATATACAACGCAAAAGCAATAAAAGGATAACTAGGATGAATAATTTTTAAAAATAGAAACACTTTTTTAAAAATCATAAGGTTGTTCCCCAATAAAAAATCTAGTGAATAATTCAGCCTTAATGAGCGTCTTAAATTAGTGTGTAAAGGCACTGTATAATAATGTTTAATAGTCAGCATTTCTCCACAGGAGCATACTGGAGTTGGATCTTTTTTTTTTAATAAATGGCCGTGATCAATCCTAAGCCGAGTAAAAACGACATCTTCTCGCCTGTTTGTTAGACAAGGTAAGAACCACGGGGTGATGGCACGCTTTATTTCAAATAATTTATTCGTTGGGTTAAAAGGCGAAGACTCCTGTCAAGAAGATACGAGTTTCTTGGAGATAACTTGGAACAAATGTTCGGGGAGTGAAAGTAACTCAGAGATCGGTAAGTGTGTAATCGCGTCTCTTGCCGCCTTATCGACCCGTTCATTTTGCTGGATATCCATCCATGTGACTAGGCATCCAAACAAAATAAATTCTGGTACCTTGGGAATCCAGGTAATAAAAGTATTCCTGGATTCTTTGAACAAAAGGATTGTTGTCTGTATTGAATGATTCCAAGGATTGCAAAGCGCTCAGAGAATCAGAGAATATCCAAAAGTTGGAATTTGGATAATTAAAAGAGAACTCTAACGCTTTGGCTATCGCTAACAATTCCGCTGAGAAGATGGAAAACTCGTTTGGCAAATGATAAGAAAATACAAAGTTATCTATAAGGAACGCACAACCAACTTCTTCCTTTGATATGGACTCATCTGTGCATATGTGGAAGCCATCTGGAAGGATTTCTAAAAAAACCTTAATAAGTGCCTTAATTTCAGCTTCCGTGAAATTCGATTTTTTCCCAGCGAACAAGTTGTAATTTATATCTGGTTGGGGGAAAATCCACTGAGGAACATCTCTGACCTTTCGGCTATGCATGGCTGGAAATGAGAGGTTCAGGCTCTCCAGAAGATTCTGGAAAAAAAATTGCTGATGCTTCTAAAAGTACGATGAGGGGGGGATCCCAGGTTTATCAAATAAACAGGCAAAATCTGGATGCAGACTTTCACCATATACACGAAGAGCATACTTGAGGAGGAGTTTGGCTCTTCTAAACCATAACGGGGGTTCAGCAGCATCCACATAAAGGCTCTCTACCGGACTTGTTCGGAAAGCTCCTGTGGCAATTCTTATGCCTAGATTATGGACGGGATCTAACAGCTTCAAAGTACTCTTTGAAGCTGAGGCATAAACAATGCTTCCATAGTTTAATTTAGCCCTAACTAGGGAGCCGTACAGGAATAAGCGCATCTTCCTATCAGCGTCCCATTTGGTAGCGGAAATTGAGGGCAAAACATTCATGGCTTGTAAGCACCCACCAATGAGACAGGGGATCCATAAAGAGTAAGATCCGGATCTGGATGGAGACTTCTCAAAAACAAAAGTGGACGGCCTTTGTTTTTTGGGGGTGAAAATTTAAAGCCTACTTCATTGCTCCAGGTAACACGTTTGTTGATGGCTAGTTGCAGTTGATGCTCAATAAAGAACACCGAGAACCCTCGACAGTAAATGGCGATGTCGTCAACATACAAGGAATAGTTCACAGTGGAGGGAAGTTGTAAACAAACCTCATTAATAGCAATAAGGAAAAGGAAGGGACTCAGCACAATTCCTTGTGGGACACCATTATCCTGCGTAAAAGGGTCCGAGAGCGTTGAGTCAACGCGAATTCGGAAGGTTCTATTCTAAATAAAATTGTACAGAAAAGAGGGAAAATGTCCTATAAGGCCGTATTTTCGCAAAAGTATTGCAATTCCATACCTCGAAGTTGTATCGTAGGCTTTTTCCAGGTCGAAAAAACCCCTACGACATGATGTCTATGTCTCTGTGCGACATGAAGCTGTTGAATGGTGTAACACTGTCCAACCCTGTTTCGTGATGTGTTCCGACGTCCTCAAACTTGTGTGAGGGGGAGCGCTATCGTGTTGAAGCAAACAATCAGCTGGGTTGTAATGGCGTCCAAGTCGCTGGAAGCGCTTCTTGAATTTGGTTAATGTGTTCACATATGCTTCAAAATCAATGGTGCTGCCTCTCGGCATCACATCAATGAGTATGACACTATCACACTCCTAAAACACAATGATCATGACCTTCTGTGGAGAGTGGAGATGACGCCATTCCATCGATTGTCGTTTTGTTTCGGGCTCAAAATGGTGAACCCAGGTTTCATCAGCTGTCACAATCCGGGACAAGAAGGCTTCCGTCTCAGCTTCAAAACGTTGCAGCAACTCAGAAGAAATATGGCATCCCTAAATTAGAATATGGCATAATATTATGGTCTGCAGCTTCAAAGTTCTTGTTAACCAAACTTAAAGTGAAGTATAATGATATTATTCGAACTGCTTTTTCTTTAAAAAAACTTACATCGATCACTAGTTGATGCAATAAGGCTGGCCTTCCTACTTTTAGCTCGATCATTATTAATGCCAAATTAAAGGAAATGTATATAGCTTTAACTGATGAAAAGTATCCGTTCCATTTCGTTGCCGAATGGTCCAAAAGTCATCTACAGACTCGAACTTTACAAAAATATAAATTGATACCTCCATTTATAATTGCTATTAAAATGAACAGATTTTTTCCTTTTAATACTTTAGAGGTTTGAAATGATTTACTCTGCCATTTAAGACTAAATATCATGGAGTGCAAAAATCAAAATTGCAATAATCACAAGCTTCATGTTAAACATTTAATTTCACAAACTTAATGTCTAATCAATGCGCCTAGTGACCCAACTCATTTTCTTTCATCCCAAAGGGATGCACAATGACTGAAAAAAAATAAAAGATAAAAAAAAAGTTTCTTTTCAAATCAGGAGTATGGTATACGTTCAATAAAATGTACTTCATCTGATTTACATTTTCATCAATTACTCTAAGGTGAATGTCGCCTATACCGAGTAAAAGGTATCAATGTATGTGAGGATTGTGAAATGAGAAAAACAGTTAAGAGAAACCAGCAGTGATGTGTCCAGCATGGAAGCATTAAAAAAGGAAGGTGTCCGAGAACAACATGGAGAAAATTTGCTCAATCCTCCACCAGAACCATCAACTGTACCTGACATTTCTTGGCTCTATATAATGCGCCCAAGCATAAATTCGATACCAATGAGCTTGACGAGCTGTTTTCCGGGAATATTCCCGTTATTATGGCGGGAGACCTGAACGCTAAACACTCGCACTGGAATTCAAGATGCCATAACCAAAACGGTGTCCTTTTGTATGGCTACGTGCAAAGGCAATCTGATATTATTGCAGTAGGCCCTGTGGATGATACATATTATTGTGATCATTCTCCTTCAAGCGATGTAATTGATATTGTGTTGTTGAAGGGCTTCTACAAATCATTCAATATCTATACTGTCAATGATCTATCCTCAGACCATAAACCAGTTGCACTAAATTTTGACAACGTAAACATTGACCTCAAAGAAGAACTGAGGCTCAAACAAGACTGGAAGTTTTTTAGAGAAATTCTCAAAAACGATGACGACCCACTAAATAACGTACATAGTACGAGCGACATAGATACCAATGTGAAAAGGCTTACTAAACGTATAAATGCAGCTACTGACTCTAGTGCTTCACCGTTAGAGTCGAAGCGAGCTGATCACCTTGATCTCACCCCAGAAATCAAACAATTAATTGAACAAAGGAATAAGGTTAGAAGGCAGTGGTACCGAACTCGTGATTCATGGCTTAAGACCAAGTATAATAGGCTCACAAGAAGAGTTCACGAAGAGGTAAAAGCACTTCGTAATGACAGGTGGAATGATAAAGTTAAGAGTCTGTCGACCCACGATAACTCTATTTGGTGCATGGTTCGAGCCTTGCAAAACAAGAAAGCCATTAAAATCCCACCTCTGTTAGCCCAAAATGGCAAATTCATCACGAATGATGATGATAAAGCGCAGCTTATTGCAAGTTCACTTTCAGAACAGTTTGTCACGCCTACTGATGGTCGGCAAATAGGAATTGATATGTATGAGAAAGTAAAATCCTGCATAACTGGCTTCTATAATATTCACGGCAATGAATTCCCAAAACATAGCATTGATGTAAATGAAGTCCAAAGCATCATTAAAAATTTAAAAACGAAAAAAGCTCCAGGTAAAGACTCTATTAAGAACAGTGCTTTGAAAAATTTACCTCAAAATACAATTCAAGATATTGCAAAAGTAATTAACGACTGCTGGAAGAACGCTTACTTCCCGGATGCTTGGAAGCAATCAGTTGTCTTAAGCATTCCTAAGCCAGGACAAAATCCTGCAAATCCTGTTAGCTACAGGCCCATCAGCTTGTTACCATCAATCTCCAAAATCCTGGAAAAAACAATTCTCAAGAGATTCATTGAGTACTGTGATGCCAATGATCTCATCCGCGACGAACAATTTGGCTTTCGCTCAAACCATTCCTGCCAACTCCAAACATGGAGGCTCGCAGCGGATATCAATGAGCCCCTTAATCTCTCTATGTATTGTGGGGTCGTTTTCCTAGATGTACACAAAGCCTTCGACCAAGTCTGGCACGATGGTCTTATTTTTAAAATGATTATGGATGGATTTCCTCAAGACATAATTATTCTGATACACTCGTTTCTCTCCAACCGGTTCTTTCAGGCCAGAGTTGGAGATAGTCTATCTCCTATGTATGAAGTAAAAGCTGGTGTCCCACAGGGTTCAGTCCTGGGGCCAGTATTATTCAATTACTTTATGCGAGACTTTCCAAGTCCTTCCAAATGTAAGCTCTTTTTTTACGCAGATGACGCTGCTATACTGACCTGTGCTCGTCAACCAGCCGTAGTAGTCTCGCGGCTGCAGAAGGCTCTAAAGGAGTGTGAAAGCTGGTTTAGCAAGTGGAGGCTAAAATTGAATGTAGACAAATGCAAGGCGATGTTTGTCTCCAAGAAGAGAAAGAGATCATTAGATTCTCTAACACTATATGGCAAAAAACTGGACTGGGTTGAAACTTATAAATATCTTGGTGTTGTTATTGACTCTAAACTTACCTGGACTCCCCAAGCAACTTATGCGTTGAATAAGGCTAGGGGGTCTAGGCTGAACTCATCGACAAGCTGTCGATCTCGACAAAATCTAACCGTCGATAAGTGGCATATTACACATTTTTACACAAATTTACACACGTATGGCTAGATGATATACACTGATATACACAAGTTTACACACATTTACACATAATTTTAAACATTTATACATAAATACATACATAAACACATAACTGTAGACACACTATATTATCATTTTCACAGTTCAAGTTTCGTAGCACAAGAGAGTACTTCATGTATGTAAATATTTTTAAACAAATTTTTGTGAATATTTTTAGAAAATGTGTATTCTTGAGCTGTGTGTATTTAGCCTGCAGGCCGGAAACGAAGGAAAAAATATTTTAATAAGAAATGTGTTGCGAAATTCTGAAATAACGATCGTCAAGTGCATAGTCGACTGCTCTTGAATTGTAGACAAGAATGGCAGAATTGTAGGCAGTTGTCGATGGTCAAAGTCTACACTCGAAAATCGACGGTGTAGAGTCTGTACACTGTAGACTCTGTAGACAAGTAGACAAGTGTACACTGTAGACTCTGTAGACACTGTAGACAAGTCGTGTTCGTGCTAGCTCGAATCGACAAATGCGTCATTAACCACGTGACCATCGAAACTTGTCGACAGTCGACTGCTTGTCGATGAGCTCAGCCTAGACCCCTAGGAGAGCCAAGTTTAGCTTGATTGCTCTGCTGGGCCGAAATAGTGCTCTAAACATTGATAATAAACTCCTACTCTATAAGGTCATTGTTCGGACTATTTTGACGTATGGTATGCCCGTCTGGGCCACAATATGTAAGACTAGATGGAAAGAACTGCAAACGTTCCAAAACGTTACCCTTAGGATTATTGCGCAAAAAGATCGGAGAATTGTTCGCAATTCCTCCATTTATAATGACTTCAACATGACTTATATTGGCAAATACGTTCAAGGGCTCATGGAATCCATGCTGCCCAATATAGAAAATCATAGCAACGAGCTAGTCTCGGGCATTTTAAATCATCCTATACATAGAAAGAGATATCGTGATCCAAGGCATATACTTGATATTAATTTTGAAGACATTGGTAATGTCATATTTCCAGATTACTGGACTTCATAGGTCGTGTTTTATCTAATACTAGTGGTCTGCTTCTAGTCTAGACAATCGTCAATCAAATTTTCCTCCACCAAGAGGAGGCAATTTTCTTTCATACTTGGATGACCTTTGTGGGTACATCAGGCTTTTTTTCTAGTTCAGTGTATTTCCCTTGGAATATGATTATGAAGGGTGAGATTATGGAAGCTATGCTTCAAGTTCCACTCAAATACCGATACACTACACTGTTCGATTGTCGATTGTCGATAGGGAGCCTAGAAAAAAGATTTCGTAAAATTCCCTGAATTTCCCTTGATTTTTCCTGATCATCAGCAGAAAAAAAAAAGACTATCATGAAAGATTATTATTGACATTGTTCAAAATTTTCTATGTTATGATTCCCTGACTGTTCCTGGTTACAAAAAAAAATTCTCTGACAATTCCCGGTCGCTAGTCACCCTGTAAAATAGTACCACATATAAGAGCACCAGGTCAAAGGTCACTGAAATAAAGAGTACAAGAAGCCTATGAGAAAAAGAGTGTGCAGGGACGGACACAAAATCAACATAGAAGTAGAAAAATATGAAAGAACATTAAAAAGAGGAAAGATAAAGAAAAAAGGGGAAAAAGAGAAAGAAAAGGGCTGAGAGAGCTTATGACAAATTAAGGAATAGCTGAAGTTGGAGAGGGATATGGGAAAGGTAATGAGAGAATGGTGCCTTTGCTAAGGTTAATGCCATTAGGGGTGAGGGAATTGAATTTCCAAATAAGAAAAGACTCGAATTGCTTTCCTCTCTTTCTTGTTATGAAAGTTACTACGAAGAATATAAAGGCTGATGGGCTGTAAAGAGTGGCCAGGGGAATTAAATTGTTTAGCGACAGGGGTGTCAGCATTGCTAAGGATGTCGAATTTATGTCCGGTAAATCTGGCACGTAGGGTATTGCCAGTCTCACCAACATACTGTTTCTGGAATACTTTGCAATGTAACAGGTAAATAAGTTTGTGAGAAGTGCAGGTCAGGTTCTGGTTAATTTTGAAAGTAAAGGAGGAAGCACTGCTGGAAATGGAGGTAGCAGGGTTAAAAAAAATGGCTAACGCTGCAAGGCTTTTCATTGCAAGGAGAACATTCCTTAGTGGAAGTGCGTGGTTTAGTAATAGCAGCATGGACCAGAATATCTTTAAAATTAGATGTCCGTTTAAAAGAAACTTTAGGTGGTTCTGGTAGAATGGAATGAAGAAGAGGAAACATCAACATATAATTGACAACTCTCCTCTTCTTCATTCCATTCTACCAGAACCACCTAAAGTTTCTTAAAGATTAATAAATGAAAGGTCTTAAGAGGATTTTTTCACGCCAAACCTCAGATGTTGATATTATTGATCTTTTACGATTATACGCCAGTAGGAAAGACAGTCCCAGCCCGCGAACTGGGTAGATAGCGTAATGCCAGCCCTAAGAACATGTAGATAGCGTAATGCCTCCATGTCCACGGTGGCGCAATTGGTTGGCGCATCTTCACGGTGAGCAGACGGTACCTGGTTCGATCCCAGGCTGTGGAATTTTCTTTCCTATTTTTCATCAATAATATCAACGTGCTACAGCAGTAATACAGGGCTTCACAACTCTTGCCAACACATCAGTGTAAGCCGCAGCGTTGACCCTGAGACCTTGACGGAAGAAATGTGGAGGCATCACGTCGCCTTCACTGCTCACGACGCCCAGAACCAACACTGCGGCTGGAAATTTCGTATGCATGACGATGGGAAGTTCCTGGGGGGTTTGATACCCCCCATCGATCATTTCGGCGGTTCACCTTCTGGTCTTGCACGAAGTCTTGAACGAACGGGCAACTTTCAGGAATGCAGCAATCTCGGAGTCGGAGTGTCCTGCAGCCAAAAAGAAGATGACAGCATGTCGCTTCATTTGCTGGGTTATCTTTAGATCCGCCATGTTTATCTACCTCGTTTCGGAATTGTTAAATAGTATGACGTATTGATAATTACGTTTTACTCACGTGTTCTGAAATACCTACCGCACCCTGTATAAAACATATTGAAAGTATGGTTGTATAAATCCTTTTTCTCCTAAATAATGTTATTTTCAAGACAACAATGCACAATGTCATGCTTCAGCTTCCGTCAGGCAGTGATATTCAGACATGAATGTCAATCGCCTTCCGAGGCTCGCTCAGAGCCCTGACTTTAACCCAATTGAATATCCATAGGACAAGCTGGAATTTTGAGTGAGAGTGAGAGAGCCACGTCCGAAATCGACTGCTGACATGGCTAGGTTCTTGCAACAAGAATGGACCCTAATACAGGAAATTGTTTATTGGAACCTTTTAGAAATTATGCCCAGAAAGTTGGATGACGTAATTTCAGTACTTTTCCCGTACCTGTTTACTGTTCCTTCCATTATTGTATGGTAGTGGATGCTTAGCGTTTGTCTCGTCCACTTTTACGTAACAGTGGTTGAGACAACTGCAAAAGCTGTCTCCACTGTGATACCGTTGCCGCAACATATTCCAAATTTCCAATCTGGTAGCCTTTTGATCAAGTGACAGATACTTAGACACCCTTCCGACACAGCTCTTGGTGAATTGTAGCAAGATTCTGGATGAATGTGTTTACGTAACGTATAGGAATTCTCTATTGCTCGGTATTAACTCAAAATTCCGCTCGATTACTGGGTTGTTCACAGTAAGCGCTGGCCATGCTTTATGCATTTCACTGTATTACTCTTTAAAGGACTTAAACGACTTGCAGATGAATGTTACATCAAACTGTGCTTGTCTTCTACGGTGAATTTCACCTCTAATCACATCTTCTTTGCTTAGAAATTTAAAAATTATTCATTGTTCCACTGACACAAGGCAAAGACACTGGCCATTTTCTGTCTGAAATTGTCGTTCAGTGAGCACGAGATGCCAATGTTGCCAAATAATAATACGAAGGAAGAAAATACGAAAACACTAATCCATAAAAACATTTTTATTGATTCAGATGTACATTTCGGGTGAGTCAATAACAATAATAAGAATTTATTTAAGAGCAAACTCCTAGGGAAAGAATCCTTGTTAACAAAAAGGAAACATTTTAATGAAATAAAGAATTACTACGGATTTCTATCCTAAAATGCTAATTTTCTTATGTTTTAAAATTTCCAGCTTTCCTATCTTTAAAATTCAGATAAATGAACGAAAAGAAAACGCTCATATTTATTTCAATCTATTATTGAATTTACCATATTTTTTTAGATTATTCAGTTATGACCAAAATGACCAAATCCTAAATTCAAAGCCAAGAACAATTTATATCCAACGCGAGTAAATGGTTTGAGCATTAATTTCTAACTTATCTCCAAATATGTGCATTTATCAAGTTAACAGTCTACCTATAGTATAGGAAAGCAAAACATTGTAAAAATTTATGAAGAAAACCTCCCTCTTATGAGATTAAGCAATTTCTCACCTACCTTGCACCATTTAGAGTTGTCGATTATTGTCTAATAGTTTGTTCTATTTTACACAGTGCTCTTTCCACGGTCGACAAACCTGTTAAAGTCGTCGCCTTCTTGTCCAGCGGTGACGAAGCCCCAAGCGATTCCGTCCAGTCATTTCGAGGAGAACCAAGGACCGCCTACCTGTAGCAGTGCGGATCAGTCTTCATTCCCCGTTAGTAGCTGTTCTTGGTGTATTTGAGATAGACAGCCGTCATACTGCACAATATATACACCAGAAATTTGAAGAAATTATTTCTGACTGAAAGATTCCGAAGGAGAAAAGTTTGGCAATAATAACGGACAATGCAGCAAATATTTCAAAGGCAGTGTGTGATCTCGTAGGCCAGAGGTAGCATTTGCCCTGCTTCGCCCATACTATTAACCTTATTCCATCAAAGGCAATCGAAACAACGCCAGAAGTACAAGAAATCATCTCGAAAGTAAAAGAAATTGTTCGATATTTTCAGCAGAGTGTGAGAGCTGCTGATGATTTAAGGAAGAAAGTGGCCAAGAAATTAGTGCAAAGCTGTCCAACGAGATGGAGCAGTACATACCACATGCTTCAAGTTTTTCTTGAATGCTCAGATGATGTGAGCCTTGTTTTATTGAAGCATGTAAAAGGTCCGCCAATGCTGACAGCAGAAGAGTTGAATATTTTAAAAAGTGTAAAGGAAGTTTTACAGCCCATTATGAAGGTATTTCACATTTCAAAACCTTTACATAAGCTACTTAGTAAATCAAATTTTAAGGAACTAACAGTGATTTTTTTTTTGCTTTTCAGATTACTGAAGCGATTTCTGGTGAAAAATATGTCACCTGTAGCAACGTGATACCAATGGTCAATACCCTAAAATTTCACCTAGATAACTTTACAACAACAGCTGAAAATGGAGCTACTGAAACTGTACGAAGTTTTCTTAATAACATTCAGAAGGAGGTTCAGAAACGCTTTGGAAAAAAATTGAAGAGATAATTATATATTATATTATACCGTATTATATTATATTATATTGGTTATGTTAAAATTGTAACACTTTTTTTAAACATATTTGCAATATTTCTTTAAAGGTCAACTTCTTCGCTAATGCGACATTACTTGATGGACGCTTTAAGAAAGCTGATTTCAACAATAATTTGGCAGTCAATCAGACAATTTGCAGGCTGTCAAGGGAAATGAAGGATTGGGACAACAATTCTTCACAAAAGGATGTTCCAGTTCAGCAAGTTGAAGATGTCAACTCATTTTGGAACTTGCGCATGCAGAAATTAAAAGAATCGACTGATACTGCAGATGATGACAATGTCATCCCGATTGAATTTCGCCAGTATTTAAGCTCAAGATATGCAGAAATGCTCACAGATCCTCTTGAGTACTGGAAACGGCATCAGGGCATTTATCCTAATGTGTCAAAGTTAGCGTTGAAGTACTTGACTGTTTGTGCTACATCAGTGCCCTGTGAACGTTTATTTTCCCGGGCAGGTCTAATTATGACTAACAGAAGAAATAAGCTGGAGGGAAATCACTTATTATTTTTAAAATACTTAACAAAGGAAGAGTGGGGACTTGATTAAAAGAAAAAATTCGAAATAAATTTAATACAAAACATTCATTCTTGTGTGAATTCATTGTATCGGTCGGTATCACGATACTTAAGGTCCTTAAGTATTGAAGTATCGGTATCGAACTTTTTGGTATCGTACATAGTATCGGTATCGCGATACTTTGTGGGTATCGACCATCACTACTTTGTTGGTTACTAAAGAAAAGTACACGACACTAAGAGGTCTTCCACATTTTGAAAAAATAATAAGATTGACGATTGTCAGAAGATTGGGTGGGGGCCCCGCCGGATCCCATCTTCCAATAATCCGAACAGATTTTCCAATTCTCAACAGAGAATGTATACAGTTGAATGGCCAATCAGAGAAGAAAGCAAATTCTCTGATTGGTTACACAAAAAATGAAGATTGGTTAAAGATAATGTAAACGAAAAATGGGGACCAATTAGAGAAAGGGAATGTCTGATTGGTTACAAACAGAAGAAGCAAGTTAAGATCAGATACAGTTAAGCAGACCGTCCGATTTGGACCTATGTCTTGATTCAAAAGGTCGTCCGGGAGGTGTTTGGACATTTCTCAGGATTCAAAAAAGACTTCTATAATCCTCTGTCGTATGGAGAATCTTGAAGTTAACTTTATTCGCTATTTGTCCGCTTGTCAAGATGTGTTGGGAATATCCTGACATCTCTGTTTATGATTTTTGACATAGCTGAAATGTTCTTGAATCCTAGTTTTCATTCTTCTTCGAAACTGTCTTACATATTTAAATTGGCAAGTCCGAAATTTAAAGTCTTAGATTCCTGATCTGTGCAGGAGTAGATCATACGAACTTCTTGATGGTATGGTTGCTTTTGTGGGCAATCGTCAGATCGTATTATTTTTTACAAGGCCTTTAAGAATTTGTCTGTTATATGGCAGGCTTGTTGAAAGAAACGTGGCAATGGGTAAATAATGAAACTAAGCTACCCATTGGATTGCGTGAATTTAATATAATTTAAAATAAAAAAATATATAAAATGATGTAATAAAATGTCACGGGTAAACCTGATGTTGATGAGAGAAGGGGATTAAAGCCAGAAGTTAAATATAGTATTCCTTTAATTATCACAAAGGGTAACAAGCTGATTTGAACTTTTGTTACAAAGAAATAATTCGCAAATTTCAAACAATTGTATTTTTTGGTTCACTGAGTCTCGTGATTGGCATTAAGACTACTAATGTTTCTCATCAGCGTGCGCTGAACGAGACTGGTGTTGTCCCATAAACAAACGCTGCTCCTTTTCGGGTTGGGAACTGTAGTTGCAATTTAAACCGAAATCCAAATAAAATTTTTCATTGAGCAAGCATATTGAATTTTATCTATTATATTATTCTTTTTGTATGTCTTTTAAAATAAATGTTTGTTTTCATAACATTAGGTAGGTTAAGATGGGAACCGGATAAAATAAACTCAGGATCTTGTATTATTGAATAATATAATTCTTTTCCTGTTTGTCTTTTTAAATGAAAATTTTACTTCTATAAAATGAGATACTCATTAGTGATGGACGATATTTGATACCAGTATCGTGTTTTATAAGTTTATTCCATACACATTAGGTTTCTCTCCTGCTTTATGAGGGGACATAAAAATTATTAATCGGATAGTATCAAATATGAAAATCAACTGGTAATGGGTTGAGTATTTCTAACATTTTTCACTGTAGAGTTCATTTTCAGAGTAAATACCAGCTATTGAATCGTAGACTGAAATCTGCAATTGAGAACTATTATGAGTTGCCGAGGATTGATTTCCTGAGAGCAATTGTCACAATGTTTAATTGCCGAAAACATCTTTTTACGTCAAATGTCCGAATGTCGGTGAAATGCAGGTATTTCTCCATCGATTAAATGTCCGTTCGGTCAAATGTCCGTGGGTCAAATGTCCGTCGGCCAAATGACCGGGTACCTTTTCCCGCACCATCATTCTTTGTAAGGTCGACTGAATTTGAAAGAAGCGCTCCAAGAAAACGGACACGGGAAGCGTTTTATGCCATAATTTGTTGTCGCTCAATGGGTTCTTATTTTTTGCATAGCCAATGAACGACCAGCGCAACTATTAATCTCAGCGGGGGAAGACGACCGCTAAGACAATACGTGCCTCTTGTCTTTGTTTTGCTCGAACGCTCGAGCTCCACGTGCTTCCTTTTTATCCATATATCCATATATATATTATAAATCAGAGTCCGTTGGAGTGTTTGTCCGTTTACAAGTCAGAAAATACTCAACGAATCTCCACGAAACTTTCCATGTACGTAGTTAGTGTCACTGTGCTTTCAGTAGGGTACTTTTTATACGGTGTTTATATCAATTTTTTAAGTTATTTTTATTTTTCGAAAAGTTGAATGGTTTTAAAAGGATGTCACTAGATGGCGATACTATCTTATCGAAAAGTTGAATAGACTTTTTGTTTTTAAAATATGTCACTAGATGGCGAGGCCAGACGGCGCACTTAACGGCGAGCGTTAAATTACATTGTTAAGTTTGAGAAGTAGCCAAATTCATGCAATAGAGGAGACTGAAATTGTTTCTTCCATATATACAGCAATCCAATGGTTGACTACAACAACAGAATTTGCGCGTGTATACAGACCAGGGGTTTAAATTTAGTTATATATTATTGTAACTTTAATTTGACATATTAATATTATTTTATTAACTAATTTCGTTTATAGAAGCAAAATTACTATATAATAATTACAGAGACCATAGCTTAAATTTCAACATCAATAATGCAAAATTTTGATCATACAAACCATGGATGTATATTAAAGATAGACACGGAAACCTGCCAGCATACTTGAAGTGGGAAGGTTCGAAAGTGAGCAAAACACATGGCTAAACATGACAGAACCTGATTAATAATTCTTTCACACTACGATCATGGAATGATAATTTATCTCTTCATTAACTTTGTATTTGAAGTATTTTATAATATTTTATAAAAAATATTTCGATCATGGTTTCAATTTCAATTTCGTTTCGATTTTCTTTCGGTATGTATTTTCGATTTATGACTGTGGAAAGTGATTCCTGATCCTTTTTCGTGTCTATTGTACGGTTGTACGCGGAAACTTTGAGGAATGGTTTTGAATTAATTATTCCTTGGGCCCAAAATCGTCAAAAACAAAGAAGCCCAGAACTGCCATGGCTTCAATTGGCTTCACTTTGGTGGCGATGTTAACAATAGGATTCGGAATCTACCTTTAATATACGTCATTGGAACAAACAGCCCGAGCAATGCCCGACGGGCATATCAGCTAGATTTTTGTTTTCAAAAGATGTCACTAGATGGCGATGCCAGATGAACAATGTTTCATTTTAACAATTTTTCCTGACTTTCAAGGTCGCAGATATATATTTTCAGGAAGCTTGCTTCTCTCACAGTCAGTTATACGTTCCTTGCTGTCCAGCTGTCGAAATGTACATGTTTTTGCGGCACAGGGGAAGACATACAACGTTGTTTACCGAAATGGACCTGAATGCACAACTACTTGACAGTCCATGCCCAGCTTGCCTGTGTAGCCGATTCATTTATCTTATCATTTTGTTTTCATTATTAAGTAGCGGAAGAATGGAGCTACTTATTGTTTTCACAATGTCCGTCTGTCTGTCCGTCCGTCCGTCCCCTTCATAATTTCCGCATTTTTTGAGATAGAAGGTTGAAATTCAGAATGTAGCTTATTATGGGCATGGGCACCTTCGCTATTTAATTTGGTTTTGATTGGCCCACTGGGGTCGGAGTTTCGGGGGCGGAAATTAGAGGGGACCAGAAGGTCTACGCGTATTTATGCATATAAAGGAGTGAAATTCGGTATGCAGATTCCTCCAAGCAAGATCAACATTACTGTAAAGTTTGGGCAAAATTGTTTCAATAGGGTCGGAGTTGTGGGGGTGGCACTCACTTGGTCTTTAGAAATTTATGGCAACATATAGGGTGTGATATATCATTCGATCAAAAATGATGAGAAAGGAAAGAAGATAGGGTTCTTTTATATTTTCTAAATACAAGGTACGAGAAAATCAATTTTTGTTTTAAAAAATGGGGGGTTAAAAAGTGCAGATGAAGGAATAAAAACAATAGATGAAATCAGGGCTTCCGCTACTTTCCTATACCTTCCTCGGGAGGCTTAATTTCTTGTTTACTTTTGTATATATAGTTTAATGTTCTTTTGTTCCCAGTTCATTATTCATAACTCATCATTTTTGGTTTAAAATGATTATGAAAGGATTGGAGAAGGCTTTCTAGACTGTTTCTCATTTTCTTGCATTTCGTTCATACTTCATAATTCAATTTATAACATAACAAACAATCGTTAAAAAAAATTACTCAACGCATCTTTTCCACCCGGGCGAAGCCGGGTAATTTTGCTAGTTTGAGATAAAGCGTAACTTAACAACAACGAGATTTATTTATTTATAATAGTCTCTAAAAATCTCCTCGTTAAAAAACTTGACTGCTGACGAAGCTTTTCTTTTCTTTGTTTTCTATTAATTTAACTTCATTTTCGAAAAGAGCCATTTTATTAGCTATCATTTTTTAATGAAATTTTCCGTTATCTATTCGTCTTGCTTGATCGATAATAAAATTGTCGAGAAATATTAGAAGAAATGCCTGCCACTCATTTCAAGTTATGAAAGAAGAGCATTAACTACCATTTATGTTGTAGACAGAACACGTCATCCATACACATAATTCTAAAGATATGTCATAACTTCGATAGTTTCGAAACGAATATTATCAAAATCATCGAAGTACCGATTCGTCTTACTTGACATGTGACATGTTCCTCCATTGGGCTTTAACTTACACCTATCTATCCATCCGACGATTCAGATAGCCAAAATATGATTGGAGTTTGCATTAGAACTCTGGGCAGCTATTTTACGCTGCCACACCCATTTTATTACGACCCGGGAAATATGGTATGAAGAATTGTCTTGCTGAAATTTGGATAGAAATTTCCCCGAAGCATGACTATAATGTATTGAAGTGCATTATTGCCAAAAATATCCTGAGATTGCATAGCATTCATGGTTATATCTAAATCCGAGTTATCGGCTGAAGCCAAGACATTAGAAGTAAATAAGTAAATATGATATCGAGATGCTTTCTTTACCAAATTCTTCATTGTCGAGACGAAACTATACACCATCAAAATTGTGGCAGTGCAAATATCGATTCATCTGCCCATACAACTCTTTCTCATTAGTGCGTTTAAATCCATCAAAGGTCGTTCAATATTAGATTGACACGATCAGTTGTTTATGAACAGCTGAACGATCATATTAATTTACAACTTTGACTCAGAATATTAGAATAAGGAGAAAACCAGTTCACTTGAGTAAGTAATTTATTTTTTTGCCTTCATTTGTGAAATCAAACATTTTTCTTTATCTAAATAGCAGTTAAATTCAAGGTGTTCAGCTATACAGTAAGGTATTTTAACCATTTAAAACACAGGAAGCCTACAACCAAAAGTATGAAAAAAATAATTCGAAAAACTAATCCTTTAATTGAAATCATCAACGGCTCAATAGTAGATTTACCATCACCATCTAATCTCTCTTATACCGTGTGTCTCAAAAGTCGCGTGCCATATAAAAAGTTTATGAATGTTGGCTTTATGTTCACAGGATTTCGCAAGCTTATCATTCATGTTCAAAATGTGCACCATGCACTCGAAGAATGCACACGATCCAAATTTTCTTCTGTCACGCGTAAAAGTGTAGCTGATGGACTTGGGAATATTATGGTGCCGGCAATGAAATTCGTCTGCAGTTTCTTGAGATGTTCTGTGGTGATCTCCACAAAGAAGTATCATAATTATTTGTGGTGATCTCCACAAAGTATCAGAATTATCAGATGTTCTGACACATTATTCCGGTGTTTAGCATTATACCTCTACTTCACTATTTCACCTACTTAATCCATTTCACGCGACTTTTGAGACATACAGTATATGAGAATTCGGCTTACTATTAGGCTTATGCTTAGCATTACAAATCTTGAGAGGACTATTTTTAGCTATAGACACTTTACATTACACACATCCCTAGCATTTTATAGAGTAATTCACAATTCCTTGTAAATAAATCAGTGCATCTGAAAACACAAAATTAGAATACGGTCACTTGGCGGTTCAAAGTTAGAATACGTCAGCAGAAAAATGAAATGAATCAGAAACACGAGGTTTTATTGACAAAACAAAGGAAATTTCTTGGTTAATATTGAGTAGCTTCTCATTTATGCTCTGATGACACTTTTAACCTGGCAGCCATTGTTGACAAGTGCAGAACATTGCTCCGCCATGGTAGATACCCAAACTCTTTTATAGATGCAATAGCTTGGTACTTGGAACTTCTATTCATAATTGTTTTGTGACGTTCCTTGTTTGTCCTCAAAAAGTTTATTTTATCAAGCAATTTTTTCCGTTGTCACGATTTCAGTAGGGGAGAGTAGGACAAAGTAGATCACTTAATTCTAGGTAAAGATTAAAGCTACGCAATTTGAGTTAGTTTTCTCAGATTCATACACATCCAATACCTCAAAGCAATGGGAAAAATAATCTGAAGCAATCATAGTTATATACTCCAGCATTTTTTTAATATTAATCTTTTTTACAAATATGTGCAAATTATCTACTTTGCCCCACTATGTGGGCAAAGTGGATCACACACACAGAATAGCCTAAGAGGTACAGTGATCAGAGATAAAATCAAGTTGCCCTTCATAGGATGCCAATGACGCCGGAGCTTTTGAAAGTTCAAGTTTTTTCACACATTTCTTCGAACCTTTGCCTCTCGAGCTTCTAGCTGCAGAATTGGATGATTTTTCCCCGTTTCTGGCGAGCTTGTCAATATTTCGGAACGTTTCCTCCTGACACTTCGTTTACGCACTTCTCCAACAGTCTTGATAGGCAATGGTTGCCCCATCCCCTCAGTTTAAAAACAAAAAAATTCCATGAGCAACACATTAAGCCTAACGGGCGAAAACTGAATCGAATTATATTATCGATAAATCACTAACACACACATCAAGAAGAAATTTTGATCAAACGAGCCATTACTGAAGTGCAGCTAAATGATGAAACATTGTAAATTTTACGAAAACCGCATGAAAACACATTAACTTACATAATTTACTTCGTTCGGTCTTAACACGTTCCTCGATGACTTGTACTCTGTGTGCACTGACTAGGCAACATACAGAAAGATGCACGTCGTGCCTTTTATCTGGAAACAGGGAAATATTTCGCTGACCCGCTTTGCCCCCTATATCCACTTTGCCTCACTCTCCCCTACTCTTGGGAGCATCTGGCTTGTTCAGCAGTTTTCTTCTGGCTTTGTCGGGATTTTGACAGGGCAATAATTACTTATTTTTTACTTCAACTTTTAGCTCTATTAACGCACACATTTTATATTTGCATATTTGAATATTTATCTAATAATTCATTCGTGTGTTCATTTGCATTTTTTATCACTGTGAACCAATTAAGGAAATACTCGAACAAACGAAATTTTTTTGAACAAACGAAAACTCGTATTCTAATTATGTGATTTCAGAATTTGTTTTCTTCAGCCATAAAATTTTAAATAAATTTAAATGCTTAATTTTTACTTTGAAGCTCATATGCCGAAAATTAACATTAATAAATCAAACTTCACCCTATTCCCTTTTATAGGGAAGAACAGGACTTACACTCTTCAATATACATGTAAATTTTTTAACGTTCAAGCCCTATAATTTTGGAACAACGACCATGACCGTATCCGAGCGCGACCTCATATTCTTTAAATTAAACAACAAGAAATTAAGCCTCCCGAGGAAGGTATGGGAAAGTAGCGGAAGCCCTGATTTCATCTATTTTTGTTATTCCTTCATCTGCACTTTTTAACCCCCCATTTTTTAAAACAAAAATTGATTTTCTCGAACCTTGTATTTAGAAAATATAAAAGACCCCTATCTTCTTTCCTTTCTCGTCATTTTCGATCGAATGATATATCACACCCTATATGTTGCCATAAATTTCTAAAGACCAAGTGATTGCCACCCCCACAACTCCGACCCTATTGAAACAATTTTGCCCAAACTTTACAGTAATGTTGATCTTGCTTGGAGGAATCTGCATACCGAATTTCACTCCTTTATATGCATAAATACGCGTAGACCTTCTGGTCCCCTCTAATTTCCGCCCCCAAAACTCCGACCCCAGTGGGCCAATCAAAACCAAATTAAATAGTGAAGGTGCCCATGCCCATAATAAGCTACATTCTGAATTTCAACCTTCTATCTCAAAAAATGCGGAAATTATGAAGGGGACGGACGGACAGACGGGCAGACAGACGGACATTGTGAAAACAATAAGTAGCTCCATTCTTCCGCTACTTAATAAAAGTCAGAAACTGTGGACACCAGTACACTAATTAATAGAACACTGAAAACACTAATCCACATGAGAATTTTTATTGCAAAAATCATGTGGATTAATGTTTTCAGTATTCCTTTAATTAGTATCCTCTATTCTGTATCGTGGGTTTAACCAGTACTTTTGCAGATATGAACAAAGTGAATGAAAACGTAGCAACACTGAGATTCCCAAGCTTGTAAGTAGTGTCTGAAAATATATCGTACATCTACAATAACCTTGTCGTCTGTGGCGAATTCCTGGTCACACTTCGTAAGGAATTAATTATTGCTTTCTCTTCAGTGAAAACGCACCGCCAACGAGAAAGGCATGTCATAGTCATATTAAAGAATATATTTTGTTTGTTTTAACGGTTAAAATTCAGAACAGTAATTAAAAATAACAATGCCTTGAAAGTGTGGATACTACTGGGTGATCCAAAAATCGCGCACACCCAAATTCGACTGTCTATTAATAGTGTAATAGTTGAAAAGTTTTATCGGCTACTTTGACACTTTCAAGGCATTTTTATTTTTAATTACTGTTCTGAATTTTAACCGTTAAAATAAATCTTGAACATATGTTGTAAAACTATGTGTTGTGTAAATACTATATTAAATAGCAATAAATAATATTACTTCATGTCGTCTGGTTTCGAAATGAGCGACTTTTAGATCACTCTGTATAACCATAAAAGAATTAAACCAGAAACCATATCCACAAATTTAAATGAAATTTTCAATGGACTAATTGTGAGACAGTTAAACCGCCATAGTAAGCGAAGATGAGTGCTCCTCATTCATATACAACTGTAGCTAAATTACGTTCTAATATGACCTAGACTTTATTTTTTGTAAATTTCATTATTGTAAAAATCTAAACTTTAATTGTTGGGATGGCAACTGCCGCCTGTCATGCAAATGCAGCACCACTCATCTGGGTGCCATGACAATCGATTGTTGGTTAAACAAAATGGCGGACAGTGATGTATCGACCAAAGTGGATAATTATCAAGTTTCTCCACTGATGATGATGAAATCATCTGAATTTCATCAGAGACTTCAAAGACAGTTCACCGAGCTATGTTTGTCTCGATCATCCGTCTTTCCTTGGTGCCAAAAGTTTGAAGGAGGGCGAGAATCCACCGGCAATGAACCTCATAAGGCAAGGCCAACAACTGGTGTCAATGATCGCATCATCGCACGAAGAAATGAGCTGATAAGGGACAACAGGCGGATTCATGTCCGAGAATTGGCTTCAATACTGAACATTAGCACTGGCAGTGTGGAGACCATCATCTACGATACGCTGAAATTCAACAAGATCTGTGCCAGATGGGTCTCTAAGCACCTCTCCGGCACAAAACCACTTGGGTGGAAATCTGTTCCATGCTGCTGCAGCGATATGACAGGGAAGGTGACAGCTTTCTAAAGTGTATTGTGACCACCGACAACACATGGATTCATGATCATACTCCTGAAAGCAAGCGTGCGAGTCTGGAGTGACGACACACTGACTTACCACGACCCAAGAAATTCAAGATGACACCGTCGGCAACGAAAGTGATGGTGACTTTATTCTGGGACATTAAGGATATCATTCATGTCGATTTCAGGAAGAAAGTTGAACCATCAATGCACTGTGACATTTTGAGGACGTCCTTGAAACCGGCACTAAGGAAAAAGCGACCAGGACTCCTTACTAGTGGTGTTTATTTTCTGCAAGACAATGCCAGACCACACACAGCCAAACTAACTATGGACATATTGACGGAACTCAAATGGGACATCTTACCACATCCTCTATACAACCCGGATCTCTCCCCCTGCGACTATCACCTTTTTGGATCATTGAAAGAATTCTTGGGAGGGCAGAGGTTCGGCTCCAATGAGAAAGTGTTAAAGGCTGCCCTGACGTGGTTTCGACATCAGCCTGAAGATTTCTACAGAACCGGTATCCAGATGCTCCCAGAACGCTGGAAAAAATTGTAGAGAAGCAAGGAGAGTTCTTTGAGAAATAACTGATGTGTGTGTGTGTAGTTTTATTTGTAGTTTCCTGATTTTATAAAAAATAAAGTCCAGCTTAAATTTGAACGCCCCTCGTATATGATAAGAAGAATAGCGAGTATATTAATTTAAAAGAAGCAAGAATTTTAAATTAAAATTAATTTGTACTCATTCCTATGTGATATTGATGAATTGCGAATAGAAATCGTTCAACTGTAAAAGAAAAAATGGCAACAGAGGACTATGGCCTAATTTGATGATCTAATTATAAGAATTTCTGGGCATCATTTTATATTGATCACAATCTATGATGTATTGCATTCATAACAATGTTTTACGATTTGTATTTCACGAGTTTCACGATTTATGGAGCGTTTTATGCGTATAACACCATTGATAAATCCTGCCTAGTGGGTTTGCTGAACTTTCATTTCCGAGTCAAAAAATCGATAGTTAGAATGAGGAGCATATCAGTTAGTAATAACACATGTCAATATAGGGAGCTTTTCACTACATTAGCATTCAGAACGATATGATAACAATTACATTGTTGACGAGGAAGGTACAGGAAAGTAGCGGATTTTTTTTTACCCCCTTTATCTTCACTTTTTATCCTCCCCCCAAATTTTAATCAAAATATTGAATTTCTCGAACATAGTATTTAGAAAATGTAAAGGTTAGCTTTATATGCCACTTTGAAGTTATGTGCATCTTAATGAGTCGATGTCTTAGGTAGAGGAAGGCGACCCAGAACTAATGGATTGAAATTTGAATAAAAACTCCTATTAGTAAAACTGTTTTGACCGAAACGCTTAATGGAATGAAATTTTATTAGTGGTTACTCTAAGATCGTAGTTATGACATAGAATGATATTAATGAATCTTGCTACTTGTTTAAACTTTTTCATGTAGTGCAGTTTTACTTGTTATTGATCATAAAAGTGAGGAACTTTTAAAATTATGACTGACTTGAATTGTTAATTTATTCCTAAGGCATCTTATCCACAAATCGAAGAAAATATTCAAATATCTATTATTTTAGTCGAACCAATACTCAAACAGAGTGTTATGATATGTTGTAAATTTAATTTAATATATATATTTTATTGTGATTTATGCTATCTAATCTTGTGTTTATTTAACATTAGACTTTTGTTTTTTTTTGTAAGATTTATATACCAACCTCGCCCTTGTATTACTAACTTTTCGTTTAGACTATACTAACATATAATTGTATCCAATTGATTGTAACTTTGTTGCCCGCTGGGATCTAACTCGTCGGTCTAGGACCATACCGATCCCAGCAGGGCTTATTTGTAATATAATTTAACTAACTAACTAAATAAATAAATAAAAAAAAAAAATAATGCAGAAAGGATTTTCTGAATTTTCATCGTTATAGCAAATTATAAAACTTATGTTAATGTATGGCATTACATGCCTAGAAATCTCGCGTAAACGTTACATCTCTTTTATTAAAGATCTACTATAATGGTTGCAGAAGAGTACATTTGAAGGGGGGATGAATGCTTTCATTACTGATGGATTGAAACTGTCTCTAGCAAATGGATTCCAGTCAAATGCCATTATTGATACGGAAACTGTCATCACAAGAACTATTTTCTGGCTGTTGGGCATTTTGCTGGCGGGAAAAGGTTGTCGAGAGCGAATTAGACCTAAAGGGGAGACGAGGGAAATTGTGAGCTTCCGGATTAGATTGACGGAGAGTCGGTTTTGATTTGTTCATTCACTTTTAGCAGCCCTTGAAAAATAACAAATAGGAGACTGGAAGGGATTCTGGTGGCAAAATCCAAATGTATGGAAAAGGAAAGACAAGTGACAGCTGTCTTTAGAGCGGTAAAAATAGCAAAGGAAATTTGATAAAGAAGTCTCTCCATCGCTTTCTGAAAGGTCTTCGTTTTTTTTTCTTCTAACTCCAGAGTTTTTCCTTCTAGAATGTTCACTTATATTTTTTTGAGACTTTGTTTAAACTTAATAAAATTTTTGTTCGGTTTTTAGATTAAAAAGTATCAACGGACACTCGCTATTCGAATAGCTTCAAACAGAGAAGACCTATCTATCCTTTCGAGCTTACAATAAGGATAAGTAATTACATCTGATTTTATTACGAGTGTGTGCAAATGTCGCTGTTATTGGGTGTAATCTGAACAATATTGAAGTCACTCATTCGTAATTGACCGAGCCGCCTACAGCTTATCCAAGATAATGGATATTTTGGGAGATAATCTGTAATTTATAAAGAGTTTTAAGATTACATAGATATTCTTGAGTTAGAAGACTTTTACTTTTATATAATAACTATTTTTAAACTTTTTACTTTTCATCAGTTTTAATCTTTAGCGTAAGTTTAAGCCATAAACGGCTAATTTTTAAATGTAAGAGTTGAGTAACAAGGCTGCATATTAAACTAGCATTAACGCCTGAACTCTTCTTAATTTACTTTATAATAAAACTGTGACTTTAAGTCAAATATTTCTGTGTTTGCTTAATTATGTAGTCAAGTTACTGCAGCTGAAATTGAGTATAGAAATCAGGTATGTTACTGTCTTTAATGTTTCTGCTGTGCTCTGGTGTCCTTTCTGTGTCTTCAAGAGGAGCTAATGAAATTTCTATGCTCTCTTATGTTAACTTCTCTTTGCCCTAGCACTCAATAGGGACGCCCTCTTCCGCTAGGATGTTCAGATATTAATACGTCAACCCTACTCTATCGATTGACGTCTCTCGTTTGGCTACCAGAGGAGCTTTTCTAGTTAGATATAAGAGTTAATGAAAAAAGAGGAGTTATATGGAATTGCCAGCATATGAAGAAATTACCTCTTACCACAAAAACATCCGATATATGAAACGCCGGATACATTATTTCGAAGGCTGTGCTTTCATTCTCAACGGTCAGATTGAACTTGATCATAAAATTAATTTTTTTCATTTTTATAAACTTTTACTGCTCTGTATCACGTTGGAATAAGAAAATAAAAGAGTCCAAATAATATTTTTGGCACTTAAGTTCATTAAATACTGAGAAATGTAAATTCTAGCATGTAACTTATGGTTGCTACAGTCCGGACGACTACACTCCCTAATGCTAAAAATCTTAGTTATCTGACAATTGGTTCCAGAAGTTAACAATATTACAAGGAAAAATTTACTTAAACTAGCGGATACATTCACGGGCAGTATAATGTTTATAATTTTTCTAACTTCGATCCGAAGAGGACCGTCAAGTACATGTATATAATCTGCGCAGAGTGCAAGTTGCGTGTCAGAAAGAAGGGGAAGAATAGGAATGAATTAATAGATTATCAAAGATGGAATATAAAGTAAACGAATTGCAAAGTATATGAAAAATTCCAAATTTCAGTCGAGCGTAAGGTCATCCAACTCAAGTATTGACCAAATATTGAAGAACTGACCTTATAATTATTATAATCAAGTAGTAAATTTTTTAATATTTGCAAATTACTAATATACGCACGTGGTCACAATAGCGAGATTTTCTCAGCCCCCAATGCACATGAAACAAAATACCTAATTTATGAATGCTAGGGCTATAATTCACTGTATTTGTGGACTTGCGCTGCTATTTGTTGGCGAGATGCGCAACCGATCCCGGAACTTTTTTGATCGCACCTCGTATATACACGCTTGTCAAATTACGAGAGGAGTTCAATAAGTAATGCAACACATTTTTTTCTGAAAAAGGGGGTTGTTTCATTCAAATACACCATGTTATTCCCCAATTTTTTAGCTACACAACACTATTTTTCAACGTAATCTCCATTCAATGCTACGGCTTTACGCCACCTTGAAGTGAGGCCTGTATGCCTGCACGGTACCATTCCACTGGTTGATGTCGGAGCCAACGTCGTGCTGCATCAATAACTGCTTCATCATCCGCGTAGTGCGTCCGACGGACTGCGTTCTTCCTTGGGCCAAACAGAGACGTCAAGTACAGCAGCGAGGTGTTTGATTGTGATCCATCGATATGCTCGAATGAGAGTGTTCGCATATTTGGGTGACGGCCGGCCAGCTCGAGGGAGATCAGACAGTTTTGCTTGACCTTGCGGCGATGATGACACGTGCTTTGCCCAACGACTCACCGTGCTTTTGTCCACTGCCAGATCACCGTAGGCATTCTGCAAGCGCCTATGAATATCTGAGATGCCCTGGTTTTCCGCCAAAAGAAACTCAATCACTGCCCGTTGTTTGGAACGCACCTCCATTGTAGACGCCATTTTAACAGCTCACTATAGCGCTGTCACCTATCGGACGTCAATGGAACTATACGAGACGAAGCGGAAATGTTTGAAAATGTTCCACAAGAAATCTCCAGTTTTTTCAACCAAACTTGGCCGAGAAAAAAAATGTGTTGCATTACTTATTGAACTCCCCTCGTAATTGAAACAAACAATTTCAAGTCGTATGGGGATCATTTTTGCGTTGTCGAAGCAAGTAAGTGTCATCTCTAGGAGTTGTTTTTTTCTTTTGACCACCTTTCCTTTACGTTTAGGAGAAACCGATTCGATTTCCTGCTTCAACTTGATAACAGGGTTGACAGTTGTTAAACTCATACCAAGCACTGAACCAATCTCTCGATACGACTTAGCTGTGTGTTTCTTGCAGGGTTACGAATTTCGTACGTTTCCTAGATGTCAAGTCCTCTAGAATGGCGGTCGAATCACACACGTCAGATTTCTAAAATGACCTTAAATTTGGGGGTCAAAGTCAAATTTGTGTGCGGCAATGAATTCCCCACCCCCATATTACCTAAAAATCACACTCATCACATCTCATCTCTCCGGCAGCTTTGAGATATCCGCCATATTACCAGACTTTTTTGGACACCCTGTATAATTGTCCTTTCCCAGCTAACTCCTCCTTACAGACACCCTACTCCCACAAGAGTCACTGTATAGGAAGAGCACCGCATTTGAGTGAACTGTGCCGCAAGGCTTCTGATTAGCTTTTCGGTATCACGTGGCATAGTCGCAGCCATTTTGAGTTTTCCCGGGTGAATGCTTGCTAATCGTTTCTATGTATTTCAGTGAGCTTTGAAACTTACTTGGGAGGACTTGAGACTTTAATCAACAAATAGTAAGTTTCAATCGATAAACAGAAACTATTTTATCGATAGCAGTTGCGTGTATTTATTAATAATAAACAAAGTTTTCCTAAGGTTTAGAGATGAATAATTTCGTCAATTAGCTTTCGCTTTATCCGGGCCATTATGCCAAATTGTTGCGTGGTAAACTGCACTAAATCCAGTAGAAAAGGGAAATTAATGTTTACATTCCAACTGGGAAGAACAAACATCCATGCCCACGGCGGGATTCGAACGACGGATTCGAGAACTGGAGAGCCTACGCCCCAGCCCTCTCGGCCACCGGGCCGGCCCTGTCCACTCTAAATGAAATATATCATTGACATTTAATTTAAGCAGTGCAAAAACGATGTGAAAATGAAAAAGAAAAAAAAAAAGAAAAAAATAAATATTAACTTGTCTATTTTTTTTTATTTCAAATTCTTAAATACCATGTAAAACCTAAAATTCTTTCTACATTCATTTGAATTAAATATTAAATTGATGAAATTTTTTAAGTTAACGAAATACAGATTATATTTTGTTATTGATGGCCTAAAAAAAAGAAGTGATGTAACAATTTAATTTGAGCAGTAGAGTTATCGTTTACTTTTACCACGTTAAATATATTAAAAACCTATTTATCATGTATTAAGTGAATTTACAAATCGTAAAATATTACATCATAACGGTTTATTCGAAATGCGGCATGAATACTTTGAAAAAATGTTCACAAAACAACGTAATCTCCATACTGCCCTTTGTATGCAGAGAAGAAGTAAACTCAAAATGGCGTCGCTCAAGACGATTGCGATACTCTTCTTATAAAGTGACTCTAACTCCCACCAGTATTAAGCGTCATCTGTTATCAGATTTCCTCTGAAAATTGCGGACGTAGGTAGGATCATGCTATGTGCTGCAACCATGTATTCTACAAATTCTTTAGAACAGTTACAAAATTTCAAATTGGAAAATGCTTTTGACTTTTTAGAAAGTAACAGCATACATAGTAGAAGGTGTAAAGAACAAGGCTTCAGATTCATTTGTGGCAGTTTTATTCACAACATTTTATTAACAGCTCAAACTATTAGTTAGTAATTTAGTCAGCTCAAATAGTTAGTAATTTAACAGCAACTCTAATTGTTACATCTGAACATTATAATCACATTTATCTAGATTATTTAATTAATTCCATGCATATTACTTTACCAAAAATTCAATAAAATTTAATTTCTGTCATGATCGTGTAGAACTATAATTTTACAAGACTTATTGAAATAAATAATGAACTTGAAGACCTTACTGAAAATAATTGAAATTGCCTTCAAGATGTAGAAAATCTTCGGAAATAAAATGCTTTGAGCAGACTCTCATGTTGCTTGTTAATTTCTTCCCAATTCTCAACTTGTATCGCCAGGCTTCTCTAAGTGATTTATTTGCTGGTAAATAATGAAAGCTGACATATTCTCGACCATGCAAACTATTGGATTGTGGTACACAACAATTAACAACCATTATTTATTTCACAATAATAAATGTTATGTGATGCACAAACTTAGTTGAAGGGATACGTCTTTCTTCTTTCTTCTTCTTAAAGCCCTTTCTCCGTTGATTGAAGTCGGAGGTAGCTTATTTTTTTGCATGTTAAAATTGGTTTGTTTTTATAAGGAAATGACAAATAAATTGCATGTTTTTTATTTGGGTATGTACACGAGATACAGAACGGTAAGATTTATACAGAATATTATCATTGAAAGAGGACAAACACAAAGAACCATGCCCGCGATGGGACTCGAACCCACGACCCAGCGACTCAGAAGTTAGCGTGTTAGCGTGTTAGCCACTTCGCCACCCGGGCGGCTTAAAAGGATACGTGAATTTCCTATCTGATCCTATCTCGCGCCTCCATTTGTAAAACGTGACTTTTTTGACGTCATCATGCGCCGGGAAAGGACAAATCGTAGTTCTTGAATTTAAATCCTTCCATATTTCGTAATAACTATTACTGGTATGTAAACAATCTACATACAGAGTGTCCCAAATTGATGTATACACTCTTCGAAACGTTTTAACTCAGCAAAATGTCCACCTTCTGCCACAGTTCACTCCCACTAGATTGTTCCCTCCCCGACTAGATTGTAGCTAATGGAATATCATTGATGGAATGTTCAATCTGAATGTTCAATCTGATCTCTTAATTCCGTCAGTGTTTATGGGTTTGTGGCATATACTGTGTTCTTTAAAGTTCCCCATAGGTAGAAGTCGAGAGAAGTTAAATCGGGAGATCGAGACGGGAACTCCGTAGCACTCCCTCTTAGTCCTATCCATCTGTGATTGAATGTGTGAATGTGTGATCGACATGAAAATGAGGTGGAGCCCCGTCTTGTTGGAAATAAACCTCATTTCCATTCTCGAAGAGATCGTTAAGACGTGGAATTCTGAGTTCCAACATTTGCAGGTAAGTCTGACCCAGAGACAAATGAAAGAAAGAGACTGGCAGTGACCTCCCCTCTAGTGGTGTCTTCACTCCGCCATATTGGGATTGGCAAGAAACAGCTGGTCGCCCGAGGCAATGCATGTGAATCAATTGGTTTGGTTTTGTTTGTTTGATATTAACGTCCTTTTCAACTTCTATGGTCATTTCAGGACAGGGTTATAGGGGCGGCAAATTTTGCCTCGCACGGGTTTTTTAACATGCAGCAGGCAAACGACTACACGGGACCAACATCTTTACTTCCCTTCCGAAGGAAGTGCGTGATCTCAGGATTTTCTCCCTGAAAAATTCCTCGTCGTCCTCGCCCGGAATCGAACCCGCGTCCTCGGGCATCAGAGGCGACCACGCAACCACTGAGCTAGAGAGGCCGATGTGAAACAATCGCAAACAATTGCTTATTACAATATTTGGATTAATAAATTGATTATTTTATTGAACTGAGAATTATTTCTTCCTTTTCTTTTAATTTAAAATTTTAACATATTTGTCTTTTAAAAATTCGTTAGGCATTGAATCAGCTATTTGGAGTCATTAAAAGTATACGTTATCGTTAGTTAATGCAATCAAGTTTTTTTTAAAAAAAATCAGAAAACAGGTTATGCTTACTAATACTTCCAGAAATCATCTACAAAAACAGCTGAAATTACATTGAGAATATATGTCGCCTTAGGTTTTTGCCAATCGTAACATGGCGAATGCTGCATTTCCGCTGGCACCAGTAGCGCTCAGCGAAATGAATAGGTCACTGCCAGTCTCTTTCTTTCATTTGTCTCTGGTCTGACGCGTGGCAGTACGTTCGAAAAAGTACGGCCCAATTAATCCTCTGGAGGACAGATCAAACCACATCACACTTTTCCAGCGCCGTCTGGATCATACGCAACAAACCTTATATTTTTATCTCATTTGTTGCCGAGGTATAACGTTTCAAAGAGTGTATACATCAATTTGGGACACACTATATATATTGCAACTGCATCTTTATTTCAGTACTTTCACCTCAAAAGTATTACCATATGAAAAGAGATGTTAGCTCTAATGGCATAACACAGTTTTCTTAACTACGTTTGTGGCTGCCGATTCTCTAGTCAAAGAATGTTAATCAATTTCTTAATATTTAGAATCATTCCGGATAAGTACCTGATCCTGCAACTACTAAATTTTAAAGCGAAATGCAACGTATTTAGGACGTTTCGGGTCCGCTCAGACGGCCGAGGCCGTTGAGACGTAGGTCTCAGTCGCCCTCGTGATCACTGAGCTGCGGATTCGAGGAATGGCTTTCATGCTTATCTGTATACAAAATTAACATATAAAGCGCCAGTTCCTCACGACATATCGGCTGTCATAATTTCCATCTCATCTAAAAATATTTAACTTACTTTTCAAATACGCTTATCCGTTAGGGTCGCGGGGACAACAGGTCTATGGAGGATCTCCAACGCTCGCGACCTTCCGCCAGCAGGCGCATGTTCTCAATAGTAATGCCCAAGCAACACGAACCAGGATTCTCCATGTAATCTAGCCACTTAACTTTGTGGTCTTTTACCCACCGAGTTGGAAAATAGCAACTGTCCAGAAGACTGGTATGCGGCACTGTATCACTTGGGCATATCAACGAAACAGACCTCTCAATGTTCAATACCAACTACTACCTTATAGTGATGGTATGCATTCCATCTATTAGGGTAACATCTGCCACACATCTCGAGAATCTCAATTCGGCCGCTTGCACCCGCTATCCCACTCTGTCGGTCATTCCTAAAACTTATGACCATGGGTGAGAATGGAACAAAGAAAGATTTGAAAACAGACAGCTCGACTTTCCTAGCTCACGTTTCGTTACCACGGAGAGACACAGTTCACGTCTGAGCTTTCAATACTGTCCTGCCGCCCGTCATTCGTGAATCCAGTTCCGAGGAGATATTTGAACTTATCCAATTATCACATGGAATGTGCATTGAGCAGGATCGCTTAATAGGACCATAATCGCAGCCTTAGCTACACTGATTTTCATCCCAACCGCGTGGCTACAAACCGATCTAATGCATGCTGAGGGTCAGTGCAAGAAGATCCAAGGAGGACAAATCTGCCTTTAACAAAAAGAATAAATTAATGCACATGCCCTTTCTTAGAAACAGGGAAAATGCGAAAAGAAAAGATATTTCTTTATTCTTTAACTATTTGTATTGCTTATTTAGGTATACAAAATTCTCTGGTATATCAGCAATGTTTATGCAAAATAGATAAAGCACATAGCTGAAAAGAAAAAATTTATTCTATTTTATATGTGAATTGGCCGTTTTATTGTATAAGTTTTAAATGCTGCAGAGAATCCAGAGTAATGAAAGAATTTGTGTTAACCTTATATTTCAAGTGTACCCCTTAATAATGAGATTTTCTAATCAAAGAAAACGCATAATTTTAAGAGAAACGTCAAAAGTGCTTTATTCAAACTAATGTCCGTCGCTAGCTACATATTTCCCTTTCTTTCATGTAATTTGTGGATACTGTTCTAATAGAACTTTTCTTGTTTTGAGGAATACCATTCAGAAAACCCACTTTCCCGCTTCTTTGTACGTTTTGAAGTGCTGCTCAGAAAGTGCGTCTGCCAACAATCGGAACAAGTGGTAATCTGAAGGAACAAGGTCTGGTGAATACGGCGGGTGGGTTATTACTTTCCAGGCAAGATCTTTTAACGTGTCTTTATCTGATTTTGACTGATTTGACTTTATCTGATTTTGTGTCATGGTGCGTAATCATGAGGCAAAATTACTTTGCCGTGTCTTATGGCCCATGTTGGTCGATGACGAACTTGATTGGTTTAAACTGATTATTTGTTGTCGGTAGCGATTTCGCCTGAATAATCCTTGCAATTGCTGGTCTTCAAACTTTTTGGTTGACCTGGACGTTCTTTGTCTTTCACGTCGAAATCATCACTTTTAAAGCGTGTAAACCAGCGTTCTCAAGTATCTTGAGAGGAGCATATTCACCATAAGTATTCGATAACTTTCAGCAGCACTTTTCTTCAAGATAAAGAAATAAATCGTTTTTAGTACAAACTTCGACATGTTTAAGCATAAAAATATCTATGACGTCAATTTCTGAAGATAATTTAATATGTGAAGTTTTGAAGCTTGTTGTCATTACAAGAAAATAGCATACATAACAAATTACATATATTTTCACTCATGGTATCGTAATTGCTATAATAATTTAACAACTCGTAAGTAGAGATTTTTACTCTTGAGTGAAATAATTCAGAATTCCCGAAGTCGGAGTTGGGGTTTGAAATTTCTGTCTACTTCTCTGCAATGCTAGAATATTCACATCTCCCTGTATCTAACCACAAAAAAAAAAAACATTTAAGGACAGAGTTCGAATTTTTAAAAATTTTTGTTATAATTAGCGTTCAATTTTATTATCATTGTTTCAGTAAATAGTTTAGATTATCACCGAGGAAATTTATTCGCCACATATGACCGAATGGACGAAAACGGATGTGCGAAAACATATGGGAGCGGCTGGTGGTATGGGTCGCACTGTCATCACGCCAATCTCAATGGCGAATACAACAACACGGGCTACTTCAGAGGCGTCAATTGGTACCACTGGCTGGGTTATACTGCATCACTTAAATGGTCCGAGATGAAATTTAGACCGGAATCGTTCGACGCACAAAAACAAACTAATCTTTGTCATTAACATCTAGACTATCCAGAAACTGTGGACAATCGATACTTAAAACAGAAATAAAAACGAAAACGCAATTCCACAACAAGGTTTTTTGTTTAATTAAAGTCTTAAAATTTAACAAGCAATGAGTGCTTATGTTTAATTACAATTTGATTTTTACGCATGATAATTGCATTTTATAACAGGTTATAGTCATCTTATTTATTTTCATTTCATCATCGATAAGCGGTAAAAATATTTTCATCCAGTAGTTACTTGGTCGTTAATCTACTAAAAAACTGTTCCAATAACCCATGAACAAGAAACTATCAGTGATTCCAACGCACAAATGATTTCAAACAAAATAGTTACAGACTGATATCTTGAAGAATTTTTTTAGTCCTGATGTTATCAAAATTGTTGTTCTATCAGTCAATATTTCCAAAGAAAAAATAATTATTATTAATAAATTGTTTCACCCAAATTCCACTTTCATTATAAATTAATTTCCTTATTTAAAAGGTTATACTAAAGTTGAGAAGCAAATGTATGTTTTAAACAATAGTTACTTATTTTACGTTATTAAGAAATTTACTTTTCCTTTAAAATTGACAAAAATATATAAAATATATGAAAGACAGTTTATATATAGGGGGCGACGGAAAGTGGCTTTAACATCGGAGAGGTCAAAATGTCGTTTATATATGTCGTTTTAACATCAGAGAGGTCAAAATTGCCCAACTGGAATTTGGCGAAGCAACGCTAGCGTCTACGGATATTTAATACATTTGGATTAACACCACAATATTTTGGTGACCACGGTTGCATTTTTCCCTTGTGAACTTGCAGCATGCAATGACGAACGTAGTTCTCTTCGGGTTTTACATCACTTGTTTTGTTCTAAAAATCTGAAAAACACGACAAAACTGCTTTAAAAACTTAGCCTACAAAACGCAGCAATACTTTTTCATCTCCTCAAAACACCTGAATTCGAACTCCCGTTCTTAAAATGAGGGTAAATAATAACTTTTTTTTTAGCGCACTTATTAACTTACGTAATTAAAGATTATTTTATCAATACTTTGTAAAGAAAATTTTCTTTCAATTGCTAATTGTAGCCCGTTTTCTAACGGTCAAACAAGGTATAATAAAAATTTTTGATTACTGATCTAAAAATTCATTTTCTTAAATAATTTGAAGACTAATGTTCTTAACAAAACAAAAAAAAATTAAAATAAAGTTGAATAAATTCTGAGCCTTGTAGACTAACGATAAGTGTTCCGAAATCGCAACTGTTGTCTCTGACAATTGCATACCTTCGTTGTTTAGAGAACTCATTGTCGGTGTATGTAAATTAAATCCAATCCATGTTCGTTCTAAGCTTTTCGAAAGGCATTTACTCTCTTCTTCATGAACCACGTGATATAGTTGAATTGACGTAAAGGAAGAACTGATGCTGTTGATTGATAAATGAGGTGATCTGTCTTGGTTTAAAAACGCATTTACTTAGCATAATACAGGGCGAGTTTTTCAAAAGTGGCCCGGCGCGAAATACTGCGCAGTAAAATTTCAAATGATTTGTCATTCATGTAATATTGCGCAGGGGGGCGTTTGTATGCATGGTAGTCGTTTGTGCGAAGTGGCGAAAATGGTGTTCTCTCTGCAACAGCGCATTTTTGTGGTAGAGCACTATGCACGGCTTTGGTCATGGAAACAGTGTGGAGATGAGTTTAGAATTAAGTTTCAAGTTGGTACTGTGCCTGCAAATCCTCCTGCTAAGAGTGCAATGCAAAACTTAATTGCGAAATGGCATGCAACGGGATCAGTACTGAATGCAAAGAAAGTGCGCAAAAGGACGGTCCATACGACAGCAACCATTGCTGCTGCTGAAGAACACATGTTACGCAGTCTCAAAACGTCATAACGGCGGCAAGTGGGTTTGTCTCAGTCAAGTGGAATGAAGATCATGAAACAGGATTTACACTCACACCCCTTCAAAATGATCACTGTGCATCAGTTGCATGATGCGGACAAGCCGGCCAGGGTTCAGTTTTGTGAATTATTCCTGAGCACCATTGCTCCAGAGGTGCTGGAAGATGATTATACATTCATCTCAGATGAAGCTTGGTTCCATCTGTCCGGTTAAGTCAACTCACAGAACATGCGCCACTGATCTTCCGTCAATCCGCATGTGTTTCATGGAGTCTCCACTGCATCCACAAAAAATTGGAGTGTGGTGTGCTTTCTCCGCCTTCCGCATCATCCCTGTGTTCTTCAATGAAACTGTGAATAGTGAACGTTGTGTGCACAACATCTTCAACTTGTTGCTGATTACGAGCGTGCAAATGCTTACTTTCACCAAGATGGTGCAACAGCCCATTCTGCACACGCAATACTTGCCCGTATCCAGGAAGTGTTTCCACCCGAACATGTGATCAGTCGAGGAACAGAACAACCCTGGCCATCACGGTCGCCAGACCTATCGATCTGCGATTTCTTCCTCTAGGGTGCACTGAAAGGTGTGGTTTACCAGAACAATCCACGCACAGTCGCTGACCTTCAAAAAAAACGTCCAGGCAGCCATTCAGGCCATTCCAGTGTCCTCCATTGATCTTCACACGTACCTCCAGGTCAATGGAGGACACTTCCAGAACCTACTGTAGGTTATTTGCACTGATCTTTGATCATTGTTATCTCTTTTCATGTTCATTTTCACACGTTGTTTACCGGGCCACTTTTCAAAAACGCACCCTGTATAAAACTTAACGTAAAATTACATTGTGAAGAGCAGAACAAGCAAAGCAACTGAACCAATGTACAGTTTACTATGACAACTTAACAATTCTTTCAATAAACGTTACTAAAGCACTACACATAGTGGATACAAAATTTTACTTTTACTTTCGTACCGAAACAGATATGCCAATTTTGATGAATCCAATGAATAGGAAGTTGTGGGTGACCTATCCCAAGATGCACTTTTCATCATTCCAAATATGCAAATAGGACACATACAAATCCCATCTTAAAAACCGTAACAGATACACGAAAAATTCCAATTGAAGAGTTGTTCAACAAGGAATTCCGAACAAAACAAAAAAAAATTTCCAAAGTCCGATGAACGGATCACCAACAATCACATGTTGAATTTATGAGTTACCTCCCTAAGCACTTCACAGAGACATTTGAATTTTCAACATGCAAATCAAGCAAAATTACCAAAAATCAAGTTAAGTTCCGTGCCCAATTGTGTTATGGTGTCAATGTTCGTCACATTGAGCACATTTATGATTAACTTTGGAGTAAAATTATTTATGTACTGTGGCTGTTTTTAAATTACTGGCACAGATCTTGTTGAATTTCAGCTTATCGTGGATGATGGCTCCACACGGCTAGTGCTGATATTCATTATTGAAGCCAATTCTCGGACATGAATCCGCCTGTTGTCTCTTATCAGCTCATTTGTTTCTGCGATGATGCCATCACTGACAGAAGTTGCTGGCCTTGTCTTATGAGGTTCATTTCCGGTGGATTCTCGCTCTCCTTCACACATTTGGCACCAAGCAAAGACGGATGACCGAGACAAACATGACTCGGTGAACTGTCTTTGAAATTTTTGATGAATTGTAGTTGCCTTCACACCTTCGTTGTGGAGAAACCTGATGATTATTTGCATGACAGGCGGTAGCTGCCATCCCAACAATGAAAGTTTAGATTTTTACAACAATGAAATGAAAGTTAAGGTCAAATTTGAACGCCCCTCGTATTAAGTGTGGGACCGATTACCACTGGGGTCGGAGTTATGGGGCTCGGTCCGAACATGGCATATAGGTTTATCGAAAATGTGACCATAGAAACTATTTTTATCCACTTTTTAATCTCTTTTTGCTTCATTTTTAAGCGGTCCTTTAATCAGGCTTCCGCTGCTTTACTATACCTTTTTCGGAGAAGAAATATTTCTGATTCAGGACGTGGGAGATGATCACGCTAGGGACAAAATTTAAGTTCTTAGAAGAATGCAATGGAATCATGAAATTAAAAAAAAAATGCATCCCTACAATTTTCAAATACAATGACGGTTTTTTATTGCAAAAAAGAAAGTTGCTATTTAGTGAAATATAAAGATTTTTAGGTATTGATAATACCAAAAAATGCTAAATTAGGTCTGAGTCATGGATGCATTTTATAACACAATTTATAAAAAATACAGTTAAAATTTCATGCTATTAAATGCTATTACTTTTCGTTAAAAAGCTATCACTTTTTCTGTTTTCATTCAATAAAATATTTATTACCCAAATTTGCTTCATTGGATTAAAAGCCAAAATCAAAATGCAAACTAGCGGATTATAGGGTGCACTAGAGTCCCTGTAATTAAAATGAGTAATGACACTGCAGAGTTTTTCATTCGTAAAAAGTAAACGGCCATAAATTCAAGCTAATAATCAGAGTTTATTGACAAGAAATTCGTTACACCCTTACCACTGCCAAGTTTATGTTACACCTCGAATCAAAAAGACGGCGCACACTAAACATCGGTCAGCATTTATATTGCGATGCGTTGAAATGCATTTTGGTTTCTCATACCATAAAACTAATGTAACAAAGGCCTTCGGTATTGTGTCCCGTGATCAGCTTATATGTAGTCATTGATCCTTATCTGTCTCTTATACGTGATTATTGATAGTCGTTATAACACTATCAACAATAACCCTTCCATACTAGCAGAATCAATTCATAGAATTATGCAACGATCTTCCTCATTATACAAAACCCGATTTCATTTTCAGTTAATCAGTTGATGACAATTTTTTTACATACCACCTATAACAATAATAGCCAAGAATTGGCATAATGAAAATTCGTCAGTGTGATAAAAAAAACTGATACCATTTCCCGATTTGTGCACAATATTATTCAATTGATGAGATTTTTTTTATAGTAAAGGGTGTTTCATAAAGTGCACAGTTTTTGAATTGCGTGGGATGTTCTTTATATTTGAAAATAGTTAACACTTTCTATCCCTGTCTATTATCACTCCAATTAGAAGACTAATTGTCGTTTTTCCATTTAGTAGCCATGGAACAGTTGAGCATCGAGCAAAGCATTCTAATTCACTTTCACACATTACGGTTTCGACCGGGCGATTTTCTGGTTGGACATCAACACATGGACACTACTTAAAAACAAAGAAAAACAATCAACCACCACTTTACTCTATCCAACGAAATTTGGAGTGGGCTTATCCAGTTAAACTACCTATTTCAATTGTTAGACATTGTTGATTCTACTTTGATAACAATGTCTAATAATTGAAATAGGAAGTTTAACTGGACACGCCCACTCCAACTTTCGTTGGACAGAGTATAGCCAACACCTCCTAGAAAGAAAGCCTGTGCACTGAAAATTCATACATTGTTACATGGTCATAAGAAGTCATAATTCAAAGCTTATTATTGGTAGAAATACGATTAACAATGACTTTTTATGATGATGTAACAATGTATGAAATTTCAGTGCACAGGCTTTCTTTATAGGAGGTATTGGTATAGCAAACAATCAACACATCCAACTATCACAACCAACAAACAATTAAATGGACCGTTTATTTTGAAAGTGGTGTAAGTCCATTTTTTTTAAAAAAAAATGAGCTATCACGTAATTCGTGCTTAATTTAATGTATATTTTTTATGTATAACCAGTCCATGTTTAATTTCTTAAAAAATTCCCATGTTTTGTACAACTTAAAATCGGTCGGTAAATGAAATTACATAATCATCGATTATGAAAGTGGTGTAAGTCCAATTGACAGAGGTAGGTGGCTTAGCAGACGGTTGCCGATTAGTAGTCTGTTATTATTCATTTGTTTTATCTAACAATGATGTAATAACACAATGTAGAAAACGTGACAAATTCATTTTACATGAAATGAAACGAGAGAATTTCATTTCAACAAAAAAATCTTAAAAATGCGATTAAAAAACAGATAAAAAAAACACTAATGGCGAACAGGTCAATTGGTTACAAATATGTTGGTTGAGATTTCTCAAGAGTGCACCATACACTATTTTATATAAAACATCGATGAAGGAGGCAGAATTTAAAACTATAAATTTATTACCTACACGTCCTGGAAGACCGCCTAAATTTGAAAAAATCGCCCTGGCGCCTTTGTACCAAAATGCCAGGCCTATTAGTTACGAATAAGAGGAAAAAGGTTTTATCAAACCAAGCTTTTATAATGTTTTATTTAGTGGCAACAATACAGCTTAATTTTGCAACAATAAACAATAGACAAATTTACTCTCGCCATAACAAAATGTCCAATTGTTACAACAATCAATTCGTAGTAATGAGTTAGTACCATTAGAACACGAACCAATGAACCGATTTGAAAATTTTTTTCTTTATCATAAATTGTCATCGATTCTGCATAAGTGTGTCAAATTGCAGCTCCCTAGCTTATCGGAAAGTTGGTTTAATATTGATTACAAGATTTGACCTAAACAAACTAACACAGCAAAGTTAATAAAAGCTTATAAAAATATAAAGACATGATGCAGTTACTACCCTATGTACCTCCGGTGCATCATGCATATTTCGAAACACTGCCACATGCAGAGCATAAGTAAAATCTATCCGTGTCTTGTAATTTTGACAATGTAATTAGCGTCTAAAATTAAATTTTATGTCTTGTTATGCGTATTTGTAAACAAAATTGGATTAAAGTGAAGTATATTTTAAGTTATATTTGATTTTTCAAAATTGAAATTAAAGGATTTTTACAGTTGTCTAATTTTGAAAATGGTGTAAGTCCATTTACAGCCTATAAATATATATTATTATTGTCTAATTCGCCTAAAACACATTGATATAATCAAATTAAATATCGATAAAACAGTAGAAACATTGCCAGACTTCATATAATTTGCCTAATTTTTTTAATTAACAGATATGCTAACCTTTAATTTTCTCGAAACAAGAGAAAATGGACTTACACCACTTTCAAAATAAACGGTCCAAATATCATATTGTTTGTTATTTTTAAATTATTTTTATTATTCAACTGTTGTTTCATTTAAAAAACATCCAATCTGATAATGAGTAAAAGTTTCTCGAAAAAGTTAATTTTGCTACTGTCTTTTTATTTTATTACTACCTTTTTGATCAACCTTCTTCAAATTTTATTATATTGCGTTTATGAACATTATCATCATTCTTCTACCCTATAAAAAGACCTTCCTCACAGAATAAGACTACATAGAATTTCATCAAGCTTCAAGACATCTAACAACAAGACAACATTTATCTACAAGACTCTATACAAGACTGGTGACTGTATCATTTTCTTTTTGTATTTTAATTTACCGGATTCTAAATTGAAAAAGGAGAACATTTAGATATTAATTTAATACTAAACACACCTTCCCTATATTCATGATATTGAATTAAAAAACTATCTAATAGGTGAATAGTAAAACAATTTATATTTATTACATTTACTTGTAGATTTTTTCATATTTAATATCATGTGCTGTAGCACGATACCATTTTTAAAAACTTTAAACCATTTATCATTTTAAGTCATATTTTTCATTATTTTTTGTCATGGTAAATAACTAAAAATTTTTATTTGCAAGAAATAATTCAAAACTGTCTACAATCCCTCAACTACAATTTGGAAGAATTTGAAGATTTACAATTTGAAGATAATAATGATCAAGAGGCAGCTGAATCTAATGAAGAGAATGAAGCTTCTAAAGCATCATCATTTATATCATCATCGCCAGAAACGAACAGCGAATCATATTTGAAGAAACCCAAACTCCTAGAAGAAAAAAGTAGTAAAATACTTCGCATTTGAGCCTACGTCGTGTTCAACATAGATTTAAACGAGTAAGATCTGTCACTCAACTTATAGATGGAGAACTCACACAACACGCACTTCAAAAATCGAGAAATTCAAACAGATTCGACAACAAATTTTACACGAGTTTGGCAATGCTGAAAATCTAAGCTTCATTATTCTTGACAGAGATCTAAAGAGGTGGGCATTAGAGTTTGCTTGCAAACTAGACCTAAACACATTTACAGCCTCAAAAGCCTGGTTACATAAATTTAGAAAAAAACATTGTTCCACGAAAAATAACAAAATTTGTAACTGCAGATTTAAGAGGTCATTTTGAAAATGATCAAGTAGTAAATAGTGCAAATTTGTTTGTGCCGTCAACCAGTTCCTTAATTTCAATGCTTCTCAAATATTCAATACCGATCAATCTAGGTTTACGTTAGAAATATAACTCAATTTCCAGTTGGAATTTGCTATCATCTGAGGTTAGAGATCAAATCCTTAATTGTAATGTAATGCAATGTAGTAATCATAAACATATCATGTTACTAGGCTAATATAAAATGCAATATCGCATGAAATATGATTTATTAACACATGTTTTGTCCATTTTAATCTTAGATTAATCTTTGGCTGTTATGTAATATATTGCTACTCTGTTAATGATCTATTGATGTATTTTATGAGATTATGTCCCATTTAGGATATAAAATTTTAAATAAATAAAAAATACATTCATGTCGAATACGAGGAACTAAAACAATTCATGGCAAAATGCAATCGAAGTCATCAACAATGCTTTCATTTACTATCCAGCTATTAATATCACTTGATGTAAAGCTTCATTCTCCTTTGCTTTTGGTTCTGCAAGAAACAAAAGGTAACTTTGGACCTCGCGTCGTCGAAAAACTGTTTCAGGTTCCCAACATCTACTTGATGGCTTCAAAATCGAGGAAATTAACAAAAGATCACCTTAAAGCATGGTTTTCATGAAATTTATTTTCCGTCAGTTAGTGAAAACAGAATTTTATTTGTAGACTCATGGACAGGCTATAATGATAGGAAATCAGTTAATAATGTAAAACCCAACAACAAATCTATAACAATAAACATTATTCCAAAGCACACAATGCCGCTAATTCAATCACTTGATGTTGATTGTTTCAGAATGTGGAAAAATTTTGTAAAGTTATTTCCAGATAGAGTACTTGCCTGGAAAATTGATTTCAGTTTGCATCAACGAAATAATATTAAACTGCAATCACTGATCCATAATCAGTTTTCAAGTCCTTGATTTCAAAAACTGTTCAAATATACAAGGTTCAAATGTGGTTATACTGAAGAAAGACTAACATTGTTTGAAAATTGTACAGAGTTTTGTTTTAAAGATGATGTACACGAGTGTTTTCACAACATAAACAATTGTAATGAAGTTTCTTTCATTACATGCAGATGGTGTAAAAATTCTTTGTGTTTCAATACTTTTTTGTAATGTTTAATTTTTATAAAGATTATATACTATAAAATTTGCAAGGGTTTATAGCAAAAATAGATCAATTTATAACTTAACGAACAGAGTTTTTACATAATTGTTTAAATTTAAATTTAAAGTATTATGTGGCTATTATAGCTATTTGATCAATTAAAATTTATATCTGCTAAATTAATCTACTTGTTGTGGCAGTATTTGCGCAACTTAGGCTTCAAAAAAAGTATTAAAGTTTTTCAGTCTCCACCCGTGGAAGCAATAAACCTCCCATATTTTGAAATTGCGCGCCAAATTTTTGGCTATTTGATTAATTTTTATCTGAAAATATAACGAAAAGGGAACGTTAAAAATTAAACTGTGGGCTAATATTGGTGTGAAAATCATGAGTGTTTCTTGTAAGTCTTAGATATCTTGGTATTAATTGCAACCTCATCATGTGCGTAAAATCTTGCATACATTTTAATAAACAATTAAGAACTTATTTTATGACTAGACAAAAAGACTATGACAAATAAGTTTATTTTAATTCTTTATCCCTAAGGAATCTGATGATTTAATAATAATAATGATATCACGAACTACCGCTTCCTATCAGTTGGAAAAAAACTTCTTATCTCAAAGATTGACGTGGTCATTATGCATAACATGGTGTAGAGATCTTTCTTTTTCATAAAGCCGATCATCCAATGATCAATTACCTTGGCATGTTCTAGAACTTTATTCAGTTAGCAATTCTGATTCTCAAGAGGTTAAAGGAATGGCTCCATGTTGTTGGTAATTATGATTCGGTTGGTAATAGGGCATATCGACGGAATCATATTACCAACAACATGGAGCCATTCCTTTAACCTCTTGAGGTATATGGCTTCCTGAATGTTACCTTCAGTGATAAATGGTGTGACCGAAGTGGTCCCATTCCATAGCCACCAAATTCACCAAACTCGCTACCTAAGATTTTCATGTGGGGCATCCATCAAGCATGAAAACATCATCGGAAGATCGTAGTAGAATTTTAATGCCATGTTACAGTTGCTGACTGAAACGTGGCGTGATCTGAGATGTGCTTCATACGCGGCGAAAATTATGTAGAAGTGTGACAAATTATAAAGGTAAAATTACTACCGGGTGATTCAGTCAATTTCTGACCATTTCACTCGAATGACGTGCATTAGGGATAAACAACTGAAAGAATACGAGCGCCATATCGAATTTCTAAATAGTTGGAGTTTGTATTGTTGCAACGGCGCTGCATGAAAATCGTATTGTTGAAAAATGGCGCCCGCTTTATCAACAGAGCAGAAATGCAAGGTTGTCGAATGGTATTTCGAGACAAAATCACCTGTAACCGTGCAAAGAAAGTTCCGGAAGGAGTATAAGTGTCGAGACGCACCAGGCAGGCAAGCAATCATGGATTTTGTCAAGCAATTTCGCGCCAATGGATGTGTTAAAGGCAAGAAAACAGGCGGGAACGAAGCTCGTGTTCGAACGGCTGAAGTTGTCGAAAAGTTCGCACAAGGTTGGTCGATTCCCCTATCAAAAAATCTGTTCGCCGCCTATCCATTGAAGAAGAGCTGTCGTATACCACGACGTGGCGAATTTTGAGAAAGGATTTACACCTGTTCCCGTATAAGATCCATGTTTATCAGGAGTTAACAGACACTGGAAGACAGAAGCGACAACAATGAAGTTTGGAGCAGATGAAGTTTGGAGCAGAAATGGAAGCCAATCAGGACATTGTGGACAACCTGTGGGTGTCAGATGAGGCCTTCTTCCATCTGTCAGGTGACGTTAATAAACACAATGTTCGTTTTTGGGGTTCCCAGCACCCTCATGAGATCCATAAGTCACCTCTTCATCCACGAAAGGTTATGGCTTGGTGCGCGATTTCCAAAAGAGGCATCATTGGTCCGTTCTTTTTTGAGGACACCATAACGTCACAGGCTTACCTTAACATGTTGGAAACCTTCTTCATCCCCGAGCTGTGAAGGAGGCGTATACCGCTTCGACATCAATGGTTTCAACAGGATGGGGCTAGGTCTCACACCACTACTGACGTGCTAGACTTTCTCAATCAGAAATTCGAAAATCGTGTCATTTCAAACAGGTTTCCAAATCGATTCGGGGGTGGCTTTCTTTGGCCCCCTACGAGTCCTGGCCTAAACCCATGTGATTTTTTTCTCTGGGGGTTCCTTAAAGACAGTGTGTTTACTAAAACACCAAGAACCCTAGACCAGCTGCGACAAAGCATCGTCGACTGCTGCACCCTTGTGGATCCAGAAATCCTGGATAGAGTTATGAACAACTTCACCATTCGGCTACGAGCAGTTCAAAACGTTTGTGGTGGCCACATTGAGCATATCATCAAGACTTTTCCACGGGAATAAAAACTCCGAACTGCCTAAAATATCACACTGAAATGCTCAGAAATTGACTGAATCACCCTGTATGTTTTCTGCATATTTAATATTTTTTGCCAATTACCTCCGATGAACAGTTCAAAAGTTATGCCCTATTACTTTTGACCATTTTCGAAAGGAATACCGTGTAACCGACCTCACTTTTCACTTCTGTCTCGTCCTTTGATGACATACAGCGGCTACTCGTAACCTGTTGCAACAATAATCATCTAATTGTTAATAATGAAAAGATATTATTATGACATTCACGAACAAAGCCAACCCCTTAAACTCATTTTATTTTCTCAACAAAGTACTGGATTCTCGGTTACTTTTTTCTCAGCATATTGACAGCCTTCAAAAACGCCCCTATCGCTCGCTGAGCTTTATCTTGCGCAACTGCTGCTTCTTCAAATCTCCGGCTGCATTCCTTCATCTTTACAAGAGTCTTGCCTTGCCCCTATTAATGTACTGCTGCATAATTTAAAATGGATGCGCTGTTTCTAACATTAATAGACTTGAGAATGTTCAGCGCACCTTCCGACACTTCTTGTCTCGTCGCTTTCCAGATCGCAATGATCTTTCTATCACCTCGCTTGAGCAACTGAGAAATCAATCTGATCTCAGATTTCTGCATCATATTGGGCACAAAAAATTTAATTGCAATTTTATCTCGAAGATCTATTTCGCTGTGCCCAATCTACGACGGCATCGTCAACAACACACCACGTTCCATCCACCTCTATCTTGACTTACGCAATCTCTTCGCTCTCCATTATTTAGGATAGAGGAACTATTCAAAAGACGTCTAGATCAGAGTGACATCTTTTACCCTAAGACATTTACTGCTTACACGCTTCTGGTACAATTAAAATTACACACATGATGTCTTCACGTTGTTCGCACTGTAATATTTATTTACACTCTATTTCATTTCTACTTTATACAGGGTGTATCTGAACGGTCTGTACAAACTTGGAGGGGAGATAGTATGGGTGATTCTAAGCAAAAAAGTTCATATGAACGTGGGTCCGATAATTGAACGATAATTGAGATATCAACAGAAATAAAAATGCTACCACTAAGATCAACAAGTTAATAACTCAGGTTCTCTAACGCCTAGGATAATGAAATTTGGAGGAATAATAGGGTACATAAAACTGTGTAGACCGATAAAATTTGATCGAATTCTAACGAGTAGTTTCCGCGTTACGCAGTCAACATCGTAACCCGTGCTCACATGCGAGTACTACCCAGCACATGTTGAATATAGTGTTCGGCTGCAGCATGGGAAAAGCAGTAGACTTATCAGACTTCGACAAAGGAGAAATGTCGATCTCGGAAATGGCGCATTTTGTGTCTGTTCACGTGCAGTCATTGTGAGTACTTATCAAAAGTGGTGTACGGATGGAGAAACAACGAGTCGCCGTCCTGCCGTTTGCCATCTACGGTGCATTGATTCCAGAGGGGAGTGAAGGGCTACAGTGGCCCAAATCCCCAGCAACTACAATAGTGGTGACCCATACAATTTGTCTCACAATTCAACATAGGGTTCTGTGTAAGGCCTGCCTCTTTGATCTCAAGGAGCACAGTAATTGGACTATAGAGGACTGGAAGAAAGTTGCCTGGTCCAGCGAGTCAGCGTATCCGCTCCATCACCTGTAAGGTCGAGTGCGGATACGCTGATTTCCAACAGAAACTATGACACCCGAATGCAGAGTTTGATACGACTTCGCAATGTTTGGGAACTGGAGGACAAACTGATAAGCGCCTGGTAGCAGATACCTCAGACTATCTACCAGCACCTTGTCGAGTCAATTCCTCAATGCATGTCCGTAGTTTTCCCAAAAGGTGGTCCCATGTCGTATTAAACAGGTAGTCATAATGTATTAGCTCATCAATGTATTAGCTTAAAAGGGTACTAAGTTTTCAATAAATACTTCGATCAACAACCTGCGGAAATTAACTTGTCACTATGGTAATCACACCCCTGATAAAATTTTAAAATTTCTCTAGCCTCAATTGGATAAATAATCCAATAAATATACCTGACTTTATGTTCCAATAGATTAGCAATTTTCCCTATCTTAATTGATGCGAAAAATTAATTCAGGTCGTTAAGAATATTATACTTGAAATATTTATACTCACTCATTCTAAAAAGATATGTAACAGGATTATAAACTCAAAAAAATCCCGCTTCTATTGAAAAAATCTGTGATTAAATGATACCTATTTATCAAGCAGGCTCAAAGGCAGTATACAAAACCACAACGTATTTCCGTGTTGCCTTGTCTCCTGCCTCTAAACTAGGGTTGGGCGATTTATCGTGATGAACCAATTAACATGATTAATAGACACATATCGATCATTATCGGTAAATGTTGTTTTAAATACTGTAAGCGTTTCTAGTTTATTAAACACATCAGATAATATTGACAAAGATGAGGTCACGTGATTCGATTAATCGATTTAAATCTATCTAATCGATCAGATGATTAATCGATTTAACTAATATATAGTTTTTTAATCGATTATATTTATTGATTATCGCAAAATTGCCCAACCCTACTCTAAACTTACTGAGAAAATGATTTTCCGTGACTTACAATTAAATTTGTGCCTCTATAATCTACATTAACAGTAAAAGGAAACCCTCCCGGATCTAAGTCCAGTGGCTCCCTATTGAAATATATTTGAATGCAATTAATACACATGATAAAGTCCTCTACTTTAATCAGATTATAAGACCTTCAAGTTTTTAGCATATAGAATACCTTTTTATTCTTAACACGTTTCTATTTGCCTCACTGAACAAATTAAATAACGTTACAAGGCCATCTAAATGTGTGCATCCAATATACTCGAGTTGTTATGCAGGATCCGTTGCTTTTTGGCGTTATATAGACGATAACACATTGTACAAGAAATATGAAAACAAATATATTCTAAACCAAATTAATTCAGATATCAAGTCGTTAGAGGACTGGTTAATGAAATGAAAAAAAGAAAATTCTCAAAAAGATTGTTATATCTAAAGACTCCACTAGTACTGAGGCCTTCAAGAATTTTTGCTTCATCTTTGATTCACGTCTCCGCCTAAATTGTCAAACTAATCAAATAATTGTTGAATTTTTTAGAAAAGTTTCATTATAAAACGTCTATGGTTTTTGTCCACGTGTCAAACCAAAAATTTCACGCCAGCTTACATCAGAAATGACTCAAACCATTGTACCGCACAAAAACTGGTGGTATTCCATCATCATAATAGAAGCGCACTGTTGCTACCACTCAGCGCCGAGACCAAAGTTAAGGAGATTAATGTAATCAAATCGTATGCCAAGTTCAATGGTTTTGAAAATAAAATAGTGGACAAGATAGCCGGAAAAATAAAAAAGCACCTAAAGATAGATGTTACTACACTGAGTAAAGGAAAGGAAGACTACAATAAGGTGTTAGTGTTGCCATACAACGCAAATTTGAATAGAGGACTCAAAAAACTGTGTAAAAGTGGCCTTCAAGAGTACAAACACTCTTAAGAGAAAATTGCCCACTGAAGAACGTTCAGGTGTCTATGGTTCTTCTTAATCAAATAAGAATTCATACACGTAACACATGTTTAATATAATGTTATGAAATATATCCTTTTTCTACAGAATCCCCCTGCTTTAAGAAACGCATTTGGCCCACCCTTCAACAAGGCTTCGTAGCAGGGGTGTTTGTTTTAAAACAAATGTTTAAAACATGTTTTAAAATATCATTCATGTTTTAAAACAAAATGTTTTAAATCAAATGTTTTAAAACAACAAAAAAAAAAGAATTAAAACAACTGTTTGAAATAAAAAAAAAATGGTTCAAAACATGTTTCAAAACAAAAAAGTTTATTCGGAAACAAAAACCATTAACAAAACTTGTGAAATTAAAAAAAAAGTTTATGACAGGAATATATTCTGTCTACAAAGAAAAAAAAGGCTGGAATGAATTTTGGTTTTAGAAATCAAACACTACTGACAACAAAAAAAAAACACTGATGCTTAAAGTTATTTAAACATTACCACATATAAAGTTTTCATTATTTTTTCATTGATATTAAATTATTAATATTTTTGTTATACAAATTAATTATCAATAAAATAAAGAATGAAAATGTAAAAAGACAAAGTCAAAAACTAATTTTATTAAATTCAACAAAATCAAATGAACCTACACTGCACATTACTTTTTTTGAATATTTTTTAACGAACAAAAAGCAACCTTCAATTACTAAATATGTTCAATTACTCAATATAATACGTACTAACCTGTATTACTGAACAATAAATTTTAAAACTCTTAAAATTGAAAAAAAAATTAACCTTTATACGCTACATTTTTTAGTGATTGTTTAGGGTACGAAATATAGTTACTAGTTTAGCAGCTTTTTCTATTCCTAGTCGATTTCTCACTTTAGAATGAACAAAACCAAATGTTGAGAACATTCTTTCAATACCTGCAGAAGAAGCTACTGAAGTATGTAGCTATGTGATAAGATCATTCAGCTCTTTGCTGATACCTTTCAAACTCAAAGAGCGCCACCAATTCAGTGGTTTAACTGTTTCTGTTACAGAATTGCTGAATAAATTCTCCTTAAAAGGAGAAGCTTTAGCTTGATAATTAATAATTTCTGGTAGTGTTCCCGGATGATAGGTGCTGGCATATTGTAACGCTTGATCAATTTCTTCATTGGTCAAACTTCTTCCTACAAATCTTGGATATGGAAATGGGCCTCTGTCATAGACATGTTGAATCGTTGGTATACTTTATTCTTTAAATCTTGATCCAGATCAAGTTCTTCCAAATAATTTATAAGACTATAAAATTGAAAGCACCAAATTACTAATACATTAATAATTTCTAATAAAAATTAAATTTATTTGCTTTATCCAAATCTCTGCTGCTTCTCCAATAGTACAAGTTTCCCTTTGTAATTTATCAAGAGCAACTGCAAGATTTTTCATTCTTTTGTAGTATTCTTCAATAATTAATTTTGTAGCCATGTCAAAAACTTTGGTAGTTTTAGAAGGATCAATAGCAGTTCTGTTTTCATTACAGTCCTGCAGAAATGATAATTTACCAATAAATGTATTCAGAAATTGCTACAGAGTTTTAACCCTAAAAATTAAAATAAAAATTGACTTACTTTTGAGAGGAATATGCCAGTTGGTTAAATAAGAATCCAAACAATCGCACAATGTTTTTCGCACTATATTCCATCTAGTTTCACTTGGTAACACTAGTGATTTCCCTCCTGATTCTTTATTTTCTCCTGCAGCAAAATGATGATTCCGATTTTTCACATCGTTTCCCACTTGTGAGATTTCCAAATCTGATGAGAGAAGATTTAATATATGCGCTGAACAACCGTATGTGATGATATCGCGTCTTACTAGTTCTTCAGATTGAGCTATATGTCTTCTCATTTTTATCATGTTACTAGCACTATCAGTTACAAAGCTTCGAATTCTGCACCCATACGTTTCTTCGCACTTACAAATAGCATTTTTTGCAAGTTCATAAAGATAGTCACCACTATGTCTCTCTGATGAAGTTGCCACAGACTCTATTAAATAGACAGATTCGTTTTTTACGTTGGTCACTGATATGCAAACTACTGGCTCATTGTATCCATCAAGAGCCATGCATACATCTTGATCTTGTAAATCCTTTTTTGCTGTTATTATCACTTCGGAAAATCCTGCATCTAATAATTCTCCTGCAACTTGATGGCGATTTGGTGTTTATAGCCTGTTCTTGCAAGTGCCATTAATTTCAAAAACTCTTGGTGTTCGACGTGCCGAAATGGTGAATTTGTAGCAAAAATATATTTTGCTATTTGCATATCTAAACTTTTTTGTTCCAGAGAAGTCGTTGTGACTGCATATCTTTCTATCGACATGGCAGTAAAATATTTTCTTTTTTTACCTGATGAAGTTGATGGTAGTTCTTCTCTTGCTGTTGGATTATCACTTAACGGTTCAGGATCTGGCACAGACATGTCACATGAAATTAATTCAATGTTTGATTCTTGATCTGATTCTGAGGAATCACTACTTGATCCAATGGTTTCTGCAAAAACGTTTGCATGATTCTTTTGTATGTGTTTTTTCATCCTTCCAACAAGACATACCATGTTTTTCTTGCAATACTTGCAAATTGCTCTGGGTACTTTAGATCCTGAGGTCGATGATGGTAGTACAATGTTGAAATGATGTCTCACAGGATCTTGTTTTCGACCCGGACAGTGACTCATTTTTGGACAAATTTTAAATTTACATTTAAATCCAAAAAACAATGAAGACAATAAATACTGCTTTCAATTGTGTCTAAGACATAAACGACAACTGAACTGTGGGTGAAACTCCAGTTAGAGAATTAGAATGCGTGTGAAGCAGAGGAAAAGTATAAACAAACAACCCTGCTCTAAACCTTTGTTTATTTGGGGGAGGCCGTGGCCTGGTGGGCTTTCACTGAACACAACTTCTGTGAAGTTAAGCTACATCAGGCACGGCTCGTCACTGGATGGGTGACCATCCGTGATAGCCGATCCTTACCCCCCCCCCCCCGGCTGCTGCGACCACCATACAGCAGTCGTGAATCCAGGTCCATCTAGGGACCCAACTCGTCGGCCTCTGGCCATACAGGCCCTGGATGGACGTATTGGATCCAATTAATTAATAAATAAATAAAAATAACTAAATAATTGTTGGAAGTACATCTTTTCTTCAGGCCTGCTCCCCCCCCCCCCTTTTCTCTTTGTGTGAAATATAAATAATTACGGTGTGAACTTTAAGTTGCCATTGAGAAAAAGAGAAAGACCAAAGATGATAAGAAAGGCCTTATCGTCTTTGGAAAGATCATCAAAAGTTATAAAACTGACATCACATAATCATAGAAAACCAACTCAGAGGAAGTAAAACTCCTAAGGAAGAATTGTTGCCACAGTACATGCCATGTCCATGTAAATTTTTTAACCTTTTTTTTGTGTAAAAACATCTTAAAGCTTTGACAACTTTGAACACTGGAACTGAAAATTTGATCCAAATTTAAGTGCTGTATTTTTTTCAGTTTTATTGTTTTGACGAGTAATGACAAATTTTTTTATTATTACTTTATACTGAGAATTGTATATTGAGACTTAAACATTACTTTTATTTTATTTAATAAAACTATTTTATAAATGTTTTAAATTATTATTTGAAAAATCAACATTTTAAAAATTATTATATATAAATTATTACTTTATTAATCAAAATATAATTTAAAAAATTATAGTTTTTATGCATATCAGCAAATAAAATGATTTGCATGTTTAAAAGTATTAAATATTTCTTCAATGACATGTTTGAAACAGTTGTTTTAAAACAAAAAATGTGATTTAAAACACAAAAAACGTTTTTTTGTTGTTTTTTTTTCCCAAAAACATTTTTTTTAACCCTGCTTCGTATTCGCTTAAGAAAAAAATGTTTAAGGCCGAGAAACGAACACGCTATTAACCTCTTCATCTGATGCAAATCTTCGTTCTCATCATTTATTCAGCTTATTTTTTAAATTTGGATGAAAAAAATAGGAAAAATTTCGCGACATTGATTCGAACCAAAGACCGTTCGTCGTTTCTTTCAACTGGCAACCGCGGAACTAGTACAGCTAAGCCGTCTCCAGCTATCCTAAAGTGGAAGCCTCAATGACAGGGCAGGAACTGCCTCGGAGGTCAGAAATTTCTCCTTCCGAAAGCCACTGGCAAGTTCATGAGTATTGCTTAAAGTGATGGTAACAGAATTTTTCCTTCTTTTTTTTCCAATAAGATCTTTACCTATGTTTAAAGCAATTACTCCAGTTTTAATTTATTATTTGCGTATGCCTTTTCATCAGCTTTTTGATAGTTTGGAAAGGAAGAATTCCCAATCTACGAGCAAGATGCCTTCCTACCTTATCATAGGGTCTCCGCGTTGACTACCTTGCAGTCGTTAGGACACTTCAAGGCAAATTTGCTGTCTCGTGTCTGCGCTGGCCCATTTGGTAGAGGCGACGAGCTGGATACTTTTGGTTCCTGATTCGAATGTAGGTCGCGGAATTGTTCCTTTTGGTTTTTTTTTCAGTAATGTCTTGGGTTATGCATGTTCAGATGATCTCACACAGAATCTAAGAAGGAAGCAATTTGGGTCCCCCTCCCAACCCCGCAGCCTCCATTGTGCTCGCCATTTTTGAAAAATTTACCTGTTTCATCGAAAAAGGACAAGGAAATGGTTGTAAATCGCTGAGGAAGGAAACATTGAAGCCGCAGTACGGGAGAGGGAAAAAAGCCTTGCCGATTTTGAATGTGGTTTGATAGAGGAATAAGGAATAGCAGATGCCAATCTTACGGAAACAATGATTTTTTATGCTTTTCAAAGAGCACTGTTTTTAGAAGTGTTTCACTAATTTTGTGATCAAAGAAAAACCATCAATTAAAGGCGTACTTGCGGACGTGTACGACTCATCAATGATCGGGTGAAAGAAGCGTGTCTAGGGCCATCAAAGATTGCCAATAAGCCAGCATTCATCAGCTAACATCGTAATATAGCATGGATCTGTGAAGTGTTTATCAAGGTGAGTTGCAGCAGCAGATACGCTTGCCGGGTTCCTCTCTTATCGAAACAGAACAGGAAAAATGACTTCATTGCACTGCAGCGAGAGCACCACAATTGGACTGTGGACAACTGCAGGATTGAACGAAATTGGCTATCTAACTCATTCTACATGTCTTCTATAGGGTTTAGTCACATCTCTTGGAATGTCATTCAAGTTATTCCACGCCTATTTCATCGAACATGCAGCTATTACTTGATCTGTGGTTGGGAGCATCGTTTACATGGAATTTTCCTACATTGTAGATAGCACAAATTATCTAGAATTTTAAAACCGTAGTTTTCTTAACAAGAACCTGGCTATTCCAAAATACGAGGGTTGTACCAAAAGTAAGGTTCCCATATTTTTTACAAGTAGAAAACATTGTTTATTGTTATTAGTTTATACATCGTTGAAAAGCTTACACTGTTGTCTATTTTTCAACATAGTCTCCATTTTTTTCGACACACTTTTGAAGACGGTGCTCCAGCTTTTGTATTCCTAAGTCGAAGAAGTCTCCCGCCAATCCGTTGAGGAAGCGTGTGCCGTGGGAACCTTCAGGAATGCGTTCAACAAGTTCACGGACAGTGACCCTCCGATCTTTCAGCAGCTCACTGTTGATCTTCTGGGCAATCGAATCCGAAACCGGCGGTCTTCCACTCCGTTCTTCATCGTGAACTTCCGTGTGACCCTCAGCAAAAGCCCTGCACCATTTTCGGACGTGCTGAACGGACATGCACTTTTCACCATAAACCTCAGTCAGTTGCCGATGAATCTCCACGGGCGGTAACTTCCTTGCGTGGAGAAACCGGATTACTGCTCGAACCTCGCACTTGGCGGGAGCGGCGATCAACACTTCCATCTCTGACGGCTGCCAAGCGAACACTGAGCGCCGTAGCGAATCGCTCGAGAGTGGGCTCGAGAGTGCGGGAACCACTGCGCACGGCACTGTTGTCGGATTTAGCCTAGCACCTTCCCTCGAGGCTGTAGCTCATTGGGAACCTTACTTTTGGTACAACCCTCGTAAATATTACCACACCATAGCACCATCATCACCATAGCAGCAGCTCTCCTTTGGTAGTCAGTCTATTTCAACTCCCACCAACAATGCTGATGCTAACGATGGTTCCTAAAACAAATCAAATATCATGAACAGTAATACTCGGTGTCAGTGAGTTTATGAGGCGCAATTTCACAGTTGTTGTCCCTTCAAGCTTCCACTTTACGATGACACTCTCCACGGTGGATTGATTTCCTTTTAAGTGACATCGAATGAGGTAGAAAGTTCTTCAGTGCCACATAGAAAGTTCTTCTATACGACCCAATTTACATATGATAATTGGTCTTAATTTTATGATAATTGGTCTTAATTTCTGTTTTAAGACTTTACATATGCTAATTATAGATTTTGCCATGGTGTCACTAATGTCATGAACCAGAACTTAAAAAATTTCCATTCTTAATTGGGGTTCTAATATTTATTTACTACCAAGAGCCAATAAATTTTATTTATTTTCTGTGATTTTTAAATGTTTTAAAATCTAAAAATTAACGTACAGCGCTAATTTAATATAAAATACAGTCACATTAATATGTAAATTACTGAAAGAGAATCTTTTGCCTAGCAACTTTGTTTATGCTTTGGGTCAAGGATGATAGTAAATCCAACTTAAAATGCAATAGGATACATATAATATTAGACATCTTCGTGTGGCCATTGAGCAGATAAAAATTATTATACAGAATGTTCTTTGTATTATTTGTGTGAACGAAGTGGGTAGATGCTTTATGATAATAGTAAGGAAACGCCACTGAAGAATGCAACGCACCTTTTATTTGAACAACATACGTATTTCGTTGCTTTATATACAGAAGCCAATCACGCACCTGTTTGAATTCCTGTTTTCCGTATATAAAGCAGCAAAACCGTTTCATTGTATCCTTGATAAAGTGGGAAATAAAAACGGAAATAAGCCGGCATTTCTCTATTTATATGCAATATCTATTCATTTCAGAAATAAAAACTGTTATCTCACATTGTGGAATTTTAAATAATATATGCGGATGCGAAGTTTATTTTTATTTTGATAATTAGGTTCAGTTTTATATACAGCCTATATATAATTTTCCCCGTGCATCAGTTACACAATGGGAAGTCGTCGAAACCGTGAAAGAAAACCAGTAATATTTTTAATCTCCGTTAACATTTGTATATTCAAGAATTTGATTAATCTCAAAGGGAATTTAGGAAAGAAACTAAATATTACAAAGTTTGCGCTGTGTAAACAAATTAATCCATCGTAAGTAAATTTTATGCTTTTTCCTTTATTGCTTTTCCTATAACATATAATCGTCATTTTATTTGCAAGAACTTAAGAATTAATAAAATTCGCATTAAAGCTTTTTATTTCAATCCATCTATATTTTTTACTTAATAGTTTAATGCCCTCATCTCTCATTCGCAATTATTCTGCAATTTACTGTAAAATTCAGTTTAACACTAAAAGAAATCGCATTAAAATCCCGGGTGATTCAGTCAATTTCTGACCATTTCACTCGAATGACGTACATTAGGGATAAACAATTGAAAGAATATGAGCGCCATTTCGAATTTCTAAATAGTTGGAGTTTATATTGTTGCAACCAATGACGTATATTAAAGATAGACTCCGAATCTTATTGTTGTAACTTGAAGCAAATTGGGAAGCTCCGTGCCCAGAACTGTCATGGCTGAAAGTGAGTGAAGATGATGCAAAACACATGGCTAAACACGAGAGTAGCTGATTAATAATTCTTTTACACGCCGATCACGGAGTGATAAGTTTATCTTTTCGTTTACTTTGTATTAGAAGTATTTTATTATATTTTATAAATAATTTTTCGATCATGGTTTCAATTTCAATTTCGTTTCGATTGTCTTTCAGTAACGTATTTTCATTTTAGTTACGAATTTTTTATTTATTTTTGTGGAAAATGATTCCTGGTCCTTTTTCTTCTCTGTTTGTACAGTTGTACGCAGAACAACTTTGAATAATGGTTTTGAATTAATAATTCCTCGGGTCCAAAATCTTCAAAAACAAAGCAGCCAGACAGCTAATTACTCCACGACTCACTCCTGCCCAGAACTATCATGGCTCAATTTGCTTCACTTTTTGCCGCTGTTAACAATAGGATTCGGAGTCTATCTTTAATATACGTCATTGGTTGCAACGGCGCTGCATGAAAATCGTATTGTTGAAAAATGGCGTCCGCTTTATCAACAGAGCAGAAATGCAAGGTTGTCGAATGGTATTTCGAGACAAAATCACCTGTAACTGTGCAAAGAAAGTTCCGGAAGGAGTATAAGTGTCGAGACGCACCAGGCAGGCAAGCAATCATGGATTTTGTCAAGCAATTTCGTGCCACTGGATGTGTTAAAAGCCAAGAAAAAAGGCGGGAGTGAAGCTCGTGTTCGAACGGCCGAAGTTGTCGAAAATGTTCGCACAAGGTTGGTCGATTCCCCTACCAAAAAATCTGTTCGCCGCCTATCCATTGAAGAAGGGCTGTCGTATACCACGACGTGGCGAATTTTGAGAAAGGATTTACACCTGTTCCCATATAAGATCCATGTTTATCAGGAGTTAACAGACACTGGAAGACAGAAGCGACAACAATTTGCGATGGAGTTTGGAGCAGAAATGGAAGCCAATCAGGACATTGTGGACAACCTGTGGGTGTCAGATGAGGCCTTCTTCCATCTGTCAGGTGACATTAATAAATACAACGTTCGTTTTTGGGGTTCCCAGCACCCTCATGAGATCCATAAGTCACCTCTACATCCACGAAAGGTTATGGCTTGGTGCGCGATTTCCAAAAGAGGCATCATTGGTCCGTTCTTTTTTGAGGGCACCGTAACGTCACAGGCTTACCTTAACATGTTGGAAACCTTCTTCATCCCCGAGCTGCGAAGGAGGCGTATACCGCTTCGCATCAATGGTTTCAACAGGATGGGGCTAGGCCTCACACCACTAATGAAGTGCTAGACTTTCTCAATCAGAAATTCGGAAATCGTGTCATTTCAAACAGGTTTCCAGATCGATTCGGGGGTGGCTTTCTTTGGCCCCCATGTGATTTTTATCTCTGGGGGTTCCTTAAAGACAGTGTGTTCACTACAGCACCAAGAACCCTAGACCAGCTGCGATAAATCATCGTCGACTGCTGCACCCTTGTGGATGCAGAAATTCTGGATAGAGTTATGAACAACTTCACCATTCGGCTGCGAGCAGTTCAAAACGTTCGTGATGGCCACATTGAGCATTTCATCAAGACTTTTCCACGGGAATAAAAAACTCCGAACTGCCTAAAATATTATACTGAAATGCTGGGGTCAATAACTCATAGTACTGAAATAATCAGAAAGTGACTGAATCACCCTGTACGTTTTCTATTTTTCCAAAGGCAATATGGCCAATGATGAAGATACAAACGAAAAAAAAATTTGAAAAATTGTAAGAAATAAATTTATTTTTTAAATTTATTTGTACATGTAATTTTATTTTACAGTGTTTAAGTCATATTATCCTGCCGCATCTATTTTCTGTCATTTACGAATGGGATATTCATTACTGGTAGGCTTGCTAGCCGTGACCATGTTCTTTTGTGAAGGAGGAAGAGTCAAAGGAGAAAAGGCCGAAAAGTCTGCCGTCAGTAGAGAAATTGAGAGAATTCCCCTGCAGAAAGCTCTCTCAACATTGGAGGAAATTATCGGAGGTAAAAGTAGATGAAATTTATGTTATCTCCTTATGTTTCAATAGAAAACTTATAACAGTAACATTTTTAACGTCCTAACTACATGACACTGTGGACGTAATCAAAGAGAGGCGCCATTATTCTACAAGATAGCCATTTAATACACAGATACAGGGGGTGGACAGAATAATAGAACACCTTTCGATTTAGACGTTTTGTCAAATATCTAGAAAAATACTTGAGGAATTGTCCTGAAACTTCAGGGGTGTAAAAAAGATGTTACACCTCATATATTTCAGCGAAGGTTTTGTCCCAAAGGCAAATAGCAACAAACTGAACAAAAATAATGTTTTGGATCATCCTGTAAAAAATAATGTTTGAAATCCGTTGTATCTTAGCATTTGATTAAGAGGCTTTTTTTTACTTATCTGTGTACGAGAATAGCTTTTTATTTCATGGAGATATAAAGGTTTCTTTAAAAAGAAAGAAATATTTTATT
>JAHWFO010046875.1:1273812-1293187 GCA_023313115.1 Rhysida immarginata | reverse complement strand
CGCCTTTTTATATTAAACCAGATTGTAGGGGGGAGGGCACCGTTCTACTTAATGTCAAATTACAGATTTATCTACCCAATTCTTATTTTAACGAGCTTGGGTAGTAATTTATGAATTACAGTATTTTTAATTGTATAATTGTATAACACTTAACAATAAAACAAAATAGAAAATGTTACACATTACAAAATGATTTAATAAATTATTTAATAAAGAAAAAATCTCATTTATATATAAACAAATAAATAATAAATAAAAGATTTTTGCATAAAAAGTGACTTCGATATAAAATGAATGAAGCAAATTGCTTTGTAATTGTAATTAAGATGTGTCAATTATAAAGAAACTAGAAGAGGTACCCGGCGTTGCCCGGGATAATTAAACATGTAGGTAAACAGAACAATCTCAAAAAATTAAATTATAACTCCCAATTGGTTAAATAATAACTCAATCAATACAACACAGAGCAAGGGGACTATCCATTCTACGAAAAATACGAAAAACAGGAATTCTAGGTGATATACCGGGACCAAAGTTTTTTTTGCTCTTGACGTAGAAGCTCTTGCTCTATTCGAAACTCCCGTTGCTCAGATGTTTCAAATGCTCGTATAGCTTTTTCTATTTTAGTTGCAGAGTTTCTCTGACCAATACTCGTTCTTTCTCTTTCCTTTCCAGGCACATAACTTTTTGCCAGTAGTCTGGACGTTTGATATGGAACTCAAGGGAGACACGCGTGACTCCTTTGCATCATCAATTTATGCCATATTAATGTTCTGTCATTGCATCATCATTTTATGCACATTATTAATAATTGTCAGACACGAACGTTCAGGCATTATCAACATCTCAGTTTCCAAAATATACACATTCCAACAGAATATAGTCAAAATGCATTTTTATGAAATGTTTGGATCTAATGTGGTACCAAATAAGCTAGGTGATAACCCCGCGCGTGGCTCGAACTGTTTTTATGATTAAATTTTGCAATATCTTAAAAATAAACACATGAAAACGCTTAGAATTAATACAGTAAAAAATTCATAATGAAAACTCGGAAAAAAAATTTTAAATGCTCACAATGGATGGACCTCTCCATGTATGCCGCTGCTAACCTATATAATTTCTTAGTCACGTAATCTTACTTTAGATGTTCCCCTTGATGTTGTTGCAAAAACTTGGCCATTTATCTCTGTGTAGTCTAGCAGTCGCCGATTCTTCTAATTACCAGTTGCTTAATACAGCACGAAGCTAAAGAATTGCTTTCTCTCTCGCCTTTCCACTCTTTCTCAATAGTCTGCTAATTCTCCATTATCTCCAGTTACTGATCATTTTTAAAGATTTTCATGAAATTGTTAAGTATTAAGAATTCTCTTTTCTAAGAAAAGCCTTAATAACAGGAATTCTATGCATTGAATTCTATAATGCACAAACTTTGCCTTGCATTGTTGGTCATGAGATATTTCTCATTAATATGCCTTGCCATAACCATGAATATCGATTTTTTATCAATAATTATTATTTTTTCGAAATCTGAAGTAGATAGTGACCTTCCTCATGCTTTGATGGTCAAGTATGAAAAATTTCATCAAGATCGTAATAAAACTGTAGATTTGCATAAAAAACAAATAAACAAACCCACAAACAAACACCCTTCTTTATATATATGTAGACTAGCAGAGGACCCGGCGTTGCCCGGGATAATTACGCTTGTAGGTAAACAGAATAACCTCAAAAAGATGAATTAAACCTCCAAATTGGTTAAATAATAACTCAATAACTACAACATAGAGAGAAGGGACTATCCATTCTAAGAAAAATCCGAAAGACAGGAATTTACCTCTTCACTGAAAAAAATCCATTCTAGGTGATATACCGGAACTTGATTTACCGAAAAAAAAATTTTTAAAGGCTCACAATAGATGGACCTCTCCTAGGATACCTTCTAGTCTAAATAATTTTTTACTCACGTAATCTTAATTTAGATGTACACTTGATGTTGTTGCAATTTCCTTTTCTTCTTTCGATGTCTTGAAGCAAAAATTGGCCATTCATCACTTTGTGTAGTCTGGCGGTCGCTGATTCTTCTATTTACTTGCTTACCATTTGCTCAATACAGCACGGAGCTAAAGGAGTGCTTCCTCTATCGTCTTTCACTCTTTCTCAATAGTCTGCTAACTCATTATCTCCAGTTACTGATCATTTTTAAAGATTTTCAAGAAATTGTTAAGTACTAAGAATTCTCTTTTCTAAGAAAAGCCTGAATAACAGGAATTCTATGCATTGAATTCTATATTGCACAAACTTTGCCTTGCATTGTTGGTCATGAGATATTTCTCATTAATATGCCCTGCCATAATCCTGAATATCGGTTTTTTATCAATAATTATTATTTTTTCGAAATCTGAGGTAGACAGTGACCTTCCTCATGCTTTGAAGGTCATGTATGCGAAATTTTATCAAGAACGGAATAAAACTGTATATTTGTATAAACAACAAACAAACAAACAAACAAACAAACATCCTTCTTTATATATATACAAGAAAGAAAGATAGACAACGAGTTCAATATCTAAAATTCTTCAGTGATTTAAAATCTCGAACGAGTTTGCATTTCCATCGAATTGTTGTCCACCAAATTAACGTTCACCGAATTGGCGTTCACTGAATTGTCGTAGATCCCGCTAACGCACGTTATCCGGAACATATTGTGATACAACTACTCTTTGCTGGAACCTCTCGCTTGGTTGCAAGAGAGGTAGATAGGATAAAGTCTGCCACCCTTTTCCACACGGCTGACCTTTCGGTAAAGCTCATACCATTCACTGAATAAGTCTCAGCATGCGGACTGTTACAGCTTCATTTTGTCTCAAAAAGTAATTGCGATGATTCAAATAGATTACCGTAATTTATTGAATAAACAAGTAAGCAATAACATCATTTTAGACGTAATTCCCATTGCGTTCAATAGAGATTTTCCAGCTTTGGAAATACATGAATCCCTTTTAAAGAAAATTCTTTGGTGAGTGCACAGTTACTCCTGCACATCTGCTGATCTCTGCTGATCTCTGCTGAAGTTTCGTCTTCAATTATCTCTTTGAGCGTTCCAAGATGTGATAATCACAGGAGACGAGTATCTGCTGCTTCAAATGCCGCAAAAGACATATTGTGAAGCTGCAGAACATCATGGACGGTATTGAGTGCTGATCCATGTGTCATATCGAGTAGTGTGGCTATTTCATCCTCTTTTATGCGGGATTTCCTTCAAGTACGCATTAATTCTACAATGTGTTCTGATTCTCTGTTCAATTTCGCGGCGAGTTTGAGTTTACACAGTTTTGGAATTTCCTAGTCTGGTTGTTATAATGACAGGCATCCATCACTATACTGAGCTTCTTGGTCACGTGACTTTACTGTGTACTGGCAGAGTAAGGAGGAGGTCGATTTTCGTTTTTGTGTTTTTCAAACGAAAAATTTTAATGATGAACAATAAACGAAATCAGATTACAACTTAAAATTACACTATTAAAAAATCCAAAAGAAGACTTCTATAATCTCTCGGACTAAAGTTCTGTGTATGGAACTTAACCACAGTGTTGAGAGGAGAGCCCAGACACCATTATATGCTATTGACACAATTGTCTTGAATAATAGTATTAGCAACCTTTGGAGGTGAGATATTAAGAAGAATCCTGAGGTCCTAGGAATTATTTTTGGACATATTTTTCTCCCCTGTTTAGTCGGCCATATTTTTTTTCTGTGGAAGGAGAGTCCTTGTCTGGAAGCATTGTTGTGCCTATGTGAAGCTTTCCGTGGAAAAAGAACTATTGTGAAGAATTTGATAAGCTGTGGACTTTTGAAACAGTTGTCACGGATTGCCTTTCTAATGATGTTGGATTGCATAATTGTCTGGATAATATACTTGTTGATGAAAGACATGACTAGTATCACGAGTATAATGAGAAAATAAAAACAAAAGTCTAAAGTGATACTGGAAACAAAGTTTTTATTGCCTAACGTGTTTCGACATAACGTCATCATCGGAGGCGAACAATGTTACAAAACTTAACTGGCAGACGGGGCCCTAATTATATCTCCCCTGGAACTGGCGGATCTGATGGTACGCTTCTTCTAAAGCGCCGACCTGATGTAGAGCTCTTCCGGTCACTCAGGCTGACGATAGTCAATCATTCCGTCCCTTTCGAAGGATGTTTGGTTGTTGAGGAGGAGGGTGTGCTCCGTCCGTACTTGTCTCTTAATTTTTATCTCCAAACATCCTGTCTCTATCCTTTCCTCTCCATAAGATTTCCATGCAGGCGTCAATATCTAACATCCGATGTTTGGCTGTGATAAAGTGGTCTGCGAACGCCGATTTTCCATTCCGGTTGACCCATGCTCTTCTATGCTTGCGGAATCTTTCGTAGAAAGACCGGGCCGTGGCTTCGCAATCCGGGCATTGCAGCTTGTATACGCCTGTTCCTATGTATGGGTCATCGTCGTAGGAATGTCTGGCCTGGTTTAGGATGTACCTGGAGCTGTTTCGCGTGCGGAAGGCCACACCGACCCCTCGCGGAACAGGTTTGATATCTTGTGTGTGCCCTCTCCATAGTACGTAAACGTGGCGAAGCTTACCGGTTTTTCATGTTGCTCCTAGAATGTTTGAAAATCCTATCGGTCCTGGGCATTTCGGTTGCCTAACTTGTTTTGGCTTATCAGTGTATTCAACTATTATGAATTTGAACATAAAGCGTTAAAGAAAATGAATGTTTTTGATCATTTTGGGGGGAAATTGAGATTTTCTCAACATTATTCAACAAATTTAAAACTACTATTGCGGTATAGCTAATGCTCTGTTTGGAATGCTTACAAAATTTTATATTTATAGAAAATATTCATAAATACAACTTAATGCACGAACAAGAACTTTATATTTCTTCTGATTTCTTTTTAGGGAACGAAATTATCCACCTTATTATCTGTTCGGGAGACTATGACATTGAGAGTGGATCTTGGCGATTCTTTTGGAAACTCCACGCATGCAAAATACAGCGAATTTCGTCTGGGAAGCCCAGAAGAAGAGTATAAAATTAATTACAATACCTACAGTGGAGAGGCAGGTAATTTTCACAGAAAAACCAACAAAAAACTTCCTTACTTCACATATCGTATTTTGAGCATTAAACGGTAATATACTACCAGAAAGAGAAAAGAGGTGGATATGAACATGAAGAAATTTATTTTTAGCATGTATGATTATCCCTTTATATATAATATATTCGATTTCACGGCAACCTCAGGCAATTGTCGACCATGCAACACAACCAAGTACGACAAAAAAAAGCTATTAAAATTCACTTGCAAAAGTAGACCAGCCTTTATGTCTATTGTCCAAGATTATCATTATTCTTAAAAAAAATATTAAAAAAAGGTATTTAAGCATACACCTTAAAAACCTTAAAATCAGTGTTAAAATTACCGTTATTGTTTATTACACTTTCAGGGAACGGTTTAATTTTTCACGAAGGAGAGAAATTCGTTACGTACGATGAAATGACATCAAAGGCTGTGCGAAGAAATATAGAGGTGGCTGGTGGTATTTAGGCAGTACCTGGAATTCTACCTGCTGCTTTGCTAATCTTAACGGAGAATATAGCAGCACGCAATTTCAGAAAGGCATCACCTGGCGCTATTGGCCAAGTTTATTTACGCCAATCAAATGGTCTGAGATGAAGTTCAGACCTGAGTCGTTCGATGCACGAAGAAAAATTAGTCTTTGTCATTAATATAAAATTATAATTAACTAGGCGATATGCCCAGCGTTGCTCGGTCTGTTTCCCTGGCGCCATCTTTTGAGTAAACAAACACACAACATAAACCAAGTCTATTTCATATAGGTATATTATTTTTACCCTCCCTCCTTTCAACACAGGTAAACCTTACTCTGAACCTAGTGAACATATGGTGCGAATATGAGCTCAATCGGATAAGTGGTTCAAAAGTTTTAAGAATATTTACAGACGCACCCTGGATCTGAATTTTTATATATAAAAATTTCAATCTTAAAATTAAGGGAAAAAACAGCGAATGTTTTTTAAAAATTAAATTTATGTTTAGTTTCATTTGACTATAGAGACGATAACAATTTTAATTTATATATATAATCTCATTAACAATTTAATGGTAAATTTTTGTCTGGAATTGGTTAACATTTTTATTAATAGATAATTTAATTAATTTAATAGTAACTTATATTTTGAATTAAAAGTTTTACTTCCCTTTTAATATCAACAAATTCTTTCTGCTTGTCACTTGTTAAAGATGCAGTGGAAGCCGAGTTTAAGTTTAACAGAATGTAATGGAAATTAGAAATAAAAGTCTTTTTTAATATCATAATAAATGATAAATTCAATTTCTCGATGATTACACAACTAATAGTATTAAACAAATTAAACCATTAAGGAATGACATAACCAAGTACCGAAAACTATCACCATCACATAAACCATATGAAACAAATTTCCAAAATTTTTGAATCCTTGTTGAAAACATTAAAACATGTACCACTGAATCAAATTCGACCATCTTCAAACTTATTATCTACTCTTATATATTCGTTCATGACACCTCGTTTCAAATTGTAAGATATACTAGAAGCAAACCCACCCGATTGTATAATCGGGAAATAACCCATTGTTATATTTTTTCTTTGTTGTGACATAGTCCACCGTCGCTGATTTTATATATACACACACCGGCCAATGAATTAGAAACCTTCGTTCAATCTGGTATTGACCCTCCTTTGGCTGTAATTACAGAACATACGCGGTTTGGCATGGACTCTGCAAGGTGTTGCAATGCAGGTAAGGTAATCGCAGACCATGCATTCGACAGAGAGACCTTCAGGTCCTGCAGAGTAGACGGAAGCGGATGCCTTCGACGAATGTCCACATGCCGGGTCCATCGCTTCCTAGAGCTGCCGCCAAATTCTCTGCCGGCCATCTCCGAAATTGCACGACTGGTAGATTGTTCACGATCTGCCGTTGTTAGTACTTATGCAAAGTGGAAAAATGACGATGAAACCAGCAATAGACGCCAAGGTGTTGGACGCCCACGCGTCATCAAACAAAAAGGACGTCGGAGACGGTCTCGCTTGGTAAAGCAAGATCGGCGCCAGACAGTGGCTCAGCTGACAGCCTAATACATTGCAGGTCCAACTGCAAGTGTTTCGGAACACACAGTTCAGCGGACACTGTTGGATATGGGATTGCGCAGCAGACGTCCCACTCGTGTGCCACTGTTGACCAAGCGTCATTGTCAACTACGCCTACAGAGGGCCCGGGAACATCGAGACTGGACCATGGATAAGTGGAAAAGAATTGCCTGGTCGGATGAATCACGATTTTTTATTCATCACGTCGATGGTCGTGAAAGGGTACGCCGACTTCCAGGCGAACAGTTGCTCCCCCACTGTAGAGCAGGCCATACACAGGCTGGTGGTGGCGGGATATTATGCTTTGGGGAACGTTCTCATGGGCGTGTCTGGGACCCGTACTTGTGGTAGAACGGACCATGAAAGCTGCGGACTAAATGCACATCATTGCGGACCAGTTGCACCCTTACATGGCGTCTGTCTTTCCAGCAAGACAACGCCCCATGTCATAAGGCTCGAATTGTGTTGGAGTGGTTCGAGAAGCATAAGGATGAATTTCAAAAGGATACGAAAGCACAACGCAATGTAATAAAGGGGAGTTGGAGATCAATTGATAAGGAAGGATTCATCATTGATAGAGGGGATATCATTTGGGGTAGTTAGGATAATTAATGTCCTGGCCACCTAACTCGCCGGATCTTAATTCGATAGAGCACATTTGGGACGTCATGTAGCGGCAGCTCAGAGCTCAAACATCACCATGTTGGAATATCTCGACTTTGCGTGACCGCTGCTTAGACATTTGGTACAACCTGTCTCCAGTCATCTACCAAGAACCTGTGGCATCCTGGTAGGAGTTGCAGCTGTTTTGCAGGCCAAAGGTGGTGCAGCGCGTTATTCAGTAGGTGGTCATAATGTTTTCTCTTCAGTGTATATTCGTTCCTAAACGTCGTTACGAGTTGTTTGATATACAGGGTGTATCTAAACCCCTATCACAAACTTCTGGTGGTGATTCCCCACAGCAAGATGAAAACAAAAGTTCATATAAACATGGTTCGGATAATGAACTGTTTATGAGATTTCCGCAGTTAAAAGTGAAGTTTGAAATTGTTGAAATAACGTCCCATTTATTGGTTATTAACAGGTGCACCTGCTAATAACTTCAGGTGCATGTAACCATTCAGGAGGAATTAGCATCTCGCTGCTGAAACTTTGACATTTGTTGCAGCTTCTCCGCATGTCACCTGCCATCCACAGAGTAGCAAAACCAGCTGCTGAAACTTCGCTTTTAACTGCGCAAAAAATGCATAAGAATCAGCTCTTACCGTTTTGTTGGCCCGTGTTTATTGAACACATCGTCGTAATGGTGAATATATATGAGAAACATAAATGCAGCTAACTTTGGTGAAGAAACGTGGAAATTAAAAGACCGGATGATACAAATTCCTGATATAACTGTCGAGAATTAAGAACAATAAATTAATCGTTGAGTAAGGGGTACATAATACTGTTTCTATCGATAAAATTGGTAGAGACTTTACAACACAACAAAGGGAGAACAGAGTTTCCGACTAGTTTCGCCATTTATTCCCGGCTTTATCAAGGATACACACAAGAGGACATAAGCCTTTATATACAGAAAATATAGTACAGAATGAGAACACGATTGGATGAAGAAATAACAAATAGTAAATAAATAAATTATACAGTGGCGACATTGGATAGGAGAATGGTTGGATAAGGAACCAATAACAATGAAATTATAAGGAAACCTTGAGAGGAAAATTGATTGAAATATAAAAGGAAAAACTGACCTCATAACGCAAACAAAATTGAAAACGCGGACCTAATAGAAGACTCATCCAAAGTTAACATAAATATGATACATAAAGGTATCAATAAGAAATGGAAAAGAAAGTAAATATACAAATTTGAAAAATTACAAGATATCGGATAGAGAATTTGTTCAGAGGGGGAAGCAAAATAGAATAGAAATGAATGGGTGGTACTTTAAAAAAGATCCCCAAAACTTATGAATGAACGTGGCTCGTTAAAAGACTTTTATTTTGGTTTAAAAATTGCGATATTTATTTATCATTTATCAAAAATTCTGTACAAAAGAATATTCTATACAATATGATTTAATTGAGGAATAGGCATTGTGATCTCAATTACAAAAGAAAATATTCCTCGGAATGAATAAAAAAAAATACTTAAATGTACGTTAAATATAGCAAAACACTGTAACGAGAAATATAAATCGCTACATTGTGCGAACTGACTTAAATATAAAAAAGAATTCAGACAGACCATTTCCTTATAAAGAATAAGGAAAAGAAATTTCAAATTCCCATTTAATGTCTAAAGAAAGACTGCGAAATAATAATCAATTCTTAATGGGGAATAAAATTGAAATGTGCAGCATGGCGTCCCTTATGCGCGTTATTGTTGAGATAGCATTAAAAGAAAATTTCATTATTACCTTATGGATAAACCCGCAAAACAATGCTGCTCGATAGAGAAATCATGGCTGCCGCGAGAAAGTGAGAAATTCACCCGTTTGAGTCAATAAGAAACTAAACATCGAACGGCAGGGTGGGATCAATTTGCAGAGCATTGGAATGAAAATGATAAACGGAAGTTGAACGCCATGCTGCAGGCTAGTAAGGACGTGGAGGACCAGAGGAAGGACGACTGGTCAAGCAAGAAGCTGGAAGTGGTCTGTCTGAAATATAAAAAAAAAACAGTAACTACGGAAAGAACATCAACAATAGTGGGGCACAACATCCTCGTGATCATGAAAATTATTTGCGAGGGACAACTGCTGCAGACAGTGACTATCACGTGGAGATTTTTTAATTAACATTTATTAAAACAATATATACTCAACAATCACTGTCTGCAAACAGTAAAAAAAACTTAAAGAATAGAAAAAATAGAATAATTATTTACAAATAAAATTATATCTATTTTTTTACATAAAAATCTGAGTTTTCCCGAACAGAATTTAAAATAGAATAAATATCAAAAACGGTTTGGCAATTGAGGAGGTGATCTGGAGAGGAGATCTTAGCTTTAAAGATCTCAATAGCTTCGAGAGTGGCGGTCTTGAATGGGTCGTTGCATAGATGGAGAATGGTCATAATTTCACTTTGCTCTTTTGGGGCATGTCCCGTGCGGGCAAGGTGGATCACTTTGCTCTTGTTTCTTGTAGGAGTCCATGTGTTCTTTGAATAGCTTATTGAAATTGGCGTCTGAGTAGGATGGTCACCACTAACAGGCAACTAACACTACGCCAGATGAAATCAAATTTTAACCAGGGTGATACTAGAGCTGCATCGATGCGAACTGTACAACGAAATCTGTTGTCCATGTGCTATGGAAGCAGAAGACCCACGAGGGTGCCCTTGCTAACAAGACATCGTCAGCAACGTCTATCCTGGGCCCATGAACACATCGACTGGACACTTGACAACTGGATACGTGTGACCTTGTCTGATGAGTCTGGATTCCAGCTTATACGAGCCGATGGTAGGGCCCGAGTGTGGCGCAGACCCCATGAAGGCCATGGACCCAAGTTGTCAAGCATGTACTGTGCAAGCCGGTGGTGTCTCCGCAGTGGGAAGCTCTCCAGTCGGAATGGTTGGCAATGTTTTCAGATGTCCTCCACCGACTTGTGAAATCAATGCCACGTCGCACTGTGGCACTTCGTCAGGTTAGAGGAGGCCCCACACGTTATTAGGTGCTATCCCATGAATTTTGCCATGTGAGTGTATATGCCACAACCACATTTTCCTGGCGATCAATGGTTTCATTTCTGCTACTTTTCCGTTGTCCAAAGGTGCCAGACAGGGGTGCCCGTTGTCACCCCTCCTGTACATCTTTTATTTGGAACCACTGTTTATAGCATCTCAATCGCCAACCTGGCATCCGGGGATATGAGCTGCCTGCTGCGTCGATTAACATCAAATCGTTAGCGTATGCCGGCGACGTAGTACTTTTTGCATCTGATGCATTCTCTCTGGATGTCTATAAAATGTCTTTCGACTGCTTCTGTGCTTCAACAGGGAGAATGATCAACCTTAGTAATGCGAAAGGCATAGCTATTGGAAAATGGACTGTCGACCATCTAAGTACATTCCGATATCATGGTGTGGCCAGATTGCTGTATTGGGATATGTTTTCTCCTTCCTCCCGTCAAAAAACTCAAGTCATTGGCAACAGGTTTTAAAGAAATGTATGGCCCGCCTGGACAAAAATTTTCGCTTTTCAGCTTTTATGTTTGTTGTAGCGTGTTCATGCGTGAAGGTGTATCTGACTCCATTTAATTACACTTAGTTTTGTAGGACGATGATTTAATTAAAACTGAATTGTATGCTACATAATTATACTATTTACATAAAAAATTATAAAAAAAAATGTACCAGACTTCGTTCGTGCTGCTGGAGATCGGTGATGTTGACGGCCAGGCGATCAGTGAGAGTCCGTGTGGTTGCTGCGATCGATCTCACTTTTCTTCTAGTCCTTTCCCAGAATGCCACGCGAGTTTCGGAGTGGCCTCTGGTGGTCGTTCGATGAAGGTCGGCTTCACCGCCATCTGGTGGCGATCCGCGGAAGATGGCCGCGGAGCCCGCCATAGTACTCCCCCCTGAATACAGGAGGCGCGGAACGTCACAAGTATCTGGGATTGAAACGTACCTGCCTGCCGGCTCGGGTGGTGGTGCGGGCGATGGGGTTGCCTGAGAGTGCAGCTGGCTGGTGGGCCTGATGTGGTGTGGTCGTCGTCGTCGCTGTAGCGTCGGCGTTGGGGTTGGCGGGTGCTGCAGCTGGCTGTCTGGTGTGGGACGGTGTTGTCGTCGTCGCTGTTGCATCGGTGGCGTCGTCGTTCCAGATGTAGGCGGGTTTCAAGCGGTCCATGTGTACGGTCTCATCGCGACCGTGTCTGCGGATCGTGCAGTGGTTTGTCGTGCGCTTCACAGCAGGGAACGGACCGTCATACGGGTTCGAGAGCGTTGGTCTGGCGGTCTCGACCCGTACGAACACGTGCGAGCAGGTGGACATGGCGACATGCACGAAACTCGCCGCTCGGTTGTGAGCGGATGTCGGTGTCGGCTGGAGGCCTCACATAGCCTCGCTCAGGTGGTGTATGAAGGTGGAGGGCTCGGACGGCGGAGTGTCGGTCGGGGTGAAAAACTGTCCGGGCAACCGGAGCATGGCACCGTACACCATTTCGGAGCACGTGCCTCCGATGTCCTCCTTATCCGAGCAGGACGATGGGCAGCGAGTCCATCCATCTCTGGCCGTGGCAGCGAAGGGCCTGTTTGAGCGAGCGGTGGAATCGCTCCACTAGCCCGTTGGCTGCGGGGTGATAAGGGGTCGTGCGTATATGATCGATCCCCAACGTGGTCTTCAAGGCGGCGAAGAGGTTGGAAGTAAACTTGCCGTCCCTGGTCGGTTGTTATCGTTGTCGGCACGCCGAATCGGGAGATCCAATGACGGGCGAGTGCGCGTGCCACGGTTTCCGCTGTGATGTCTTGGAGGGGGATGGCCAACGGGTGTAACGGTCCACGCACGACAGCAGGTATTGGTGGCCTTCTGACGGCGGTAGGGGGCCCACGAGGTCCGCATGGATGTGGCTGAACTTCGCGGCGGGATAGCTGGAAAGGTTGGAGTGGGCTGTGGATGTGGCGTTGGGTCTTGGCTCGCTGGCAGCTCATCCACTCGGCGACGTCTTTGTTGGCGGATGGCCAGACGAAACGCTGTAGAACGAGACGCTTCATGGTGTTGATTCCAGGGTGTGCGAGGTTGTGGAGTGCCTGGAAAGCTTGTCGTCGGAAACCGGGTGGCACGTACGGTCTCACGTTTCCGTCACTGGTGTCGCAGTAGATGAGAATGTCCGAATCCAACTGTAGGGGTTTTAAGTTCAGTGAGGTGTTGTTCCGCAGGAGGAGGGCTTGAAGTTCGTCGTCCTCGGTTTGCGCTTTCGCCATCGCGGCGAAATCAGTGACAGGAAGTTGTAGCTCTGCCACACGGGACAGGGCATCGGCAACCACGTTGCTCGAGCCTGCCACGGGCCGTATGTCCGTGGAAAACTGCGCGATGAATTCCAAGTGACGCTGTTGGCGGGGCGAGCAGGAGTCGGTCTTTCTAGTGAATGCGTAAGTGAGGGGGCGGTGGTCTGTGCAAATGGTGAAATCGCGGCCTTCCAGCTCGTGGCGGAAGTGTTTAATGGCCGCGTAGATGGCCAACAATTCCCTGTCGTACGTCGAGTATTTGGTCTCAGCTGTGCTGAGCTTGCGTGAAAAGAATGCGAGGGGACGCAGGGCTTGGTCGCATTGGCTGTGGAGCGCGACGCCGATTGCTGCATCGGACGCGTCTACCATGAGGGTTAGTCTTTGATTTGGGGTTGGAAATGTCAGTGTTGCGGCCTGCGCGAGATCACGCTTGCAAGATTCGAAAGCAGCGCGGGTGACGTCGCACCAGGGGACCTTGCGCGTGTCCTTTTTCTTCGCGTCCTTCGTCAGCTCGTGAACTGGAGCTTGGACGCTGGCGGCGTTCGGCAGAAATCGCCGATAAAAATTTAGCATTGCCAGGAAACGTCGCAGTTGAGCGATGGTTTCCGGCAATGGAAATTCAGATATGGCGGTCGTCTTGTCAGGGAGGGGTTGGACTCCGTCTTGTGAGACGAGACAACCGAGGAAAGCTACGGAAGGCTGTCCAAAGACGCACTTGGCGACGTTGATGTGGAGGTTGTAGTCGCTCAAGCGTTGAAAAACCTGCTTGATGTGGTTGGCGTGCTCCTGTTCGGTACGGTACGCGACAAGAATGTCGTCCACGTACGGAACGCAAAAGTCCAAGCCGGAGAGCACTTCGTGTATGTGGCGTTGGAATGTCTGCCCAGCGTTACGTAAACCGAACGGCGTTGCTGTGAACTCGAACAGGCCGAACGGGGGTGGTTATGGCTGTTTTGGGAATGTGCTCGGGCAAGATCGGAATTTGATGATATGCCCGAGCCAAGTCGATGGTGCTGAACACTTTTTTTCCGTGCAACGTTTGGGTGCAGTCGTGGATGTGTGGCAGAGGGTAACGGTCTGGGATCGTCACCGCGTTGAGACGACGGTAGTCACCGCAAGGGCGCCAGCTGCCGTCGGGCTTCCTGACCATATGCAGGGGGCTGGCCCAGGGGCTGTTTGATGGTCTGATGATGCCGTCGGTCATTAAGGTATTAAATTCTTTTTTCGCAGCTTTCAGCATGTCGAGAGAGAGACGTCGTGGTTTGGAGAAGACGGGAGGGCCAGTGGTTTCGATGTGGTGGAATACCAGTGGTTCCCGCTCGGATTTGGAGGGCAGGGTCGGATTAGTTATCCGTGGAAATTCTCGCAGGATGTCGTAGTAAGGGAAGGTCGTGGATAAGATTGCGATCCTGCTGATAGAGATAGGGTGTTTCTCTTGGACGCCCTTCGTTGTCAAGTGGGTCGTGCCGTCAATGAGGCGGTTGTTTTTCACGTCCAGTAGAAGGTTGTAATGTGTTAGGAAATCCATGCCGATGATTAGGTGTGCGACATCTGCGACTATGAATTTCCACGGAAACTGCCGTCGCAAGTTGAGTGCGACGGAGATCGTCTCCATGCCGTATGTCTGGATTGGGGTGTTATTAGCGGCATAAAGGGTCAACTCCGTTGCGCGTTGAAGGCGTGGGAAGCGGTGCTTGGGCAGAACAGACACATCCGTTCCCGTGTCGATGAGAAATGACATCATAGACTCGTTGTCGGCCACGAATATCCTGTCGAGGCGGTCGCCGCTAATGGCCGGTAGCGGCCGCCCGATCAGTTTCCCGGGTCCGTGCTCTTTGTATATGAGCATGGGGGGGGGGGTACATTTACGTGCGCGTTCTCCGAATTTGGTGTGATAATAACACACATCGGGACTGCTTTGGTTGCCTTGCTTGGGTCTGGAGCGACTGCGTCTGTTGCGCACGCGGTGGGGGTACGCGTCTCGTGGCTGCCGCTGTATGCTTGCGTGTCGGCGCGTAGCTCGGCGACGGCCTTGCTCAGGTCGGCTATCTGTTGTTGCACAGGAACGCCGGTTGCCTCTGCTGCCATCACGTATAATTGAGGCGGGGTCGGGGAGACGACTTCTGCTATTTTGTCGGCAATGTCGACCAACTTTGTCAGGTCCTCGCTGGATGCCGCAAGTATAGCCTGCGTACTGTGTGGCAGTCTTTTAAGCCATAGCGACCTCATAATGTCGTCGCTGGCGTGCGTGCCGGCGAGCTCGCGCATTCTCGCAAGCAACTGCGATGGCCGTTGGTCTCCCACTTCAATGCCTTGGAGTAGGCGGTTTAATTTCGATGGTTCGCTCTCCGCGAAAGCGTGAATTAGACGGGCTTTCAACGTGTTGTAGGCTTCCGTCGCTGGCGGCTGTAGGATTAAATCCTGGACCGCGTGGAGAATGTCAGGGGCTATGGCGGCTACCACGTGGTGGAATTTAGTGGCATCTTGTGTGAGGCCTGCTATGGCGAATTGTGCCTCCACCTGTGCGAACCAAAGTTGTGGGGTTTTTGTCCAAAAGGGTGGCTGTTTGACAGCTACGCGGGCCACCTGCGGGGCTGCTGACTCTGCATTATCGCCGGCCATTTTGTTGACGATAGCTAAAAAACCACGTGTTGACTAATGTAAAGGGGGCTTCACTTCGGAAAACAAAGACTCCTGCTTTCGCCACGTGTGTCAAATGGATTATGCGCAAATTAACCACGCGACGCGGCCGTGGCTTGGCCAAAGCTACAATGATTGCACGTACATTTTTGTCCTTTTGTTTCCGTTGTTGTCGTGGTCGAGGGCTGGATGATTCCGTTGTCGCTTGATGATTTCGGTCACTGTTGATGGCTCCGTCGTTTCTGTTGTGTCGAACTCCCTATCACGTCCTGGTCACCAGTTGTAGCGTTGCCAGTTGAAGGTATATCTGACTCCATTTAATTACACTTAGTTTTGTAGGACGGTGATTTAATTAAAACTGAATTGTATGCTACATAATTATATTATTTACATAAGAAATTATAAAAAAAATATACGAGAGTTCGTTCGTGCTGCTGGAGATCGGTGATGTTGACGGTCAGGCGATCAGTAAGAGTCCGTGCGGTTGCTGCGATCGATGTCCCTTTTCTTCTGGTCCTTTCCCAGAGTGCCACGCGAGTTTCGGAGTGGCCTCTGGTGGTCGTTCGGTGAAGGTCGGCTTCACCGCCATCTGGTGGCGATCCGCGGAAGGTGGCCGCGGAGCCCGCCATATTTGTCAAGACGCGTTTCATAAAGACTCATATTTTTCCTCTCTAACATCGAAATGCCTATTCACCCGGCCTGCTTATCAAGATCTTCAGAAATTGCGCAGAGGAATGGTGGATTGTGTGTGGGGCTCGCCGGCTCGTCATTATTCTCTTAAGGCGGATCTCCGCTTTATCCTCTTCGTAAGGCTGACATCCATCGGTACCTCACCGCGGCCAGGATGGCCGTCTTGATTCGAATCTTCCTCTTTCCACCTCCTGTATAGGCGTCATTCTTATTCCTGCACCGGCGATTTTTTCTTCAGGGTGAATAGGCTGCCTATTCCCTCATCGTTGCCAGTGACTATAAACTTTTGGTTTCCGGACTTTTATAGACTAACTAGGTGATAGGCCCGGCATTGCTCGGTTTGTTTGTTTGATGAAATTTTGATGGCGTTTTCCTAACGCCATCTCTTGAGGAAACAAACAAACAAACAAACAAACATAAACCAAGATATATTACATTTACCCCACCCCCTCTCTTTGGGGACATGTAAACCTCACTCTGAATCTAACGAACATATAGTGCGAATATGAGCGCAATCGGATAAGTGGTTCAAAAGTTTTTAGAACATTTACAGACCTACCCTGAACCTGAATTTTTATATATAAAGATTTAGCAAGATTTTTTTACTTTTATTCCTCGATTACGTCTAATAGACCCACAAGACTGGGGCAGCCTACATCTTTCCTGGTTCTGCCAGCAGTCCGATCAAGATGCAGTCTCCGACATCTTCCGTTTGCATCCTGATTTTCCGTGGGCAGCAATTTTGAAGATGATTAAATGTCTGCCCTTCGATAACACCGTTTTTAACTATCAGTGGCGTTTGCTTCATCACGGGTTCTACTCTCTCCAGCGTTTGCATCTTTGGAGAGTGGTCGGATCTGCAGGTTGCCAGTTTTGTGAGTTTAATGAATCTATTCCTCACGCCTTTTTGACTGCTCGTTTGCACAGTCCATTTGGACACGCCTTAAAAATCATTTTGGTTTTAAGGAGATTGTCATACCAGTTCGTGCGGATCCTAATGGAAGATTCCACCAGTGATCCGCTGAATATGGACATGGCCGTTTCCATTGCCTTCCTTGTTAAAGAGATTTGAAAGAGCAACAGGTTGCGCACCATCTGCATCGGGAGCTTGGAAGAGTGGAGCGGCATGGCTCCGTTCTTTACTGTTTCTTGAATGGTTTTGGCTGGGTCCTATTGTCTTTCATAAATGCTATATATAGTCGTCATTTAGGCGCCTTTGTCAGGTCGTTAGAGGATCTCGAGGCAACTATACACATCATTTCACGTTTCCCATGGTCCTCTGATGATCTACTGGTGGGTGAACGAGCCTCAACTTATGACGTTTAACTAAGTCAAGCAGCCCGTAATGGCATCTCAAGATCCTGTTATGGGCGTTCGCTGGAGCATCCACTGTCTGGCTCCAGCTCCAACAGCGAGGACGGCCTAGTGGAGCTTCAGCTGACGACGATGACAAAAGAAATTTTGGTCAAACCCAGGAATAAGCAAGACGGACAAGAAAAGTAAGTCCTCTATCAAAGTTCCTTTATCAAAACAGTGCAATTTTCTCTCGTATCAGATAGAAGATGAGCGGATCTCAAGAGAAGCATTTCGCCTGATGTCATCAACTTTTTCGAGGGAATCGAAATGAAATTTCCACCCGCCACGCCGAGCCCTATTCTACCGTCAGCGACAACGGAATCAAGAGTGGCCGGATCGTGGAGAAGCCTTCGAATGTAATCAAGCAGAGGTGAATACGTATGCTCGGCAGCAACAGGACTTAAAAGAAAGAGGAGAATAGCAGGCGAGTTTCAGAGAACAATGCAAATTAAATATTTCGCCCAATATGAAATTATCTCCTCCTATTCAGACTTTTCCGCCACTAAAGCAGGCAGTGAATGAGGACGAAGTGAGCTCCAGTGAATCGCAGTCAAACAGAGACATGACTTCGAATATTGCAGCCGTGACCCAATCGACACAAATGGAGCAACGTCCCGCTCAAGAATCGAATATTGAGGATACGGGTTCGGACGCCAGTGAGACCTGCAATCAAGACATCAGCTACGCCCCCATCCAGCTACACATCATACCAGTATCTTTTCCGGGGATAGAGACAAGCCTCAGCGCAGAGGACCAACAGGGGACTCAACTATATCCATCGGACATTATTATATGCTGAAAAGCATATATTGGTTTCGCTCTGTTTGTGTGTCTGTCTGTCTGTCCGCCCGTCCGTCTGTATGTCCGACGATTTTTCGAGAATGCTTTAACTTTTTCAAGTTCTTTTTTCGCTGTTCGATAGAGACCCTTCCTGAGCTCACCTGATTAGTTTGTGATTGAAATCGGTCTAACAGACACGTGACTATTGAGGCCCAAACCCCCCAATTAATTTTTTTTTATGGCAATATAAGGCATGTAATATGTCATTCGAACGGGAATGACGAGCACAAGACGAATATGACATTCTTTTCGAATTTCGAAATGCTACATCCGAGAAAATGACCCCAAAAAGTACTAAAATGAGCCCTTATTACGAGCTTTAGCTAAAGCTATATATAAGAATACAAGCATAATCAATATCTTTGTGTCTGGCCGGCCATCGTTTGCACGATAACGTGAAAATGGAAGAACTCAACTGCGATATATCAACTTTTGATGAGCTCTCGTGGGCCCCTTCAGGCACGTGCCCTAATGTTAAGAATAAGAACTTAGGGCATGTAATATATCAATTGATTCGTACCGACGAGTCATAAGTGAACACAGTGTTACTTTTTGTTTATCACTTAAGCATTGTTGATGGCAGCTTGGAGCACGTGCCCATAGTGAAGCTTTGTCGAAGCACGTGCTCATTTCGTTTTAAAATTCAGTGCTGTTAGGCTTATTGTAAAATGTGACTAATTAATGTTAG
>JAHWFO010046875.1:1253770-1273802 GCA_023313115.1 Rhysida immarginata | reverse complement strand
TAGGCCTATAGCTAAAATGACTATATAATGTTAGGCCTATTGTTAAAGTGACTATATTATAACCTAAAAACCTGTAACCTAAAGTTAGGCCTATATTTATAAATGATGTGAGTGTGGATAGAATCAAAAGTATTTCTATTGTTTATTTAAACCAAGTGAAAGTGAAATATTGAAATTTAAAATCACATCTGCGTCACAGGTAAAGCTCCTTGGAATGCTTACAAGATTTTTCCCGAGAATGCTTTGCAACAATGATTAAGAAGGGATGAATGGTTACTTTGATTAAGAAAGGATGAATAGCTATAGCGGTGGAAAGAACATAGGCGAATAAGTTTGAAACATTTAGACGTGCGAGCATTTCATTTCTCATTTCACGCGTGTTTGGAAAGATTCGTGTGAACGCTGCAATCGAATACGTAAATTGACATGCAGTTTTCGCCATTGCTGTATATAAAATATGACTGTAATATTAAACAACAAATATTTATATTCTTCTTTTCAGCATATTTGAAAATCGTTTTACGAGTTATGTTCTTGTTCGAAATACGAATCGAATGTTTATGGATTTGCAAAATGATTCCAGGTGACGATGTAAAGATTTCAAGAGTTATTGCGAATTCATTATTTTTTCCTGTAAACAATGTCCTTTTTTGCTCTCCATAATGGCAACAATAATGTTTTCATGGAAAAAAATATACGATTATACGATTATATATCGAAGAATACGAAAACAAACATACAAAAAATGATTATTACTTTTTTTCTCTCTCCCATTATCCTTGTTCCATTCGGGGATTCGTCCCGGCCTCGAGCGAACTGCCGTAGCATTGCAAGCGCGAGCCGCGCTTGGTTGCTTTTGTGTTCAGCGAGGGGTATGTCAGGTTTAAGGTAAAGAAAATTCGCTTGTGTGTGCTTCTCGTTGAAACTAATCTATGAGCCTTTACATTAAGCTAGCTATAGTTGTCATATCACATTGGTTATTTTTATGGTATTTCGGACAGTCACGAATCAGATCATTTCGGATGCTGTTCTCATTGTGCAAAAGTCTGATGAAGAGTTTGAAAGATTGTTATGTGATCTTCAGATGAAGTTGACAGCTCTATTTTCTCAAGATATATATTGCCAAACACTGGCCAACCAAACCATGCAACATTGCAGAACTCCTTTTTATCCCGTTAATTCGAACGGGGTATCAGTATCGCAGCGAGATTTATAGCCCAAATAATACATGTACAATAGCAGATGCCTTCTTGTTTCAGAAACTTTTTGGAGTCGTAATTGAATTTAAATGTGTTAGAAATGATAAAGATACCGGTGACAATTCGAGAGCAGTTCTGGCACAAATTTGTACAAGTAAATACGCCGTGTTGTTTGAGAATAATGGTTTCTTCCCCAGTGGTATTTAAGATTACGTTCTGATGGGTTTAAGCATTAATGCTAAATCAAATAGAGCATCACTAAGTTGTTTCCATGGGAAAGCAGATGATACTGGATTTATCAATTTGAAACTAGATATCAAACATGTCATTGAAAAAGCCATCCATTTAGAGTAAAATTAGTTTTTTTTACAACTTAATGGTAACATGTTGAAATTAACCAAAATTATGAAATGCCTTATTATATGTGAAAACATTCCTCTCTTTATGGGTGTGTTTGTGCAATTATGTTTCTAAAACTATAGTTTATCATTGATTAACAAAATTACTAAGATATTATTAATTGTTGGAACATTTTAAAAATTAATCTTTCAGTCGAACTTAACAATATTTTAACTATTTTTTGTTGTTACCCTTTAAAGTTCTAGAAGATACTATGTTTGATAATGAGTGGCCATTAAGAGTTGTGGGTGACGTCATCAGAGTTCTGAAACTCATCTTGTTCAACAATATTTTTCTATTTAACAACAAATGGTACAAAAGAACTGATGCTGCTTTCCATAGGGGTACCATCAGTCATTTTGTACCATTTGTAGGAGTACCATTTGAGTTTGAGTACCAAAATGACTGATGGTACCCCTATGGAAAGCAGCATCAGTCCTTTTGTAGCCAACATTTACATTAGGAAATTAGAAAACCAGTCTATGTCAGAATTTAGATATTCTTCAATTATTTGTCTTAGATACGTCGATGACGTATTCACTATTTTTGACCAAGAAAAAGAGAACATTGAACAGTTTATGTCCAACCTTAACAAATTATGCCCAAACATCAATTTTACCAAGGAGATGGAGGCCAATGGTAGCCTTCCATTCTTGGACGTTAGGTTGACGAGGGAAGGCCAGAATCTCAACTATAATATCCACAGGAAGGAAAATTTCGTTGCTAACTACATCAAACATGACTCCAATCATGGGCATCACCACAAACTAGCGGCCTTCAGACATATGGTACACAGGGAAAAACACAGCTATCCCCTACAACGTAGAAAACAGGAAGAAGGAACTCCAAACCATAGAAGAGTTCGCTATACAGAATGGATTCCGTAAAAACATAGTCAACAATACTGCCAGAAAAGTGAAACGGAAATTAGCCTTACAGAATATTACCACGCTGCACAGGAGAAAAAAACGGAATCGAGGCTAGTCTTGCCATACAACCTGCAATTAAACAGGGGCATGGAAAGAATTGTAAAAGAATTTGGCCTGGAAATCATAGAAGCTCCAACACGATGAGAAAACGGTTGAAAAACCCCAAAGACACCATCGGCCCGGAAAACAAGCCAGGCGTGTATAAATTGCTGTGTGCCAAAAGTGATACTTCTACTACGGGCAATCCCGTAGAGCAGTTAAAACCAGAATTATTGAGCATTTGGCATGCGTCAAAAATGAGAAATTTGCGCTCTCAAGATTCGCTGACCACATCCTTGATTAGCGACATGATTTTAGACACGAAGACTTTGACATCATACACAGCATTGGTGACCCTCGTCTGCTGAATTTTATTGAGTCATATGCTATCAACAAGTGAAGACCCCGCAAAACTACTGAATAGTGACTCAGGCCAACTGATGGGCAATGGGAAATTCCTTCACCTACCAAAACTGAACAATAGACCAAATAATCCAACTAGGGCCAATGACGCCTGATGATCAGTTGAAGACTGTCTACCAATATCAATATTTGCTTTTCGTGGTATTTGAAATTTTTGTAATTGGATCGTGATCAACCTCATTTTACTACCTCATGTTGTAATTTTTTTCATAATATGGACAATCGACAATCGAACAGTGGAGTGAACATATGTTCAGATGGGACGAAGGCAACGCTTTCACTAGGCTCATCAATCCATAGTATAACGCCAGAATTCCTGCTTTTCGGATTTTTCTTAGAATGGATAGAACCTTAGAATGGATGTTGTATTTATTGAGTTATTACACTGCTCAAAATAATTAAAGGAACACTTGTAGAATACTGAAATAGGCAAGAAGCCTGGCCAACTCTAGAGGTCTCCACATTAAGCAAAACAAAAAAATAAGATTGACGATTGTCAGAGGAGACACAACGAAGCTAAACAGGAAGCTAAACGAAGGAATAGGTACCCATCTTGCGTTTGAGTCTTTTCACCTTTTTTGTCTGCATAACCCTAACCCTGATTGGACACGAGGTAAGAAGAGAGAGAGACAGTTTCCCGAACGTGCAGACCGCTTTATCAAGATGCATTGAGCATCAAAGAATTATTTGCAATACTTAACAAGCATCGACAATGACTTTAAAACCTGATCCAAGGCTTTTTAAAGTGGACATTAGTCGATTATAAAATTTAAAGAAAACAGGAAGGTCCCTTGAAAACCATCTTGTGGGTGCAGGACTACAGAGCATTTCGGATCCGTCGTGGTCGCTTTTTCGTTTCACCTTTGTACAACGCCACCACATCGTCTGAGGACACTGGAAAGGCAGCTGAAGAAATTAAATGCAGCCTCCTTTAAGATATTACTTTATATTGTAATTCCTTTCAAATTATAGAACATTCAAGTGTATGTTTTGAATTGTTCATTCAATTAAAATATTTTTCTACTCAACCCGTCTCCTCCTTCCATCTCTGATCACGGCTACAAATCCTCTGGAACATTTCTCTTGATTTGACATTAAATTAACTTTTAATTAAGAAAAGTCGTGACATATACTCTTAGTTTAGTTAATCGTCAATCAAATTTCCCTCCATCAATAGGAGTACTTTTCTTCTTTCATACTGTGGATCACCTTTGTGGGTACATCAGGCTTCTTTTCAATTTTTTGGAGTATTCATAATGTACTTACTTAGTGCTGCTTTTCATTTAGAATAAATTGAGATGACATCAGTCAAGGTCCAGCACTCGCATTTGTTGTTATTGGTATAACTAATTTTATTTCACTATAACTGTACAAGAGTAGACTTTCGCATTTTTTATGGCATCATCAGTTGTAATTGTATATTTTAACAAGGATTTAAAATTATGGGACAACACCATGAGAAACAGAAAAATAGCGAATTCTCCACGTTAAAAAAGCTACAAACAAGACTGAAGAATGAAGATGTCGCAGTTACACAAGGAGATAAAGGCAACATGATAGTGCTTATAAAAAATGAGGAGCTAAGAAAGAAAACTTATAATTTTATTAAAGAGAACAATTTCATAGAAATGAAAAAAGACCCAACAACCAAATTTCAAAGACAAGTGTTAAATCTCACAAAAAGTTTTAAGTCTCCATTATTCAAAGGTAGAAAGCTCCAAATGAGAATCCCAAACCCATCAGCCCCAATTATGAAACCTAGAGTTAAAATACATAAACAGGACTACTCAATAAGACCCGTAGTGAACAACATAAATAGTCCTACTTACAACCTAGCGAAATTCATACAAGGACAATTACGTGATCATCTGGGATTAGAATACACATATGCTATAAAGAAAACCGCCGAAGTATTTGAAAGAATACAGCAAGCAAAACTGAAACCGAAAATCAATTTAGTGTCATTTGATATTACTAATATGTACACAAACGTTAATGTGCAAGAGACTATAAAAATAATAGAAGAAAAATTAACAAAAAACAATATAGACGAAAATACAAAGACAGACATAGTTAATTCTCTAAAAGTAATCTGTAGTCAAAATTATTTTAAATTTGAAAACAAAATATTTGAACAAAAATATGGTTTAGGAATGGGCAACCCAATAAGCGGTGTAATGTCAGAAGCATTCCTACAGAATTTTGAAGAAACACATATGAACACACTCATGAAAGAACATAAAGTAATTGAATACATGAGATATGTAGATGATAGCCTTTGGATAATAAAAGATGATACAAAAATAGAAAAACTAAAGGAAAAACTAAATACCTTAAACAATAATATACAATTTACATTTGAACTAGAAATAAATAATATGATTAACTTTTTAGATATAGAAATAAGCAAAATGTTAGTAAATGAAAAATTATTTTAGAATATAACATATATAGAAAACCAACAGCTACAATAAGCAAATTACACAAAACCTCTAACCAACCAGAGGAACATAGAAAAGCGGTCTTTAGAAATCTAATTAATAGAGCGACAACATACCCATTAAGTATAACAGATAAAGAAAAAGAAATGAAGACTATAAAGGCAATAGGAATGGGAAACGGGTATCAAGAAAGGGAAATGGATAAAATTATTTTCGAATTAGCCACAGAATACAATAACAAAGAACAAAGTAAAAAGAGAGAAAAAATTGACAAAAGCAAAACAATTTGTATATCATTTTACGGGAATATAAGTTACCAGATCAAGAAAATTCTAGAGAAAAAGGAGCAAAAGTAATATTTAAACCAATAAATAGATTAATTAATATCTTAGAAAACAAAAACGAAAACTACAAAAAGGTTAATAGTGGAGTATATGGAATTGAATGTACCGATTGCAAAAAGTGGTATGTAGGAAAAACTTACAGAGACATGAACACCCGCACATTTATTATATTAAAACTGGTATGACAAGTTCAAAATTCTCAGAGCATATACTAAACACTAAACACAGTCTAGGCAAAAGGGAAGATACACTATATGATCAAAAATATCCGGACACCCCTCACAGATCATCGATTGGCCCAATGTCACATGATAATGACTTGCACATCATTTAAATAGCTTCCCACACCTTCAGACACAACTCTGCTTGGACATTGGCAAGAATGGGTCGTTCGGCAGAGCTCAGTGAGTTCCAACGTGGAACCATCGTTGGATGTCACCTATGCGGCAAGTCCGTGCGTGACATTTCCAGCCTTCTTCAAATACCCAAGTCAACAGTAGGCGATGTCATTATGAAATGGAAGACCCGGGGATCAACAACAGTTCAACAACGAACCGGTAGACCCAAGAAACTAACGGACAGAGACCGTCGAGTGCTTCGTCGTGTCACCCGCAGCAACCGGAAGTCCTCGGCGGAAAAAATTGCCACAGAGTTTCGAAACGCCTCTGCAAATGATGCCAGTACCATGACAATTCGTCGGAAACTGCACACGATGGGATTCCATGGCCGTGCTGCTGCCCACAAGCCCCACATCAGCAGGGTCAACGCCAAGCGACGTCTGGAGTGGTGCAAAGCCCACAGAAATTGGACAATGGACCAATGGAAACGTGTAATGTGGACAGACGAATCTCGCTACACACTCTGGCAATCCGATGGACGAGTTTGGGTTTGGCGCATACCTGGAGAACGCTTCTTACCTGAGTGCATAGAGCCCACAGTCAAGTTCGGAGGAGGAGGAGTCATGGTGTGGGGCTCATTTTCATGGTACGGACTGGGCCAGCTCGTTCCTGTGCAAGGAATCATGAACTCCGACCGTTATCTGAATGTTTTGGACAACTGTGCACTTTCAACGTTGTGGCAATTTTTCGGAAACGGGCCATTTCTCTACCAACACGACAATGCTCCGTGCCACAAAGCGAGGCGTGTACAGCAGTGGTTTGCGGACTCAGGGGTCGAAGAAATGGGTTGGCCGGCACAAAGTCCCGACCTCAATCCTATAGAGAGTCTGTGGGATGAATTGGAAACTAGCTTGCGGGCCAGATCACATCGGCCAACTTCTGTATCTGAACTGATTCTCGCTCTTCGGGAGGAATGGAGGAACATTCCGGAAAGTACCTACCAACATTTGGTGGAAAGTCTTCCCCGAAGGATGGAAGCTGTAATTCGGGCAAAGGGATGTGCAACGCCCTATTGATTTCCATGAAATCGTGGCTAGAGCGCAAACGTGCATGTGTCCGGATATTTGTGATCATATAGTGTATATGTAAAATCATTTATAGTAGCAATGATAAAAGAGGAATGTTAGTAATAGAAAACATGATAATATTCATTATGAACAAATACTACTCCCATAAAATATTAAATAATATGGAAGACAATGACAGCAATTTATTATTTATTCAATTATTGAAAGAAACAAGTATTCAAAAATTGATATATAAAAATAGAAATATTAAAATGATTTGTGAATGACAAAAAATAAACAATAACTCTTAACAATGACAATTACGTCACAAAGAAGTAACGTTTTTCCCTTAACAATTATATAAGAATTTTAAATCCTTGTTAAAATATACAATTACAACTGATGATGCCATAAGAAAGGCGAAAGTCGACTCTTGTACAGTTATAGTGAAATAAAATTAGTTATACCAATAATAACAAATGCGAGTGCTGGAACTTGACTGATGTCATCTCAATTTATTTTTGGAGTATATTTATGAAGGGTGAGATTATGGTAGCTAAACTTCAGTTCCACTCCAATATCGTTATATTACCTGTCTCATATTGAATGATGATTGCATAGCAATCGAAATGTGCATCTATTCGGTGGTTTCTGTGGAAGACAGCGAAATTGGCAAAAAGTGTGCACGAAAGCAGAAACCCGCACATTTCAGTGTTTTCAGTGACAGACACAGAAATTTTGCAAAAAGTGTGGAAATGGTTCAATAAATTATTTTGTTGAAAAGTGGATCGATCGCTCTCTTCTTAAATATGGGAAAGTATCCAATCACTGATTGGTGGATGAGACTGGAAGTCGCGGACCTATTAAAGGACGGTCAAAAGAGATCTGGTACAGCAATTTAGCACGGTTCGTCCGAGGATGTTTCTTGATTTCAATTTCTACATGGATGAAAATCTTCTCATCACTTTTCTTTTCCGTAGAACGTTCATGCATTTGTTGATGTCGAGTAGACGATATTTATTCTTAAATTAATATTCGGCGAATGCGGACCTACATTCGATGATGATCCAGCATCGTCGTATTGGTGAAAACACCCATAGATTGAGCGAGGTGTGGATCCGATGTAATGGGTCCTATAATCCCCGGAATATTTATATAGGTCCATAACAATATTTGATCGGTTTATATTCTTGTTTCGTCGCTTGGAACAAGGACTATAGTGTAAAAGTTACACTCGCGATAAATAGAACGCATGTTTTTCAATTTTTAAATAAAATTTGAAGAAGCCTTTTCGATATTATTAGAAAGTAATACTTTAACCTTATCATTTAGGAGGATATATAAGTCAAAATGATAAGAAATTCACAAAGTAAGCAGTTGTTATCACCACGTGGAAAGCTTCAGTAAATACATTAAAAAGTAAGGGGCCAAGCGGAGAGCCTTGCGGAATACTACTCTTAGCCACAACCAGATGGGATAAGAAACCCTGATGATGTACCCTAAACGAACTTTCATCCAGAAGGTTTTTCAACAAAATTACACTACCTTGGTGTGGGTTTCTGAATATTAATCTAAATCAAGGCTGTGTAAGATGTCTGATCAAAAAATAAGTCAAGTAAAGAAATTTATGTCACATATCTAGTTCAAATACTAATCATCGGTTTAGAACCTTTCTTAATTCACACTCTTCTCCCATCTATGTAGAAAATGTTTAGAACCTTTTTCTAAGACCTGTTTTGGAAGTCTCATTTAGCTTGATGTTTTCTGTATCTAGAAAGTTCTTTCTTTTGAGTGCCATTTTGAGTCTCGGCCAAGATAGGGTGGCCAGTGAACATCCTCTTGAAACATTGTAATGCTGTGTTCGCTTGAAAGTTCTGAATGACATGCAATGCGCAAGCTATAGCATTATCGTAATAGAGCAACCAGTCCCTGCTCTGCCAGTGTCAAGATCTTCACACCTAATATCATCTCGTAGATTGCGAAGAACAGACAAGTTTGATTGCATTCTTTGGTAACGATAAATTGCGTGAATGCTCTGAGCCATGTGCACGTGTGAATGACAGAACGTGAAATGATGCTTTACCTCTGCATTGTTGTGGTTCAATCGAAAGCAGTAAATGTCATGAAAAAATGCCTCCGAAAATCGGACCTTACTGGGAAGGGTACATCACTGCCTTTTCAGACGCTAATTACAGCTACCGGCATTCTCGTATAACTAGCACATGTAAAACAAGAAATTTCTGTTTCAAGAAAGGCATATCAGCAGTACTGAATGGAAGAGAAAAATCCAGGGAAGGGTTAATTCCAACTGGTCAGAAACACCAAAATCTTCGAATTCTCACGAGCTGAACACCACAGGTCATTCGAAAGGTCAAGGAGTTTGTCCAGTATGAAAATCCAGCAACCCAAAGAGGGATCGCAAATATAAGAATTTCACAGGCTACCATAAATAAAAGAATAAACAAAGATTTGCAAATGGATAAGCGTCGCAAGAGTGGTGTTCATAAGCTGCTGCCACGACACGTCAAAGAAAGGAAGAGGAACTGTCGGAGGCTCTATGAGGGATACCGCGCAGGAGAATGATGAAAGTACGTTGTCACTTTGGATGAAGCCTACGTCTACTTCAACGATTGCAACAAATTCCGCGCGATTTTCTATCGTCCACGTGGAGAGAAGTCATATCTAAAATGGTCCAAAGAATGTAAGGAAATTTTATCAAAAGGATTTATGGTGATTGCGGGATTCTTGTACAACAAGCTCACAATCAGAAGAATGGAGAGGAAAGCTAAGGAAACTCCCTTTACTATTAGCAGCATGTTCTCAGTCCAAATTTCCACAAGGAAATCCCTTCATTGTATGGAGAGAATAAAAGCAATGCTTGGCTATATCAAGACAATGCCTCCAGCCATACGTCTAACTCGACCGTTCAATTTAGGTTGAATTTGGAAGATGCATCATCAAGTCACCAAATGCATCCCCGATGGATTTCTGCGGATTTGTATTATTGTAAGGACCCATCCAACAACCAACCATTGAGGGTCTCTGGAAAGCCTGCAAACAGAAATGGAACAACATTAGCCTCGCCGTTCTGCAGATATCTCATCTCTTCTACAGTGGAAGATACGGTGCAGGGCAATATCCACAACCAGGATTTTCTTCGTAAGTTTTTTCCTCCAAATTACTACCATAAATCGAAATCAACCTTCTGTGCTGAGTGTGGTTATTGTGGAGCGTGCTTATAAGCTTACTGGTAATCAAAGAAAACGCTTCTTTGGCCGTGGAGAGCGTAGCGTTTACCACTGAGACGAATGTGCTTTTTTATCAGAGACTAACCGTGATCAGCAATCTTCTCCAGTAATGATTTTTTTCATATAAACAAGATCAGCTCTGGCACATTATTATACTTTCCTATTGTTTCATAAATAATTTAACATCTGCGGTATGGCGTGTGATAAAACGCTCATGGACTCATTTTGAGTTATAAATAATTTGATCAACACTTTCCGCCATTTTTACTCAAACACAAATGCTACGAACGGGTGTTACTCGGGCTATTATTACAGCTGCCCGGTGGCGAGTGAAGGGCAAAGGTGTCACGGAAAAAATCATACTTGATTGTAATGTTTAACATCAAATAACGCGCTATTCCCGATAGCGCGCTGTAAAGGGTTGGCGCAATAAAAAATAAAATCGGGTCTTTTTTGATCAGATCTCATACATCACCACTTTACTTGGAAAAAACAAAAACTGCTAAGTGAATATATAATTGAGTAAAGCTGAGGGAAAAAAAATCTAAATTAGGCTTTTCCGCTTTCAATAAGCCATTTTACTGTGGATTTTAAGATGAATTGGGAAATGAGAGAACGATCGATGGAGTCTAGTCCGTGTGTCGCGAGCCTTAAAACTCGGTGGAATTAAAAGTGAAATACACATTTGAATATACACATTTCTTGGTTGTGTTTCTTTTCTCCTTCGCAGAAATCGATTGGTTGGCGGGAGCCTCTCGAGGGATCCATTAGATTTTGGTGCGAGGTCCCTAATCTCGTCGCCCCTCCGTGTTTATCTCGTCGCCGCTTTATTTATTCAGTCTCGTGGACGCTCGTGATTAGCACCGCCTCCTCGTGACGGAATTAATGTCCCTTCTAATTGATTATTTTGCGACAAAGTATTTAATTCCCATACCGCACGCAGGGCTTGCATCGATTTCCTCCCTCTCTTTCTCTCTCCCTCCCTCTCTCTCTCACACACACGCGCACACACTCACACATGCTATCTCTCTTCCTCCTCCCCTTTTATAAGGGAAACTATACTCATCGTTTACTTTACAGCTATATTAAATTCAACTATTGTTTAAAAATAAACATTTCTCATCTGGTGTCTAGAAGGTACTACATTTATAGTATTATAAATCACACAAGGTCGTTTAGAATTATCATTGTGGATTTTAACATCGACTTTTACATGTCCAATATTCTCAGTGCCTATGTTTAATGCCATATCAAGAGTAGCTTTCGCAAATGAGTCTCTTTTAGTAATGATAACTTCGTATCAATATTTCTTAAACACTTTCATATTATTATTGCTCAGGAAAACTCACTAGAGAAAACCAATCTTGATATAGTCATTCCTGCACGAAGCAACAGATCAAGACTCCAAACCTTTTCAGAGAATAAATATGAGTAAAACTTTCATTACATTTTGGGATTCCTACTTGAGATAAAGAGATAACAAAATAATTTTAAAAGAATAAATACTTTTGCGAATTTATTTATTAGAAGAAAGTAGGCCGAGTTGGCTTAAATATCAGTAGCTACCTTATTCAACATAAGATTCGAAATATGCAGCGGTAACCATAAACCCTTTTATAGAGCTAATACAAAACACTTTTAACAATCGAAAATATTACAGTTCTTATGGGTATACAGACTTGGCCAAAACTACTGAGCTACAAATTTTGCACGTGTGCGATATGCACTCACTCACTCACCAAAAGTCATGGCACACACCACAATCAGGTTCCCTGTCCGTAATGAGGCATATCCCGCTGCTTCCATTCTCGGAATGCAGGTACACAGGACTCCTTGATTTCACACAATCACTGTAAGCAAAACGACCTGCAGAAATGGCAGCACGCCGAGAGCTATCCGCATTGAACGGGGGATGATTGTTCGTGCCAGACGGATGGGTGCCTCAATATCAGATGTAGCCAACACCTTGCAATTTTCCCGCACAATCGTTGCAAGGGTCTATCGAGAGTACACCCAAAGAGGGGTTACAACCCATGTCGGACAGCGAACGGGCCGCCCACGCCTCACTGATGCCAGAGGTGTTCGCCGGGCCACCCGGCTTGCAACTGCTGACCGAACAGCAACAGCGGGCCGAATCACCATGCGGTACAACCAGGGACGTACCACAACTGTGCCCGTGAAGACAATTCGGCGAACCTTGGCAGTTGCAGGCTTGGGGAGCAGGAGGCCACGACGGGTGCCACTCTTGACAGCTGCACATTGTCGGCAACCTCTACCCTGGGCCAACCAACATCGACATTGGACCGCTGAGGACTGGCGAAGGGTTGCCTGGCCCAGCCAGTCACGGTTTAAGCTGTATCGGGCCGTTGGCCGTGTCTGTTTCTGGCGCAGGCCACACGAAGCCATGGACGCCGCTTGTCAGATGGGGACCACTCAGGCAGGTGGAGGCTCCATACTGGTCTGGGGTGTTTTCTCGTGGCATGCAATAGGTCCATTGATGCATCTGACATCCGCTTCGCGTGCTACTTTCTACGTCGATCTGTTTGGGGACCACCCGCACCCCTTCATGAACTGTTTTTACCCCGCGGACGACTGCATCTTCCAGAAAGATAATGCGCCTCCACACAAGGCCCTTGTGACACGGCAGTGGCTGGAGGAACATGTTACCGACTTCACGACAATGATTTCGCCACCACGTTCCCCAGATTGCAATCCCATTGAACATTTGTGGGACGTCATCGTACGATCTATCAGGTCGTCACCAACACAACTGATAAATGCAGTATCGTTATGGAGTGCAGTAGAGGCGGCATGGCTTGGAGTGCCTGTGTTCCGGGAAGCGTGTTTCACAATGGTACATGGAAACTGCAACCGCTGTTGTTTTATGCAGTCAGGAACAAGGAGATGGAGGACCTTATAAAACTTTCAGATGTGAATTAAAATATTTTAACATTGCTAAAAAATATATAAATATTCAAAGATTATATAAAAATATTTTTTTATTTTTTAATTAAGTATTTATTTAAAATTTCAAGATGTGAATTATTTTTTTTATCTTTACAATTGAGTCAGATCAGGAAATAAAATATGCACTAAATATCTATTTTGTTAAATATATTATTTTATATATACTTTAAATAAAATACCTTTTAATTTTGCTTTTATAAAACATTTTTATGATTGGATAAAACAACAGTGGTTGTAGTTCTCATGTACCACTGTGAAATACGCTTCCGGGAACTAGTATACGCTCTTCCACGACGGGTCGCCGCCGTTATCCGGGCCTGAGGAGTCCGAGCACGTTATTAGGCAGGTATACCATGACTTTTGGTGAGCGAGTGTATATGGGTATTCTAAAATGTAAAGCCAGGCGCCACACAATTACGAGCATAGAAGAAATGAAAAGTCGCCTTCGCCAAGAATGGAATGCTATAAGCCCTGAACAGTGCAAAAAGCTCATGAACTCTATGCTTAAACGAATTTCTGCCGTAATGAAGGGAAAGGCAAAATATCGACTGCATTATATTGAACACAATTTTGAACTTATATCAAATTATTTGAAATTATTCTAAATAGATACTACCAAGATAACTAAAAAAATGGGGAAATACGATTAGAGCGCGTGAGCCTGAATCAGGCTGATTAGAGCGTTCCCCTCCCTGCCGTCCCAATTTAAACATACATGTAAATTAGACAAGTTAAACACTTTATTATAAAATGAAACAAACTTTTCCCATAAGCACCAAGAATTTCCAGGCATTCATCCTTTCAATTATTTCGATTTTTATAATGACTCATTTTGGAGCAATTTAAAAAATACTATGTTAATGCAACACTAGCTTAAGCTCCGCCCATCTGTTTCACGGATTTTTCATGAACTAGCGACGCTGCGGTCTATTTGGGCCCTAGCTGAGAGAGAAACTAGCGCGAAAGTGCATGCTGCTTTTTGCACATTTTCTAATGTCGTAAGCACTTGGGACTGCTTTGTTACAGATAATACACTGAGTGGCCAGTTTATTAGGAACACCCATGACTATGGATTAACAATTACTACGTATAAGTTGGTCACGTGACAGTCGGTACCAATATAAAGCGAGAACTAACTTGTCAACTGCAAGTGGTTTAAACGTCACCATGGGGAAAACAAAAAATCTGAGGAACTTTGAGCAACTTGGTGCCTGGCAAGGTGAACTGAGTATTTCCGAAACCGCATGTCTTCTGGGCTTTTCCCGAATAACTATTTCAAGGGTTTACCAGGACTGATTAAACTACCAAAATACAACCAGCCAGACTCCAAGGAGTGAGCGTAGGATGGGAATGCTTGTTCGTGCGAATAGAAACGTCAAGACTCGTCAACCAATTATGGAGTACAACACTGTACCACAGACTAATATTTCTGAACGCCGTACATTGGCAAGGATGGGCTACAGCAGCCGACGGCCAGTCCGGGTACTTTTGATCTCCACCCAAAACGCAAAAAACGTCTCCAATTTTCCCGTGATCACCAAAACTAGACCGTCGACGACTGGACGAAGTTCTGCTGGTCGGATGAATCCCGTTTCTTATTGAACCATGCAGATGGGTGACACAGACATTGGAGACAACAGAACGAAGCGATAGACCGCTCCTGTCTGGTTTTGACTGTTCAAGCTTTTGGAGGCACTGTAATGGTCTGGGGAATGTTTTACTGGCATACTCTTGGTCCGCTGATACCTGTTTGGCTACTGTGTTTCCCCCATTGGACGGATACATCCAGCAGGACAGTGCTCCATGTCACAAGGCACGTATCGTCATGGAATGGTTCCAGGAGAACGATTCGACTTACCCCTTTGGCCACCAAAGTCCTCGGATTTGAACCCAATGGAACATCCTTTGGATGAGCTGGAACGGGTTATTCGAGGCATGGATCCACCACCATCCAATAAGCATCAACTGGGAGAAGCGAAGCTGTTGCATCCGCATGGACAAACATCTTGGAACAATGTGTTTCCAGCAGCTAATTGAATCCATACCACGGCGAATTCGTGCTGTAAAAATAAGACCGAGCACGCACTCTAGAGACAGTGAACAATCCTAGCTTACTATATTGTTATTGTTACTTGTAGCTTATCATTGTTGTAAAAAAGAATGAATAAAGTAAGTTGTAGCTTATCATTCTTCGATGTCTCTCTCTTTCCTTCATATTTTAACTAATTGAACGAACCTTTCCAACAATTTGGTGCCGAAACCCGGGAAGGAAAGCTGAGTGGCAAATAATTATTAAGAAATTCGACAAGCGAGAAAGCGAACCACGTCGGCAGTTGAACAATGACGACGGAGATTCAATTGCGTAAGAAACGAACCGTTCTACGACAAGGCCTAACTAAGCTCGCACAGGAAGCTGGAAAGTTACAAGAGGATCCGAGTGAAGCCTCTCGAGTCTCGTTGAAGGCCCAGCTATTGAAAATAAAAGAAAAGGACGCTGAATTACGTAAGATAAATAATGATTTGGAACCATATCTTCAAGAGGAAGAATTCGAACGTGAGTACGAAAGTGCACAAAAATACATAGATTTAGCATTAGACACGAAAGCCATATTAACTATTCTATTGGAAACTCTTGCTAACCAGACCACCACTGAAAACCCTAATAGTGTAAATACCAGTACCAATTCAACAATGATGAATCTGTAATACCAACGCAAATGCCTCGACTCCCACGATTAGAATTACCACGTTTTGGTGGAGATGCAAGCGAATGGTACACATTCTGGGATAGGTTTAAAGAAGCAGTGGACAAAAACCCTTCTTTTCTCCCATTGACAAATTTAGCTACTTAAAAAGTGTACTAAAGGGCCCTGCTCTACTAGCGATAGCGGGTTTACCGTTAGCATCAGAGAACTATACAACAGCTGTAGAGTTATTGCAGAAACGATTTGGCAACATAGAAATGATTTGGAATGAACATTTAACAAACTTTTGAACATGAGGCCTGTAAAAATTAGGAGAGAAATAGCAGCCTTGCGTAAACTACATGACTACATTAAGGTGTACATTAGTGGCCTAGAAGCACTTGGTATTCAGAAAGATAAATTTGAGCTTACATTGTAGACAGTATTAGCCAGAACGATACCTGAAGGGATTTTTTGTGAATCCAAAGACAGAAGTCATCTCAAACCACAAGCGCAGCCGCTCAAAAGAAAACGGATGTCTTAGATTCTCCATTCACAGATTTGCTTAATTTCCTAAAAAAGGAAATAGAAATGTTAGAAACGTGTAAGAGGATATCTAAAATGCAGATAGACTCAAGTTCTTCCAAGAAAGGGAAATATAATCAAGAGAAACCCTTCACGGCGATGACTTTAGTGTCACAAGGAAAGGAAGAAACAAATTGCTTATTCTGCGATGGGATGCATTCTCTTTACAAATGTGATAAGACGATGTCGACATCTGAAGGACGAAACATATTGAAGGCAAAAGGATGCTGTTACAGATGCTTCCTAAAGGGACATTGTGTCAATAAATGTAAAAATCACAGAATTAAATGTGTAAATTGCGGCGGCACAAACTTTAAAATACTATGTCCTAAAACAGAACTGATCAGCAAGTGGTAGTTCCAACGATGGTTCCGAAAATTCCGGGCGGGAGTGACGGACCTGGCAAATGAGCCACGCGGCAGACCGCCCAACATGTTGAATGACGCTGATCTGAAGCGATCTGTGGAAGAGGACCCGTCTAAAACTGTTCGGGACCTTGCAGGGGATCATGCTGTATCAGCGTCGACTGTCAGTAGACACCTTAGGACCATCGGCAAGGTGAAAAAGCAGGACAAATGGGTCCCACGTGAACAATTTGGTGGAACATCGGTAGTGTAGTGCATTACAGCTACCTGCAGCAGGGAAAGACGATCACCGCTGCGACCTACTGTCGTGAACTGCATCGTATGCACACAAAACTGTGCCAGCAACAACCTGCACTTGTGCATCGCAAAGGCGTCCTTCTGCTGCATGACGACGCACGTCTGCACGTTGCACGAACGACCGTGCAGGCGCTACAGGCTCTGGGATACCGTGCCACACCCCCCCGTACTCTCCGGACCTCTCCCCTACCGACTACCATCTTTTCCAGAGCCTGGACAATTTTCTCCGAAGTAAAACATCCTTAATCCAAGCAGATCTCGAAAACGCATTCCGGGAGTTTATTGAGTTCCGTGACCATGGATTCTATCGCAGAGGGATCGAGAAGATGCCAAATCGTTGGCAACAATGTTTGGATTGTAATGGGGGTTATTTCGAATAGCACGAGTGAAGGTGTCCTTTCTAGAGGGCCATTAAAGATGACCTCTGCAATCCGACATTTGATATGCAACGACCTGATAGATTTAATTAAATACTGATGCAAAATAAAGTCAAATATCAAATAACTATAAAGATCAAATCCAACGCAGCTTGTTTCAATTAATGATTGGGAAAATGTTTGATGCAAGATGGAGAGCACGCACCGATAAGGATAAAGTATTGATAACATTATGGGTGAGGTAATGAGTCTTTCACGAGAAATTATTTCAACAGTCCTTGATAGATTATTAGGGAAAACGCAACTGCAATAATAGACAAGTCAGGCAACTGAAATGCCTAGGACCGATAGGATTTTAAGGCATTCAAGAATAAAATGAAAAGCATTTGATTTCTAAAGAAGCCTTTCGTTGATAAGAATTAGATGAGGTAGCTAAGGAAGCCTCTGGTTGGTAAGCAAGGCGTACATCTAAGGGAAATGTATAGTTCAAACTGAATAAAACTACCTGAAAAGTTAAAAAGAGAAAGTAGCAATTCTCTATAGATTTGAACATATAAGAATCTTTTAATTGTAAGCATTCCTATTTAATGAAATCTATATATAAATACGGCAACACATTTTTTATTATGCACTTTTACCTGTGTTAACGTGGACGAATACGCATGAAACTTATATGGTTGGAAAGTTCCTGTGCTCTAGATGTGCACAATATATTTTGTTTGCGTATTTGTTCACGTTAACGCAGGTAAAACGAGTTTCAAAAAAGGTAGCATTATGGAACAGGTTGTGCACTATATTTGTCAACGCATTTACCTTTTATATTGTTTTTTTTTAATAATAAATATCAAATTAACTCAAATCATTGTTGATGTTCATTTGAAAAAGATAGATATATTAAAAGATACCTTTAGATTGCTTTAAATATTATTCCGAGAAATTTTCAAAGTTATCATTGCGGTGAAATGAATCGGGAGTGTCAGAAATGTCATGCAAAGCATTTTGGATATTTATTGTTTTATCTATTTTTCATTCTTCAAAGTTTATTAATAAGCGATATTGAGGCTAGAACAATTACACATATATTTTTTTTCTCTCAGAAATGTGATCGAATTTCGATCATTGGGGAATCCTAGTAAGCGTTAATTGTTGAAGCGTTCTGTGTAAGGGTCAATTTTTCGTCATAAACTATTGTCAACGCTTTCTACGTAAGCATGTACCATTGAAGGAATGATTAGCTACTAGCGATTTTTAAAATATGCCTAACACAAATTAACTGTTGACAATATAAGGCGTAAGATATGCTATATCTTAGCACTGAAAGTTTCCAATGGTTTCATAATGGTATCATTAAACTACGAATCATAGAACCAATTTCGTTTATCATTAATTTCACGTTATATTCAGTCATGACACCTCATTCCAAGACGTTTGATATATTACTTGCCATAACTTAGCATTGAAAGTTCCAATGAACCACAATGATACCATTAAACCACGTATCTTTGAACCACTTTTTATTATCATTAATTTTACGTTATATTCATTCATAACACATCATTCCAAGTCGTTTGATATATTACATGCCATATTTTAAATGAACGGATATTTATAAGAGAAAAGGACGAGACACAAAAACCTTGGAATACAATAAATAATAGTTATTAAATAAAGATAAAAAATAAATAATAATTGACAATTAATAAATAAAATCAAAATAAAATTAGAAATATAAAATAAAATAAAAAGCTGACGTTTTGGATAGAGGCTATCCTTTATCAAAGCAAAAAAGATAATTCTCTAAAGGCAATTAGAATATTCATCCTCTAATTAGAATCCATAACTTCAGGATAATCCTCTAATATTCTAGAGGAATCCTCGTGGACCCTTTTAAGTCGAATTCACGTGCTAAAACAGTGAGTGTAAAGAATTCAAACATACTGGCGTGTCATATAAGAATCGATTCGTCAAGAAGGATTACATTGTTACTTTCTGTTCATCTTTTAAGCATTACTGACATCGGCGCGCGCATGTGAAATCGCTTTGTCGACGAACGATTACTCAAGTGCTCATAATCTATATTATTTAGTAGCCGAAGAATGGAGGTACTTATTGGTTTTATAATGTCTTAAATGTGTACCCCTTCATAATTTCTACATTTTTTGAGGTAGAAGATTGAAATTTAGTTTGGTTTTGATTGGTTCACTGGGGTCGGAATTACGGGGGTGGGATTCAGGGAGGGCAACATATCTGTGTGCTATTCGGTATCCAGATTACTCTTGGCAAAAATTCGGTACTATGAAGTTTAGGCCCAATTGTTCCGGGGGGGGGGG
>JAHWFO010046875.1:1211820-1244236 GCA_023313115.1 Rhysida immarginata | reverse complement strand
TTCTTTTCAACTGTTTGTGCTGGTCCAAAAGAAGACACGAGCTTAATGTACATTTGTCTACTATCAGTTCGTTGCATATCAAATGTCGGATTTCGAGGTGGGTTCCGCGCTTCAGCACGGTTTCCACGTTTAGTAGCAAGTACCCATAACAAAGTGGTACATTCCCAGAGATAAACTTGTCAGCGACCAGCTGCCTGAAATTTGCATGTCTGCGATGATATTTAATAGCGTGTGAACTAAAGCGAAGATAGTCATGACTTCATACGAATTACGTGTGATAATGCATTACGAGTTCAGGTTGAATCACACGGCATCCAACGCCTCTCGAATCATCAATAAGGTATTCGGTGTAGGCATCATAAACGAATGTACTGTCCAACGTTGGTTCCGAAATTTCCGGGCGGGAGTAACAGACCTGGCAAATGAGCCACGCGGCAGATCGCCCAATGTGTTGGATGACGCTGATCTGAAGCGATCTGTGGAAGAGGACCCGTCAAAAATTGTTCGGGACCTTGCAGAGGATCATGCTGTATCAGCGTCGACTGTCAGTAGACATCTTAGGGCCATCGGCAAGGTGAAAAAACAGGACAAATGGGTCCCACATGAACTTACGGAAAACCAAAAAGAGCGTCGGTTGGAGGTGTGAACGGAATTGCTTTTGCGCCATGAAGAAGCGGGGATTCTTGATCGCATTGTCACCTGCGACGAGAAGTGGCTCCTATACGACAATAAAAAACGGTCAGCACACTGGCTGGATGCTGATGAAACCCCGCGACAGTTCCCTAAACCTCCGTTGCACCCCAGGAAGATCATGGTTACAGTTTGGTGGAGAGATGTAATGCAAATCCGTGGTGTAATGCATTACAGCTTCCTGCAGCAGGGGGAGATGATCACCGCTGTGACCTACTGTCGTGAACTGCATCGTATGCACACAAAACTGTGTCAGCAACAACCTGTAGTTGTGCATCGCAAAGGCGTCCTTCTGCTGCATGACAACGCGCGTCCGCACGTTGCACGAACGACCGTGCAGGCGCTACAGGGTCTAGGCTACGAGGTGCTTCCACATCCTCCGTGCTCTCCGAACCTCTTCCCTCAATTATGATCATTTCTGATACTGATCGCGACATGCTAAGAAAGATTTGGTAGGAGATAGACTATCGGCTTGATGTGTGTAGGGTTAGGAAAGGCACTCACATGGGAAATGACCAGATTATCCCACATCTTTGGCAGCGTGTCGTGAACTTTGCAGGGGACTACGTTGCCCCTCGTACGTTTTCTGTAATGATTCTGGAATATGAAACCTGCAAAGTTATGTCAACTACCAGTAATAAAAATGAGGAGCGAAATGTTAGCGTGCTGTTAAATGTCCGTACATTTCCTCCATTCCTTGTGCTTTCATCTAAATATTTCACATTTTCCACCCAGGCTCGAATTCTCACAATAAAAAATAGTTGTCATGACTTTTGCCCCAACCCTCGTATGTCTTGCAAAGATTTCGTTTTTCTACTTATGCTCAGTCCAACGAAAGGAAAACTAGGCGTGTCCAGTTAAATTTCCAATTTCAATTGTTAGCAATGGTTAATTTTACTTAGCAACAATGTCTAACAATTGAAATCGGAAATTTAATTAGACACGTCCAGTTTTTCCTTGATTGGACAGCGTATAGACTTTTCTGTGTCTTCTTTAAATTTTGTACGACAAAAAATGCACAGTTAAAACAGTCTAACGTTGAGCTTGAATTACACTGAAGTCTTAAAAGTGCAATTTAGATTTGGCGACATCAGCGCGATTACTTTAAATTTTTTTTTTATATTCAAAGCTCTTTTACTTAAACGTCTTGACAACATTTCAGTTAGAAAAGTTTTCCTGTTTAATCTCAGTCGTTTTTTCCCGCCGCCTCTTTCTTTTAATTTATATTTTAATTTCACATTTGCAGCCTACGCAATTGATGATGTTGGGTGCGAGCGAAATCGATAATCTCTTTAAGAATTTGGGGATTACATTTGGGCAGATTAATACGGGGATCAGAGGAGGGGAATCCCACTCTAATGAATTTCCAAAAATCTATTTAATGAAACGGAGGAAGAGAGATTAAAAAAGTGTAACGGATATAAAAAGAAAAAAAAGTAAAAAAGGGGAAGAGGAAATGATAAAAGATTATGAAGTAAATGAGTTGAAGCGGAATCGGTGCAAAAATTTTTAAGGTAAACGTTTAGTAAATCCCTTTTTAAGTCACACGAATGGGGGTAGGGGTAAATAACTTGAGTGTCTTTTTTTATTTTTATCTAAACAAAAGGAATAGACAAAATCGATTTTAAAATCCTCTCTGAGCTCAGTGGAATAGACAAAACGGACGAATAGATAAAATGAAAATTATGAAACGTTAATAAAAATGTTTAAACAGTCTGGCTAATGAGAAAGAGTGGCGAGACCGAGAAATTCGCTTTGCTTTATAGCTTTATTGGCTCATAAAACTGGTTAATTGGAAACACTTCGTAGAACGGACGCCAACATTTTCTTCATGAAGCTGTTACAGTTTTACAAAACTTAACGATTCGGTTGGCAAATTAGAATACAACGTCTGAAAGTTTCATTATTCGGATGGAATTTTGTTTTCATCTTCATTGATTAGTAACTTAGTATTACTATACTAAGGTTCCTGAAATGTAATACAAACTCCGACATCAAATTGCCTCATTTGAATTTTACGGCCATTCTCATTTCAACCTCCACTGGCGCCATATTGTTCGACTTGAGCAACTTCAAATTAAATTCTTAATTTCATATTAAACAGGGAACCGGAAAATAGAAGGGCTTCAAAATGCTTGGTTTATAGAACCTAAGAGTATTTCTACATCGCCAATTTAAATAAATGTATTTTAGGATGTGTTAAGTTGAAGTTTCCGTGAATCCATTCGAATGCGAATTGGTTCATTGGTCCAGAGAATTTGATCATCTGCTTGTTAATTGTTGAATGCTTTTCACGTAATTAAATATTGCTGTCCGTCGTAAAGCTGGCCGTTTATATTAATTTTTATTATTAATGATCTCATTTTATTTTACTAAATGTCACGTGTAAAGTTGAAGTAATAGAAAAGCGGAAAAAGAAAATAATTAAACAGCTTAATAATTCCAAATCAAATTGGTTAAACATAACTGCTTCTCCCGATAATGGTTATGCGGCCTAATATAATGAGTAGCATTGATACTCATTTAATTTGATTGGCAACGTCTCGCCTAAGTTTAGAGGCCGATTTTCATGCACTAGACCTTTGTGCAAGATACAGGTTGAAACATCGACGTCATCCTCGTTTCAAGCATGGAAGATCCAGCGATATAGTTATGTGTAAATGCATCACAAATGGGCAGTCTAACGGTAGAATGGTCACTCGGAGTGGGCGATTGCTGTCTATCTGAAACTGTTTTCGTGATTTTTCCATTACCGTTTGGCTAGCGTTTACACAAAGAAGTACGTACTAGGAAGATGCAAATCCGCTTTGATAGCTCTAAAAGTGGGATATTCCGTTTATTGTTATGGTGGATTACTGATTTTAGAAACCACCCTAGTGTCTGTCTCTAACAACAACCTCTAGGATGAAACAAACGTGTAGAGAACATGTTGAAGCAGTTCTAATTTGTCCCGTCAGCATTTTTTTTTTTTGCGTAATCACGCTTTTATATCTATTTCCTTTTAAATTTTGTTACTACAGAAAATGCAGATAGATCTACAAATTCTCAAAATACAATGAATGAATCAAGACAAATGTCACACATCCACAATTATTTATTTCATGACATATGTACAATTTACCTGCTAAGTGGCATCGTAAAGTGTGAGTTCTGTAAAACGGTTATAAATAAATACCTTTGTGGACCGATTCTTCTTGCTTATAAGTATCCACAGCTTATTGGTTACTTTGTGTATACAGGGTGTCCCAAAATGATCTTTACAACTTTGATCACGTATATTTCAGAAATGGGGATATGTAGAAAGGTGCGATTTGCGGCCTGACGTTCGCATACACTTTAATTTTTTTTTTTGTTTTTGCAGGTTAATTTATGACAAAAATGGCAACCCCTCTTCCCAGCAGATGGCATAATGTGTGGAATGGTTGATAGAGATCAAATATGACACCAAGGTCCAGCGGAACTTTCAGCCACGTTACAGAAGCACACCACTATCACGTCCGACCATCAGACAGTGGTACACGAGATTCAAGGAAACCGAAAGTGTCATGAAGAGGACGAGTTCTGGGCGTCCGAGCACGAGTGATGCAGACATAACCCCATTAGATTTTTTTTCTTTGGGGGCTTTGTGAAAGATACTATCTGCCATCACAGCAGCAATTGCAAACGTTAATGAGGACATGCTAGGTCGGACATGGGAGGACCTGGAATATCGCTTAGATATCCTGCGTGCTGCAGATGGCGCACACATTAGACTCTGTTAATCGCTACTAAAACTTTAGGTTTGAGTGTGAACATAATGTCGCAAACCCCACCTTTCCACCTATCCCCATTTCTGAAATATACGTGATCAAATTTGTAAAAATCATTTTGGAACCCCCTCTATAGCAATTCACTTTGCAAAATTTTTTGTCTTGATATCCCATTGCATAGTGTAAACCTACCTCAAAAACTGTTTTAATGGTGACGATTTTGAGAAGGAGAAAAAAAGCCTCAATTAAATCAAGGAATTCGCTATCCTTGTTACATATGTTTCTGCAAATTTAGATTTTCATCATTAATTCACTCCAACGTTTGAATTTTGACATACTTTTTAAGTATAACCTGATAATTATGTTAATTATAATCTGACAGTAGCGATAATGTTTTTAAATGTTGACGTATTTTTAAAATCGTCCATCAAAACTTTCAAATTTTATCCTCCTCGTTCAACCGAAACGGCCTGTAAGATATCAGCTTTGCATCGATCGCATAGGAGTCTACAAATATTATTATCATTCATTAATTTGCGATACAAAAACTCAACTTAATCATGAGTAATCAGTTATATTCTCCGAACCAATAAAAACAGCTGAACGAGGCACGGCTGCTAGTAAAATACAAGAGCGCATTTGTATCCGACACATTTATGAGAGCTATAAAATAAATTAATAATGCGAAAGCAGACAGTTTATGAATGGTAAATTCAAAAATAATTCAGAGTTTATAGTAAAACTTAACAGATTGGCTGATAAATGGGTTCCAGTGCGGTTGTTACCATTCCCGCCGTCGGAATAACGCTATATGAAGCTTCACCATGAGAATTCTTCTCTGCACATCGTTAATGCAAGTTCGTTAACACTTATTCAAAACTTTCAAACATTAGTTTTGGCATACAGGAAAAAAATGGTGATATTTATACAATTCTACATAGAACGATTTAAATACCACATAATCTGCGAGCTTCCTCAAACCCTTCTTAAAAGCGGCAACTAAGTGTTCAAAAGTGAGCCAAAAAAAACTGCCAAAAAACAGTATTCTCGGCAATCGTATTAGTGAAAACAAGGAACTTAGAAAATAGAAATCAACATAGAACTTTTTATAGATTCAGAATCAATTTGGATTTTAGATTTTTATGCTCTTTGTTTTTGCTATTAGCGGCAATCAATATTACCGTATTTGTGCGCTATCCATTCGCCACATAATCTACGAGGGGCGTTCAAATTGGACTTGGACTTTATTTTTTTTGTAAATTTAATTGTTGTAAAAATCTAAACTTTCATCGTTAGGATGGCAACTACCACCTGCCATGCAAATCCGATTGCCAAGACAAACGACTGTTTATTTAAACAAAATGGCAAGCAGCGATGTGTCGATCAAAATGGAATAACGAATAATCATCAAGTTTCTCCACAATGAAGGTGTGAAAGCATCTGAAATTCATCAGAGACTTCAAAGACAGTTCACCGAGTTATGTTTGTCTCAATGATCTGTGTTTGCTTTTCAGAAATTCGGATAAGAGAAATCAGTGACTCTATTCCGGACAGGCTTCGAAAATGGCCTGTCCAAAAATGTATTTGACCTCGAATTTTCCCGCGCAAAGTATTGTCGAATGGGATCAGAGACGTTTGTAAAAGGAGACTTGGTATTACCTTCTACTTCCTGTAATGCAACGGGCTCATCGATGATGCTGAGTCCGTCAGATAGGGTTACTGTAGTAGTTTCAGTTTCGAACAGGAAATGAGAAAAGCTTGTGTGTTTGTTTAACTTCCTACTGCTGACAAAGTTACGTTTGTATAATGTGGTTTGACCCTGTGACAATTGCTGCATAAAGTCTGCTAATTTATGTCGTTCTCTTCTCTTGATCGATGAGATTTTCTCTTCTACTGCATTTTCTGATATAAAGAATTGAGGTAAAACATGATTTCATATTATGGAAGTAACTGCTTTCAACTTTATTTCCCACCTTCATCATGCTTACTTTAACACTAATGAAAGTAGGAAATAAATCCTAAACTGTTGTTTTCATAATACCAAATCATGTTATACCTGCAAAGCCTCAATTCTTTTCTCTATTCTTTTTTTTCAAATAAAAATATGAGGAAGATTTTGTGCTGAGAAATTTTGTGGGAAGGTAGCAATAATGGTAAAGGTATGACTCCAATTATTAACTTGCAGCAGTTTTTTGTATGACTTCACAGTCATGAAAGTTTCCCGTAGATGTTGCTCAGACTTTCAGAGGGCGACACGCAATAGGAATTACAGAATTTGAAAGGGTCAATCATCAAGTGTCCAGTATGTATACTAGTCTACTAACGTCTCTGACTGAGATCCTTTCATGCTTATGTGTAAATATTCTGTGCCTTTGGTGACGGCGCCTTACCTGTCAGGTAGCCATCGTGCAAGATGGTCTATTACGTGTTCGTCGCATTTTTGTTTGCCCAACCTGACAGAACGCGGAGAGAAGAGATACTGTATCAAGTTATTTTGTAAGAAGCTTATTGATTCCCAAGTTGAACATCGAAAAGACCACCGAAGAAAGATCCACAGAAGATAAAGACAACACTGAAAGGTTCCCGATAAAGCAGAACGCGACGTCAGAGCTGCAGACCGTTATAAATGTTTCCAGTATTGGAAGGATCAATGTGTTGAGGCACAAGGGGCCTATTTGAAGGGTATTAGGGTTGCAATAATAATAGGGAGCCTATTTGAAGGATCAGGTAAGCAACATATTTCCGGCCAAATGTCGGGTACATTTTACCCAGGCTTCGTATGTCGAGGATGTGTTGTATTTTGAGCTTCTTCCAGGTGAAGATACTGTGAACAGTGACCTCTATGAACAATATGGAGGAGGTCGAGAACGGGACCGAGAGTTTTTTGCGTCCAAACCGGCCGAATGATACCAGCAAGAAATCAAGGTTTTGGCAAAGAGATGGCAGCCTATAGGTCATTATTAAGTTTATTTCGATTAATAAATTCTGTTTTATTTGTGATTGGTTTGAAGTTTTCATTGTGGACCAAAAATACAAACGAACATTTGACTAATTAAGCATATTATTTTACAATTTCATTATTGCGTGGAGATATTTCGACGACACTTATAACTGGTTGATGATTGATTATTTAACCAAACATTAATATTTAGCCCAAATAATCATTTCAGTTCGATTTAATGCCACGGGTGATATGGCAGATCCCATCTTAAGTCACTTTCTTCCCAACTCATTGGAACATTTCTAAAAATCCTTTTGGGATTGACACCCATTCAAAGCAAAATATTTAGAAATTAAAATGTTTTAAGAATGTTGTCGTAGCCCCTTCAGACACAGACCTTAAATTCGATTGTAAAAATTTTGTTTTTACATTTATTATATTGATACTGTTACATTAAACATAACTAGCAGTTTTTTATTTATTAACATTTTTTATTATCTTTTTACATGTATGGCTATATTTGCTACCGAAATATACATATTTATTAGAGAATCAACAGATTTTATTCATGTCATTTATTTAGTACGAAATTTTACAAAACATAAAAAAATACCGCACTTTTGACAAGGTAAACGTCCAAGATACAAGTTGGAAATATAAGTTGCCAAGGTGACTGAAGGGGTTAAAATCGGATTTTTGTAAATCCTGATCGAATTACAGAAATGAATTCAATCGTTAAAATAACTTTTTTTTACAAAGAATTCAACGAATTCTCTGTTCTTTAAGGTTTCCTTCAATATTTCATCAGGAAAATACACTGAATAATAATATGAAACGCATCTAGTAATGCTACCCTTTTTCAATGCTAGATAGTTGGATGCCATATATTCGTTCACTCCTCATACAAAGCTTCAGCCAGTTGATGACGTGTTTCTGGATGCCTTTTACAAACTTGTACTCGACATTCTTATTAATGCCAGAGATGTTGTCTCAGACTTAGGTCGGAGCTATGAGCTCATCAATACCGGGTGGGCAAGAAATAACGTGAGGTGTTCAGAGCTCGCTAGCGGGAATTCTATTAGGCCAAATGCAGTACATTTTGGTGTATATACTTAGTGGAACATGCAGTTTCGATTTCTGCAAAAAAAAAAAAATAGTACCAAAAGTCGCCATAGGGGGCGCTTATTTCAAGAAAACAATGAATACATTTGCATATGCGCGTTCCGTGTTGAGCAATCATGACAATAAAAAGCAAGGCTGAGGATTTCCCATCATTCACGAACAAATGGCCTGACGATGACGCTTACTCTGCCTGACCGGGCGTTATTAGTCAAGTTGTTTTATCAGAAGAGCGACAATGCAAGTGCTGCCCTTCGTGAATTCCGGCGATTGAAAACGTTACGAAGAGGACCGATGAGCATAACTAACTTACGGAAAATGATTGAACGATTTGAACCTACCGGAACTCTAGGAGTGCAACCAGGCCGGGGACGCAAACGAATCAGGCAGCAACACGTTGAAGAAGTTGCAACTGCTGTTGTGGAACAAGAGATGACTACTGTGCAGGGTACCAGCAGTGCACACGCAATAGCACGCCAAACAGATATCCCATATTCGACGGTGAGGAAAATATTGCATAAGATATTGACATTTTATCCCTATAAACTCACACCTGTTCAACAATTGTTTCCTGGAGATGAACGTACCCGAACTGATTTTTCGTTGAGATTTTTAGCACGTATGGAAGTGGATGATGCATGGCCATGGCAAATTTTATGGAGTGATGAGGCACATTTTTATTTGAATGGTGATATCAATACCCACAACTGCCGTATTTGGGCTGCATCAAATCCACCAGTGTGTCTGCCAACTCCTATGCATTCACCGAAACTAACAGAATGGTGCGGCTTTACTGCTTCTTTCATCATCGGCCCGTACTTTTTTGAAGAAATCCGTCCCCGTGGACCGGTGACTTGTTCCGTCAATTCTGCCAGGTATGCCGATATGCTTGAGAATTTTGTGAAACCACGATTGCAGGAAAAGGGTTGTCTGGATTCTACAATTTTTATGCAGGATGGTGCGCCACCGCACATCGGACGTCAGGTGCAGCAGATCTTGCGAGAACGTTTTTCAGACAACAGAATAATTAGTCGTGCATTTCCCATGGTATGGCCACCCAAGTCGCCTGATCTCAACCCTTGTGATTTTTGGTTATGGGGATATTTGAAAAGTCTTGTGTATCAAGCACATGTTCCTGACCTCTCAACCTTAAGGGATCAAATAACGTTGCATATCAGACTAATTAATACAGATATGCTGCGAGCTGCCGTAGAAAATGTCGTGTACCGCATGCAGCTATTGGAACAGCACACTGGTGGTCATATTGAAACACATTTGTAATTAAAAATATAACATTGTTTGTTGTTGTTACTAAAGTTGGTTTGTACGGTATTTGTTCATTTGACAATTAGGTATTCATTGTTTTCTTGAAATAAGCGCCCCCTATGGCGACTTTTGGTACTATTTTTTTGGCAGAAATCGAAACTGCAAGTTCCACTAAGTATATACACCAAAATGTACTGCATTTGGCCTAATAGAATTCCCGCTAGCGAGCTCTGAACATCTCACGTTATTTCTTGCCCACCCGGTATATTCACGTCTTCAAACCAGGAGGAACGGCTCGAGCTTTGTGGGATGATCTATTTTCTTCAAAGGCGGATAGATAATTGGGTTAGGTTAGGTTAGGACAGCCAGCTCCTGCCACAGCGTAGAAATGCAGACACCGTTTGACATTAACATCCTCGTCAACCATAACCAGTAGAACAAGACCAAATCATGAAAAGTAAAATAAGATCATCTCGATAGTGATGGTCGAACTTCACAACCACTGCCGAGCTTCACTTTTGTGCCAACATAATTCAGTAGACGTCCTTTTCTTGCTTTACGCCACACTCATGTCCAACTATCTAATTGAAGAAGGTTGCTGCGTGAATTGTCTGTCCACGTGATGGAGCATTGCACTGGCCAGCAAAAGATTTCCCTGTAGCAGGCAGGACAACATTTCACATTCATAGGCAACAGCACAAAGTTTGAGAACCTAGAGGCATAGAGTTTCCGACGAACCTTCATGGTGCTGATAGGGTGTCCAGTACCTTCTACAGGTTCTGCCGTACTTGAGCTATTGTTTTAAGCCGCTTTTGACGACCAATTTGGTTAAGGCACGTCGGCCAGATTGTGTGCTCTACCACGACCTCCTAGAAACTACCAGGCCTGAACATGGAAAAAATAAAACATTATTACGTCCTTCTGGTGGTGATACGAGGCCAACGAGGTAACAAGGCATGGAAGCGGAAGATAAAACAGTGTTTTACCGTTTGTTGGAAATAATGAAGGTTGGATTGTTGCTAGCACCCCGATGGTGAGGTGACTTTTCCGCTTCTTTGTTATCTGGTAGGCCTCGGGTGGTGCTATTACAGAAGTAAGTTCAACGTCACCATGTTAATGCTTCAACAATATATGCCTATTGTTAACGTCATGTTCAGGCCTGATAGTTCCTAGAAGGCCGTGGCTCTACCATCGCATTACATCATGTTTTCGCTGTAGTACATTTCCACGTTCAAATAAAATTTGGTGTTGATATAGGTAGGTATATACACCACAATATACGTATGCTTAGGCTACTTATGTGACAACCACCTCACGTCTGTATCAATCTTTGAGCTGTTTGGACAGTTGTTAGCTTAAATAACAGCTTCCTTAACACGAGACCTGTCTAAAAAGTATCCAACCTTGAATTTTGCTGCACAAAGTAATGTCATTACGTCAGTGCCACTTTCCACAGTTGTATAAGATACCTTCATGCGTATGTGTCTTCAGTGAGCGCGCCAGTAGCTGTGAGTTTGCAATGTGCGAGTTGGTCTATTGCCTGTTCATCACACTGTAGTTTTGTCTAGCATGCTGGAACGCGTAGAGCATATACTGCATCAATTTTTGTAAGAAGGTTGAAGATTCCCAAGCCGAAGATAAAGATCACCGAATATAAGGTCTACCGAAATTAAAGACGCCACTGAAAGGGTTCCGACATGATAGTAAAAAGATGACGCAGAACGCGATGATAGAGGTGCAGGACCTTCCATAAGACGCTTTCCATAATTGTTTCCAGAAGTGGAAGGGTAAGTGGGCTCAGTAAGTTGAGGCACAAGGGGCCTACTTTTAATGGAATTATGGAATTAGTTCTAACCTAATCAGATAAGCAACATTTTTCCCAACCAAAGGTCGGATATTTTTTAGACTGGCCTTTTATATGGGAGCGTATTGCTCTCAACGCGTGTTTTTTATGGAAAGCATTGGACAGCACGTGTTTTCTATGCCAAATGATTATTGTGTGTGGATCTGCTCAGCTGTAGCATGAGCTCTTCAAATTATACGCTGTCAAAAATGGATAAGCAATACTTATTTGTGTGGATATATTTTATTTTACGTCATGGCTACTTTCAAAATGTAAGAACCCCTTCTCGTTCGTTATCATTTCATTATCGTTTACTGCTTTTTCTAAATAAGAAAGGAATTCGTAACCTTAAACTTATTCCAGAAATTACGGAATAACACCGCATATGATTTTTAAGGCTGCATGACTTTTAAGTAATTTAATAGGGAAAATCTAGTAAAATCATTGAGAGAGAAGATGCTCAGTTCTGTTATTAGGGAGGAATGTGAAATTGAACCAATAAACCTTTGGATAAACGATAGAAGACTAAATTGGAACGATCACATAGACAGAATGGAGAACAACAGATTAGTGAAGAAAGTACGTGACTGGACACCTCAGCAGAAAAGGCCTTTAAGAAGACCACAGCTACAATGGAAGGACTTCACTATACCCCGGACCTGAAGTGAATGGACACGCAACAAGCTGCCAGCTTTCATGTGTAGAGGAAGAAGAAGAAAAAGATTTTGAATGTCAGCTATTGAGTGTCATCTTCAGAGATAAACTATGTGTCTTCCTATTTGGTTTGTCCTTTTTGCGGAAGAAATTTTGAAAACGAATTGCAAAAATCGCCGACAGAAAAGCTTGCATAATGCGGACGTCATATGGGAACTAAAATAATAAAAACCCATCACTGTCGTCGAATAATGCCTACATTTAGACACGGTGTCATTTTGTAATTAATTAAAATATATGTTCTGAGAACCTTTGCCCGTAGGAGGGGCATTGCGAACGTTTTTATAGAAAGAAAAAGGATTTCTGATTCTAGAATTCCATGGCATAGATTTCCAGGAACCAGAAAAATTTGGCGCCAAAGGAAGGTTATGAGAATAGAAACCAATATTTTACAATAAAATCGGTGGAAATTATTCATATGTTGCGCTTTTCGGAGAATGTTTAAAGAGTCGTTACAGATTTAATTCAGCCCGGGGGAGATTTTCTTCTCATAAATCATCGATTGGCTCGTGATGAAGGAATGTCGTCGTCGTCGTCAATTCAAACGGTTTGTGGAAAGCCCCTTGTTCGAGGAACCCACCTACTCTTTTCATCCCAGCTAAAGCTTTCGCTTTACATTTCGAGGAACTTATGAAATTCATTCTTCAGGGATTTTAACGCTTAATCCCTGGGCCCTCCTAAATCGAAATGTTATTTTTAGTCAGTGAACTCGGGCATGGCGTCAAGAAATCGATAACGCCTCTTCGAAATAGTTCTAAAATATTTAGACTGATGTGCTTGCAGATTAAGTCGGCACTGGAAGAAGGAAAAAATTTTCCAATATTTTATTTCTCATTCGTCACATATTACGGATCGTGACTTTCTTCCCTTCATAACATTTTCTAGCATAAAGGGACCATCCAAATGTTTGTGTTTCTTCTTATAAAAATTAATTTTTCTTTTTGATCCATAAGTAATGGCTAGACTCCTCAAGCTCGATGCATATACAGACTCTAGCCGGATAATATTTCCTCACGCGAAATTACTTAACATTTGGACATTTTGTTTCAAACTCTAAAAGAGAATTTTTGACGCGAATCATAACTCCTAAATTCTCCCCTCTCCCTTCCTGCATAGCCAAAAGCATATTTTTATCATTTTAGTTTTTTAAGATATTTATAATTAATTAAAAAGTAGTAACTCCACCTGTGTTCCGTCCACTTCATAAATTGTATTTCGCCACAGTGGGTGACTTTCATTTATCAATTGTTTTTAATATTTATTTTTATTTCTATTTCCTTTAATTAAAATGGAGTTACTATATTTTAATTAATTATACAATATTACAACTCCTACTATTATATAATTAAGACATTTATGCTTATAAATCCATGTATTTCAAAGTCTGCCAAAAATATAGATGTTTATATGTTACATATACCATGATACTTTTGATATAATTTTGATAGCAAAAACCAAATACCAATTTAAAAAATTTCTAAGATGTGACCCTAGGAAAAAATTCTCCAAATTCTTAAAGCCATTAGAATTTTATCAGACTGGTGCACCGTACAAAAAAAGAATTAAAAAACTAGGAAAGGACGATTTTTATACCCGAGCGGCGCACTAATGCTAACTAACGGTAAGTCAACAATGCTATAACCTACATTACGTACAGCGATTTAAGGATTTATTGGGTTGTTCGAAAAGTCATTGTGTATTATCCCAGTGATTTTCTAGACCGCTTATTTTATTTAAAATAATAGACATTAAAGAATGATATAGTGTTCTTTCTGTTCGATTATCTTCTGCCATTTTTCAGTAAATTTCACGGTCCCATTCTCGAAAAACTTCATTTCTGTATTAGCGATGAATGTTGTTACGATTATTTCCTAGCAGAGTAACTAAATAGTTAGGAGGAAAGAATAGCATAAAATAAATTTATTTGCTGTTCTTGTAAACTACAAGAATAATATAAGTATCAGCTCTACTTGAGCGTAATAGAATTTTATAAACATTGAACAACACTACTTGCAGTGGAAATAGTTCAGGTAAGTCACTAATTCTTGAATGTTAATGTTTTTACAAAAATATAAGATCCAAATACTTAAACATAGTAGATAATCTTCTTTGTGATTTTAGGATGCCGAGCTACCTTCCGAATCAGCTGGTCCTGCAGATAATTGGTGAAGATCAGTCGCAAACGCTAATAGTTGAGAAGCACGTCCGTCTGTTGACGATGCTTCAGTCGTGGGTTCGAGAGTTGATGCCACAATCCTCCAAGGAAAAATATGGAATGATAATGTTATGAGTATTTGACTAAATATAATTCCTTAACGATAATTCTTCTTAAATATGGTATCCGAGGATATAAGAGCAGTAAAGATAATTATGCAAATAAATAATAAGTTTATATCCCGCGTTGAACTTAAATGATGTATATCATAAGTTGAATAAATAAAGCTGAAATACAATTAACAATCTTATCAACTTTATAAACAAATAACAACCAGCCCTCAATAAGCAATTGGCTGGGAAACTTTAACTTATCTTAGACGGAAAGGTTTATGCCAAATTCAAAATTCTAATCGAAGGCTATCGCCTTGAATTGCCCCAATCCTTGTAATAGATAAGCAGACAGGCTCCGTGGGAAAGTTCCTATTGCATGGATATACTTTAGTTCACACACAACATTATTCTCGTTGCTGGCTTCATATTTTTCTAAGAAGCATTTTAATTCAACTGAGGTCAGGTACATTGAGAAGAGGGGTGCGGGTAAACTATGCTGCAATTGAAATCGTTGAGAGAGACAGTCTGATTTTAGCACATACGATGCTTTATTTTCAACGCGAACATTATTAAAGTTATCTACATTATCTTATATATCATGTCCGTAGAAACGTTGAAAAGTTGGACTAACCCCTTAAATATGTTAGTGGTAATTTCCTTGCCACGCTTGTGTTGAATGCCAGACTCACGGCTTCGTTCCGGTCTACCTTTGCTTTGCGCTGGCCCCAATTCCATCAATACGGGCATATCTTCGTGCTTCTTATCATAGCACTTAGGAAACACATCTTGGCCATCGTAGAAGACTGGTTTTTTTTTCTCTCTCTCTCTCTCTCTCTCGGCCCCTTCTGCCTTTCTCTCCGATCCTCTCTCTTGCTTCTTCGCACGCCCCCTGTTATTCTATCTTTGAAACTCTTGTTCCAAATTATTTTTGTTGTATGTGCAAGCGCGTACGGCGCTTGTGACAAATGTCTTTCGATAGCGTCATCTTAAACGAATGTTATTCCGCTCAAAGACTTTTGCAAATACCTAAACAAATGTAACATGATGAAGCAAGGTCTGGCGAATATGGTGGGTGAAACAATACATCCAACGAAGCTTCAACAATTTGTCTCGAGTCATCAAACTTGTATGTGCTCACCTGTTGTCATGATGGAAGACCACTCCTTTCCGATTTTTTTCAATTCAAGCCACTTTTCTGCTACTGTTTAACTCAGCTTGATGATTTCCTGACAGTAAGCACCGAACTGATCGTATATTTTATATACAAGGTGAATTTTAAATACACCGATAAACTGCAGGGAGTGGTTCCTGATTTGAAATGGAGTAAAAAAAAGTCATATCAACATGTGTCCGGAAATGGACGGTGCGTGTGCAAATCGTGCCGGCCACAGCACATGGCTTTTCAAATACCCTCAGAAGTAAAAATCCACGGGGTATAAGTCCGGTGATCGAGCAGGCCATTCAACAAAGCCTCCGCGTCCTATGCAACGTCTAGAAAAGATGTTGTTGAGGTGTTGGTGTACAATAATGCGGAAGAATGGAACACGTCTACTGTTGTCGACGACACTCAGCTTCCCTTTTTATATTGGTCCGGCCCGCTAGCAACATTGTGGCGACGTCCGTGCGCGCATTTGCATAAAAATGTCAGTTGGTCATAATAATATGCTCACTCAGTGTATAATACCCCCTTAAATTGTTTTACACACGATTTGAATAACCCTGTATAGCAATCGTGCAAAATATCCTCAAAACGGTCTGCCGAGAAAAATATAGAAATAAGAGAGATAAAAACGCCAAAAAAGCAGAAAAAAAAACGAGCCCAACATGTCAGTTTCACTGAAGACCAAAGTTTACATTTAACAATTGTAGAAATTCTTCTGTGTTAGATTACTCACTGTGAAAATGATAGTAATGAATTTGTAACATTGTGAAAGTCTCGCTTTCATAGTGACAGTGACTTTTTTACTTTTGACAGTCCTTTCACAGACGATTCTTCAAAAATAAAATTAAATTTACAGTTTGCACTGTTGTGGCAACAGTCGTACGACGGGCTTTCGAATAAGATCATAAACAAGTAACATAGTAACATTATTTATCGGATGCACGGATCGGTACGCAAGCTTTGTCGGACGCGAATTGTGGCGATTCGTAATAACATGAACTAGGGAAGAAAGTCAAACTCTGTTTTCAAATCTCTCTTTCTCCCCATTCTCATCTCAGATAATAAGATGAAAGAGTGCGATCGCGTTTGCTAGCGGCAGGTCATGAATCTCGGGTAATGACTGAAAGAGTGCGGTCGCGTGTGCTAGCGGCAGAAATAAGAATCTTGAGAGGAGTGGTAGGGGTTACCTTACTACATAGCCTGCACAGCAGTACAATAAATGTTTAGGCGTTGAGCCGTTACTTCACCGCACTGAGAGTTCTCTGTTGCTTTTGTATGGCCACGTGATGCTACAAACAGGTGATAGTAGGCAGTTGTTTTTTTCCATGCCGGTGGTTATGTAAGATGCCAAGGGACCGGCCTAGAACCAGGTGGTTATACAACATGAAAAATCTGAGTTCGTGTCGCTTGGGGACACGCGCCTGATAGCGGAAGATCACGAGCGCTGGAGATCATAAGCTGTTTTGAAAAGTAAGTGAGAACATATTCTTCAGCTATTGTGGCAATATCGCTTTCATATTGACGGCAATTTTGTTTTATTATTGGCATTAGGTCAATTACCGATACTGTCACAGACGATATTTTTTAATTTTCAGATTCACCTACTGTGGCAACCGTCATACGGGCTTTAATATTAGTTTTTTTTATATAAAGTTAAAATCGTAATATTTTTCTACAAAAACAAAAACGCCACTAGATGGCGACAGTGGCACTGCAGGAAAAAGAAATCCACCTAAAGTTTTTCTTTCCTGCGCGAAATGCAGGCGTCATTTTCGTCTTTTCTGTCGTAGTAAGGTTTATGTCTTGTGTTCAGTTATTGTATAATTATCTATTGGATAGTGGTAAGTATGTTCAGGAAGATGTCGTGGAGGAGTTTAATTCGTAGTAGTTCATGAGTATGAAAACCGAAGTATTTATGAGATGATAATAGACGAATTAGGCCAGAGAGCTCTGCCTGTTGACCCGTATTCTAATTTTCTTCAGGTTTTATTTATAGATAGTCCAGGGGGTGGGCATTGTGAATGCCTCCAATTCAAAGCATTTAGTGTTCAATTCTTAATCGTATATAAATCACCAAAATGCCTTCAGAAAATTGCCGTCGAATGCATTAAGAATGCTATCAGTGGACACGAAAAGAGTATTATAGCAGGAGACTTCAATATTAATTTCAAGGACAAATCAAAAAATGAAATATCAGAATACGGTCTTTGTCCACGTATTCAAGAATATACGACAAGACAGAATTCAGCAATAGACAATATATTCAGCAAACCGGTACTTTACATACTTTCTTTGGTTACCACAAACAAATTTGGGTCAGATTTAAAAAAAACAACATGGTAGATGACATATTCATCGTACGGAACCCTGTCCATTTATTTTTTTTTATACTTAGCTTTCCTTTGTTGATCGGATTTTTTTCGTTCCCTGAATTTGCTTTCCCCGTTCCCTGTTCTTTTTTCCTCCTTCCGACCCTATTTTTTTCTCTCTAGTTCGACGTTCTTCTGGTCGTCTCCGTTGGATTCCTTTTCGCCCTCTGTCGGGGAACCAGCCAATCTTGAAGCAAAAAAGGTTGTCGACTTTTGCGAGCTAACGTCGGGAGATACGATTTCAAACCGTTGGTCTTGGTCCTACTTTCTTCCAGGGTGGCGTCTTCTGTGAGTGCAAATCAGGCTTGACCCTGCGGAATGTGTTTGGCGACAAAAGCGGTCTTCCATCATTCCTAACTTCCGTGTTTTTCTCGTTATAAATTTTGTCTAAAGTTGGAAAAGAATTTTCTGATTTTTTACTCTTCATTGGATTTTGGTTAAAAGTAGTTATTAAAATTATTGAGATCTCGCTGTTATCTATTATCTTTGTTCTTTTATTTCCTCCCCTTCTGGGGTGGATCCGCATCCGATTTACGGGGCCTCATCATTTTTAGTTCCGGTGGCCGGGATCTCTCTACCAGTTCTTCAGCGATAGAGAGTTGCTGTTAAAGTTTTATCCAGATTGTATTGATTTTTGTGAAATAAAATTTTACCCTGCCCCCTCGGACAAGTTGGGTGGGGTTTTCTTATAATGCTACTCTAAATTACTTCTAAGTTCTCTAGTCCTTTGCAAATCTCTCTTCGGGCGGGGTCTGGTCTCGTCTTTGAGCTGGGAATTAGCTAGGGGTATGAGGCTGTTTTTTTGAGAGCGCTTGTTATGGTGCTTGCGCATATTGAAGTCCGTATCCCTCAATTTGAGACTTCCACTGGAGCACACAACAATGGCAGATTGAGAATTTGGCGGAAACAGCATGGAAGCATGGACTCCACATGCGTAAGTGGGAGAGGGGTGATATGGTTTGGGGCATTTTTACTTGAATGATTTAGGCCCTTTAGTTCGTGTGAAAGAACGTCTGAATAACACAAAATACGAGGCTTGTCCGTAAAGTAAGTACCGTTTTGGAAAAAAAACACATAAAAACATTTTTTTTAAAACAAAATTTATTTTTACATGAAAGAGCATTTCTTAAACTATATTTCTGCATAGTTGCCACCATTGTTCAGATACATTACCCTATCCAAAGTCATGGGACACCATCACATTAACAGAAACACTCAAAAATATACGTATTTTAGTATCTTGTTAGTCCATCTTTTGATGCTATCAGAGTTTCTACTCTCTGGGACATGTCCACAACTTTTTGATACGTTTCGACAGGTAATTTTCGCCATTCTGCCATAAGTGTCTTGGACAGTTCGGTCACGGATTTCGGGTGTTCCGCACATGCGCGCAATCGACGTTCCAACACGTCCCACAGATGTTCGATGGGGTTCAGATCGGGGCTCTGTACAGGCCAGTCAAGTTCTCGAACCCCCTTTTCATCAAACCATGTGCCTACAGCCCTTGCTTTATGGCAAGGTGCGTTATCGTACTGAAACAGAAAAGGGCCATGGGAGTGCTGCGTTGTCCAGAATGTCTTGGTAACGCTCTGCGTTTAGATGTCCGTCCACAGAAACGATTGCACCCAACCCATACCATGAAAAGCAACCCCACACGATCACCGACCCTCCGCCGAACTTCACCGATTCACTGGCAGATAACGTTCGCCGGGCGTTCGCCATACCCAAACCCGTCCATCCGATTACCAGATGGTGTAGCGGGACTCATCACTCCATTCAACCATTCGCCATTGATCCAGAGTCCAATATCGTCGCTCTTTGCACCATTGCAATCTCCTCGGCGTTTCTGTTGCTGATGTGAGGTTTCTGTTGCTCTGCCATAAAAACCCATTGCATGCAGTTCTCTGCGAACAGTCAGGGTGCTCACAGTTGTTCCCGTCGACTCTATGAACGATCTTGTCATTCCATCAAGCGATGTGTGACGGTTTGCAGTGACCAATTTACGAAGAGCCCTTTGGTCTCTGGCCAACATGATCTTAGGTCCTCCGATCTTGGGCGGAACACTTGTGGTGCTTTTCTCTTTCCATGCCCGGATGATGTTGTGAACGGTCGATTTCGGGATGTTTAGGAGGGTTGACGTCTCTCTACCAGTTTTGCCTGCAAGAAGGCACCCAACAACTCTACCTCTTTGGAAGTCTGAAAACTCTTTTTTTGAGACATTCTTACAGCATTCACGCAAGCATCATCTCATAATAGCATACTCTCTGTTATGTAGTGCTGGGAAGAATGCCAACAGTGAAATTGCAAAGGAATGACCCATTTTCATGCGAATCAGGATTGTCCCACAACTTTTGATAGTGTATTTGTGATAGCGGGAAACCAACTTTTCTATGCCCTCTTCATAGAAAGATGCCGCCAGTGAAGACAGTTTGTCATGTCACTCCAGAATCAAAACAATATTCGATGGAGTGGAGGCGCTCAGGAACCCTCAAAAAACAAAAATTCAAAACGACATTGTCAGCAGAAAACATCATGTGCACTGTGTTCTGGGACAGACAGGCCATTCTGCTTGTTAGTTCCTTTCCAGAGATGAAACCTTCAATGCGGAACGATACCGTGAAACATTGAGAAAACTTCGGCCCGCAATTCAAAACACTTGTTCTTGGTTCTTGAAATTGAAGCTTGATTTTGGAGGAAGGCGGTTTGACAGCGATAACGACGTAAAAAACAGTGTTCAGCAGTGGCTGTCTTTACTGGCGGCATCTTTCTATGAAGAGGGCGTAGAAAAGTTGGTTTCCCGCTACGACAAATATCTGAACAACGGTGGCAACTATGTAGAAAAATAGTTTACGAAATGCTCTTAATGTAAAAATTAATTTTGTTTTGAAAAAATGTGTTTATTTGTTTTTTTCCAAAACGGTACTTACTTTCCGGACACGCTTCTTGATTCAAAGTCCAGTGACTCAGTTGTTTCCATTTTTTTCTATTTTTTTGTATTTTTCGCCATTATTATTTGTTTTCACTTTGTATAATAACATTCATATACATAATAGACCAAGAGCCAGCCCCATTAGATTTAACCGGAAAGATCTAATTCAGTTACTATCTCATTTCACAGTTTTGCCCGTAGGAAATGAGTATCTTTCGGTCTGGCAGTCCAAAGCGGCCGGACTTAAAAATGGCGGCCCTTCAAAATTCGGAAAACATGACTTTAATTTAACCGGTACGATCTATTTTTGTTTCATGGATTTTTTCTAGATTACTCCTCCCCAATTAAAATTTCGTCGGTCTGGCATTTGACATCGGCCGGAAAATGGCTGCCAGACCAATCCAAAGTTTGGTAAAATTGACATCCATTTAACCGGAATGATCTAATTTTACTTTTTGAACCAAATTGTACTTAACTGCCTGCCATTCACGAATTATTCGGTCTGGCATTTCGAAGCAGCCGGAATCACGTTGCCAGACCGATTTAAAGAGTCAAAATTGTCATTATTTTAGGTTCAGTTTATGAGAAAAAATTTTACTTTGCTTCCACAAGTTATTTTATATTTTGTGCTTTCTATATTCCGGTCTATATTCGAATTCGATCTGTGCATATGTATTTACCTAATATGCGCAAATTTTCGTAAATAGAAGTAAATTTAACAAGAATGATCTAAATTTTCACTGCTTAACTTTTTTGTCCCTGGCTATTTAAATGGCTAGCGAACCAGGTTAATTTGGATTCAGGGTGCCAGACTGATTTTTTTCAAAACTTAAATTCAGTCCCTAAATTAATATATCTGATAAGCTACTATTATAAATTAAGTGATATTTGTATAATATTTGGAATTCACGGTATAAGAAAATGAAAGAGGAAAGAAATGAAACATTGTAATTTTGCCTTTATATAACGAGATTTTCATACAAAATAGCTTTGTAATACAACAAATACAATTCTTTTGCTTTCTATAATATGATATTGTAAACAAACCAGTCATCTTAAGCTCAACAGAATAATCAGAACAATTCGGCTAAAATCTTTAATAGGTATTCCGAATCCATTTTCGCCATATAATACATGATACATAATACACTCACTCACGGCACACCCCTCCAATCAGGTTCTCTGGCACACCCCTCCAATCAGGTTCTCTGTCCGTAATGAGACACATCCCGATGCTTCCATTTTCGGAATGCAGGTGCAGAGGACTCCTTGATGTCACACAATCATTGTAAGCAAAACTAGCTGCAGAAATGGCAGCACGCCGAGAATATCCGCATGTGAACGGGGGATGATTGTTGGTGCCAGACGGATGGGTGCCTCAATATCAGATGTAGCCAACACCTTGCAATTTTCCCGCACAATCGTTGCAAGGATCTATCGAGAGTACACCCAAAGAGGGGTTATGACCCACTCCTCATTGATACCAGAGATGTTTGCCGGGTCACCCGGCTTGCAACTGCTGATCGACGGGCGACAGCAGGCCAAATCACCATGTGGTACAAGCAGGGACGTCCCACAACTGTATGCGTGACGACAATTCGGCGAACCTTGGCAGCTGTAGGCTTTGGAAGCAGGAGACTATGACGGGTGCCACTCTTCATAGCTGCACATCGTCGGCAACGCCTAGTCTGGGCCAACCAACATCGACATTGGACCGCTGAGGTCTGGCGAAGGGTTGCCTGGTCCGACGAGCACGATTTCAGCTGTATCGGGCCGACGGTCGTGTCCGTGTCTGACGCAGGCCACACGAAGCCATGGACGCCGCTTGTCAGATGGGGACCACTCAGGCAGGTGGAGGCTCCATACTGGTCTGTGGTGTTTTCTCGTGGCAAGAAATAGGTCTATTGATGCATCTGACATCTACTCTGCGTGGTACTTCCTACGTCTATCTGCTTGGGGATCACCTGCACCCCTTCATGAACTGTTTTTATCCCGCGGGCGACGGCATCTTACAGCAAGATAATGCGCCTCCACACGCGGCCCTTGTGACACGGCAGTGGCTGGAGGAACATGCCTCCGCGACAATGATTTAGCCTCCGCGTTCCCCAGATTGCAATCCCATTGAACATTTGTGGTCGAACGATTTGTTAGGTCGTCACCAAAACAACTGGTAAATGCAGCATCGTTATGGAGTGCAGTGGAGGCGGCATAGCTTTCAGTGCTTGTGGATGTGTTCCGGGGACTGGTAGACTCTCTTCCACGACGGGTCGCAGCCGTTATCCGGACCAGAGGAGGCTCAACACGTTATTAAGCAGATGTGCCATGATTTTTAGTGAGTGAGTGTATACAGGGTGTATCAAAAGTATGTTTACAAACTGTGAAGGCGAGTTTGTATTGTTTCACACCAAAACAATAAACATAGTTCCCATAAAAATGTGTCATAAAATCCTTAAATTTTGAGAATTCTTCAATTACTGTGGATAACGACATAATCTTTAAGACGACAACCTCTTGTCCACAACTGGATTTTATTCCGCATATACGTATTTCGAACTCTTTGAGTTCATTATTCAATGCCAAGTAAGTATTTGGTGAAGTTAACAACATTTTAAGAAGGAAAGAGGTGACCATTCTACCAATGGGGAACACTGTGATGCAGTGACTAATGGTAAAAATGGGACACCTCTTTTTACAAAAAAACGCGGACCTAGGAGAAATACTCCCAAGGAACCACGTTGGGGAAAATACAATAAAAAGTACAAATACAAAAATTATCTTATGAGGAATTTCGATCTTATTTTTCTTAGTTGAACGATTTTTGTTGGAATTTTTTGAGCCACTTTTGTATAAATGAGGCCGGATGGTGAAGATTTCGAAGGGCTCCCAATAGTTCATAGAGACGACCCGTTGTACGTATCGTTTCAAAGGTCGGTAATTTTTGTTGGTGGCCCAAAGATGTTATAGAGTCATATTTAGTTACTCTAAAAGCTATTCTGAGTAATGGATTATAGGCTATTCTCATTCTTTAGAGACTTTGCTGGGGAACACTTGCCCATATAACGACAGTAAGGGACTATTTTGTCTCGATGACCACTCTTAAGCTCGTTATTGGATAACAGCGATCTTAATCTTTTAATCGGGTAGCCACGGCTTTTCAGACCCGTTATTATCTTTTCATTTAGGCTATTTAATTGTAACGTGTTGTCGAAAGAAAATTCTAAGAAGGCGAGTGCCACGTAATAGTTTAAAATACGCAGTGGAAATATAATTTGGAAAGAAACTATGACACAGTCTGATACATTAATGTTAACTTTTATTGTTATTTACGAACTAAAGTTAATATCGCCCCCTTCTAACACGACGGAGACGGATGGGTGCGGAGACCCTTAAAAATAAAATAAATAATAAATTCAATAATCAAAATTAATATTGATTAACGTTTAACAAATTAAGAGTGAAGCGACTGCTTCCTTCATTGCATAAGTCTTTGATTAAATCGGACCACAGGCTGATTGCAGAGTTCATTAATGTATAAATGGAAATAATACTTTAAAGTCCAAAATTATCAGGCGCTGAACTCACAGGAACAATAAGAATTCGACAACCTTCCACCGTAAGAAAACGGTGACGCTAAGTGCGTTCTAGGCTACGCAAAGGGACGGAATCTGCAATGTAAAGAAAAGACGCAATAAGCAAAACTTCTAGCTTAGAGCTTAGCATTTAATAGAATACGCAGTTTACAAGGGTTTAGCTGGAGGCTTTTCAAATTAACTGAGAGGGCATTAATGGAGGAATAGAGAGAAATAAACGTGAGCTTACCTGGAAAATCACGTGCGATGCCGCCCAGCCCGTCCTCGGTGTAGGCTAAGAAACCCCCAGGGGTAATTATCGTAGAATATCGAATCGCTGTCCTCCCACGTAGTGGTAGTCCTCGAGGATAACATTCTGGAAAAAGCCAGGCAGACCTCTCAATGTGGTTAGAGTTGCGGAAAGCTGTGGCGAAAGACACTCCGACGTGGCTCGTGGAATAGACGCGCTTGGAAACAAGATACGGTCTAAAATCTCTCCCGTCGCTCGGCAGAGCTTTCAGATACTAGTTGAAACTCTGGTTGCGAGCTTTGCTCCTTTTCCATATAGCTGAGTTTAGACCACTACAATCTTCCTCTTCAGCCAACGCCGCTAAACGTGACTCGTCGAGTCGTAGTAGTTTCTCCACTTGGGTGTTTCTCGAGGCGGGAACTCTTTCTCTGAAAAAGTTTGCGGACGCTCGTTGAAAGTCGCTTTCTTAAGTTTGGCAGGTGCTTTGCAACTCTCACTCGCTGTACAATTGTTCATACACGAGCTAATCCATCCAACTAGCTGCAGCAGTTCGGACTTATCATCCTTCACACAATTATTTCCAGCACAACTACTGAATGCGTCTGTTAATCGTGAATTCCCACTAACTTCTCTCCTATCAAATTTTCCATCCCCTCGCGTTTCATTTCGCGCCTCCACGCTTACAGCGCTTCCCCCACAGCTTTTTCTTATTAATTTTCATTATATTAATATCTGTCTGTGGAGGAATGCCACCATTATTGATAGATGGAGGTACCAGCTTTGGCTTATAGCAGACGCTCTTTTGCTTATCTTCCTCGCGCTCGCTCTCATCGTCGCTCGCTCGTGACAGTGAGTGAGTGTCTTGTTTCGGGTTTTCGAGATATTGAAAGTATTTTTGTTTTGGTAGCATTCACCTTCATACTGCGAGTGCTGTACCCTTTTTCTAGCCATTTAAGATCTAATTGAACTTTGTCATTATTTCTTCATGTTCGCTTTCCTTATAGGAAGAGTAAAGGACGTTGTCATCAACATAGCTGGTTATTTGTAGGTTAAAATCGTGCTGGTAGATTGCTACCGCGAATAATAAGGGACCGATACTCGGCCTTGTAATAGACCTTGTAAGGATTTATGATAAATCGGGGGATCACCATCGATAACTTTCTTTCTAGAATAAAGTAATCTTTCAGTAGAGCAAGATAATCTTCGGAAGCACTGTAGGATCTAAGATCTTCAAACAGTTGTTGGCGCGAGGTGGTATTGAAGGCCTTGGAGATATCAGTTTTTACTATAATGAAACAATTACCGTTGTCCAAGGCCTCCGTGGCCCGTATCTACAATTGCATGGGAGACCAATTTACACGAGCATTGGGTTGACTACCTCTTTGTTGGATAGGCACTCTAGGCCATATATGAGTTATCAAATCTCCGAATATACATTTTTCTACTATTTTTATTAATGGAGATAACATAGCAATTGGTCGATAATTATTTGATTCGGATCACCGTTTTTATAAATCGGGACAATATTAGCAATTTTCAACATATCAGGAAATTTCTTCGTCTGGATGATCATCTTACACAACGCTTGGATTTTCTCCAACCCACATTTTTTGTTGTCAGTAACTTGCTTGATATTATTGAAGCGTTTTTCACATCCTTCATTTTTGTTGTCTTAATAATTTTCTGTATTACATAGATACCGGGAACAGATGGAATAGGGATTTTACTGAACTCTAAGTCATTGTTTATGATTATATCCAGAAGTGGCAGAAGTTGACACGGGTTATTCAGCCATCTTAAGTAATCCGAGTCTCTACCACTTGGGAGTATAGTTTTTGTCTCATTGATGTTGTTCCTGAGGAGTTCCCACAAATTAAGGTTTGGATTCTGGGTCACTACTAGGGTTCTTTTTGCCCTCCGTAGGGTTACTTTAAATTCTTTATTGGCTAGCTTAAAATTTTCGTGAGTCACTGTGTTCTTGTTTCTTAAGAAGCTGTGCTAGGTGGTAACTTTTCTATACCAATACTGAGAAAGTTCTTTAATCCACCAGTGTTTGGCTTTCTTCTTATTCGTTTTTTTTTAACTAAATACATACCTGCCTTGATTGCTGATTCCATAATAATTTTCGTTAGTTCTTCTAGTTTTTCACTGGATTTCAAGGTTTTATACTTATTCCAATCAGGTTTGCTTAACGTAATATATCCATATTTGTAAATGAAGGCTTCATAATTCGAATTTGTCAACTTGTAGAGTTGGAACTTGTTGAACGTTAACAGTTCAACAGAGATAAACACGTGAAGTGAAAATGTTTTAAAGAAACGTTAACTGGGCAAATTGCAAACACGTGAACTGAAAGTGTTTTTATTGTTTATTTCCTGAAGGAAGCCGACTGGGAAAACCGTTTCCTACAAATGTTTTCTTTTCCAAGACCTATCCAATAGCACCCTATTCGACCCATGTTCCATTTAAAGTTTTTGGTATGCTCATTTCCAACCAGTTTTAGAAAATGGGATAGTCACCATTAAATTCTGCAAATAATCTTTAATCTTGTAAATTTTCCCCCAAACTCTAGGACGTAGAACTTCCGAGAAAAAAGACTGATACGGGTGCTCTGAAATATGCTGCATATAATTCGAATTTGTTCAACTGCAAAAGTGATAGAAAGTGTAGAGAGATTTTAATGCTTAAAGGTTTGATCGAAGATCTCAGGCCTTTTGCAGGTTCCAATTCTCTAGACAAGTAACCTTTGAACCTCCGGCCTTTTGCGGGTCATCGAAGGTCCTATAGACTAATGAGAGTAAAATTTGCGTCTTTTATTGCCGGAACCCCCTGCCTTCTCTGACAGCTCTCAAATATGATATCACGTCGTTTGCCTTTGTTTAATTGGACCAGTTTTAATTCATTTTCTTTCGCTGACAATTACCTTCAATTTGGTATTATTCTCTGCAGCAAAAAAATTGCAACCGTGTAGAGCAGAGCTGTCCAAGATTTCTGTCCGTGGGCAGCGCCCGTGCACGCGGGTAATCCCCCCCCCCCCTCGCCCATTGAAGGGGACCGGGCCTTAAAGGCGGGTGGGGAATTAGCAATTCGACACTTTAAAAAAAAAAAAAAAAAAAAAAAACGACGCACTTTACCATTTTATTTTCTTCGTTTTAATGTGACAATTTTCTCGATAATCAGGTAGAATTGTATTTTCTTTTTCCCGATAGGACACGATTGCATATTAAGCATTTAGAATCCGACCTGTGAACAATGAAAAAAAAACAGATTCTTCCACTCCGGTTTAAATACGGGTTCAGTGATTTTATGCTTTTTCGGAATGTGCGCCATGTTATGCGAGACGAAAAACAAGCAAGTATCAGTAACAAAAGAAATAATGCCTCATTTAACGGAATCGTCCCCTAAAGTCTGGCAACACTGCACAGGAAAAACTATACCCACTCCCCTCCTGAGTTTTGGACTATCTCCTCGGCTTTGCCCGTGAGCTTTGCCCGCGAGCTTTTTATGTTGCACACGGGCGACGTGCACGATTTGGACGGCCCTGGTGTAGAGTCATAGCATTAAATATTTTTGAAAAATTAAGTTCAGAATTTTAATTTCTATATTTCCGTAGACTTCTTTTCTAGAACACCTGTTCATTTGTTAATGATAAGATAATTTTGAAAAGAGCCCCCCCCCCCCCCCTAAGATATTTTGCACCAAGCCCCGTTTTTTCTTGGACCGTTATCTTATCTTATAAGAGCGGGTAGGTTAAAGAATGGTAGGTCAATCAATGGTAAAAGAACCAGAGACCACCTAGGCACCTATTCTTACGAGGGAATTTTGCGCCAAAACCCAATGAACCCAAGGAGCCTATAGGAATCCAGACTCGCTAAGAAAACGAGTTAGACTATACACTGGAATCTTGGTGAATGTCCTCAAGAAAGATGGCGCCCTTTGGAAATGTAGACTCCCCTCTCCCCGCTCTACTACGGGGTCTATGATGACCTCGCTCGAGAGCTCAGGGAAGGTTCGAGTTTCCATTATATCGGAAGGCATTTTTAAATTTTACTGGTCATAATCCGGCTATGATGTATGAGATTTCACCCCAGGGAAGTCTACCCATAACCCTTGATTACCCAGACGATATGAACTTTTCCTAGCGACTCCTTTGATATAAATATCCAATGGAGTCAAAGAAAGAATTACTTCCATGGCCCTAGTTCGTGTAGTTGAAACAGCGCCCGTGATATCCAGGCAGGCTGACCTTTGAAGAGAGGCCAGCTTGGCCTTAACGGTAGACTGCTCAACCTTACGCCACCGCACCAGAGCACAGCATGTTAAAATAGGTCTAATGGCTGTAACGTACAGCCAGTATACCATTTTAGGGGTAAGACCATAAGATTTACCTAGGACGCGGCGACATCGATAGAGTGCCACTTTAACCTGGTTTATTCTTTTATCAAGATGTTGATTCCAGGTCAATTTACTATCAAGGATAACCCCTAAGTATTTGACCTCCTTCTTAACAATGATTTTTTCACCAAACAGAGTTGGTGTTAGATCAAAAGGATTAATTTCTTTACGACAAGTAAAAGGTACAAGAGTAGTCTTCAAAGGATTAACCCTTAAATTCCGCTCAATTCACCATGTTGAACCTCATACAAAGCAGATTGCAACAGGTTCAATAAGGTAAGTTCAATACCAGATACGTAGATGACAATGTCATCCGCATAACCTTGGACATATATGCCAAGCTTATAAATCGGAATAATTCTGAAAGCAAGGAAGTCGTAAAGAACATAAAGTACAGAGATGTCGATGCAAATCGAGCTAGAAGAGAACCCCGGCCACGGCCACTATGGAGACGTTTATCTTAAAGTTGGTCAGCTCTTGCCATCGGTTCTTTATGCTGTTAATTAAGAACGGTTCCATCTGTAACATACACAAGGTGATACAATAGCGTAAGAGCGTTCCATCGAAAACTGATTCAGATTCTGCTCTCATGAGAAAGCTTAATGACTTTATCAGTTTAGTATATCCTTTCGCGAGAGAGTGCAAGCCCATGTATCAGGTCTGGAAAGAAGATGGAAGCTCCAGAAGAAAATCAATGAAATTAACAGAAAATCAGGAATTGGAGTTGGCAGTGAGAAGTCTAGAAGCGCGTTCCTCGACATTGTCCTAAAACGAAACGATCTGACGTCTTCGTTACTCGCTGGCTGTGATAGCATTGTTGAATCTGCGAACGAAGACAGCAGTAATCCGTTCGTCGTGAAAACGAGCGCATGAATCTTCCAACTGATTTCATCATTTTTTATTAAGTCAAGGCACTTTATAGGGCCACATTTCTTTATGAAAGAGATTGTCAAAATAAAAATTTAATCTAAATCATAAAAATGCCTGCAGGCAATTATTCATTTATGCTATTTTACAGTGTTTAAACTATAAAATATTTATGGAAGGACAACGTATAAAAGTAATAATTTGTAATAAAAATTTATTAACCTCAACAAAAATTAGTTCCTGAATTGTAAATATTCATTTATAGTTTTCTTATATATAAATTGAAGTTTTGAAATACCTTCCAATTTTTAAGAGTTCCTTTGTTTTATTTATTTTTTGTTCCTTCTGCCAGTGTTTTATAGCCTAGGTAATTTTTGTTAAGTTAATAAAGTTTTACTACTAAGTATTATAAAATATTTAATCAAGCAAATTGTCACAAAGCCAATATAAATATTTTAGATTTAGCGATTCAATTATTTCAAGAAATAAATTCCGAAAGTTTTATGTGTGAAATAAAATAAGGCAATAACATATATTTACATATGAATTTTATTTAACAAATTTATTTCATCTACACTTTACATTTTATGCAGCTTTTTGCCACTGCATTTTTTATTTTTCAAAATGCAACTTACAGAATTAAAAATGTATTTTGCAGAAATAAAATTCATTCTATCGAATTAAAAATGCATTTTGCAGAATTAAAGAATGTAATTTGCAAAAAAATAAAGAATGTATATTCCGACATTAAAATTCAGGTTGTAAAATACAACTTTTTGCGAATTCTTAAATGGACTAGAAATTGCGCCCGTCGCATTTACAGGTTGAAGGGTAAAGAAATGAAAGTGGAGCATCAATGGTGTTCAAAAATTATATTGTGCAACAACATAGGCTACTGTTCATCTGCATATAAAATAAATTGAACTAGTGCGAGTCGGACTCGCGCATCAAGGGTTCCGTACTACCATATAATACATTTACCAAAATATGCCACGTTCTGGAGGGTGTGACACTGTGTTCTCGATTTCGGCTTTTATAGACATATAATCTATAATAGTTTAAGTGTCAAAATTTATAAAATAAGCGCTTTGAACAAAAAAGTTTTCACATATTAAATTAACAGATCACCTGAAAAAAGATTTTATGTTTGGCGTTGCGCAAGTCCAACGTTACATTTGGCCAGTTTTTACCTTTGTACTCCATCTTAAAACGCAAATATTTTTGCAATAAACGATATTTCTTGCATACACGAAAAAACTTCACAAGTTTTCACAGCAGAAAGACAATTAGTACAAAGCACAAGCCACAATCGTGAAACAAAATAACCTGTAAATAAATACATGATACGTGCAGATTGGTCTATCAACATGAAAGTCTGAGAAGGCGTCATGTGTCACAGATATAACATAACATCTTTATGAAGTTGATAATGACAGGAAAAAAAGGAGAAACCGGTCGAAATTCTGTGTGATTTCTTTCCCGCTGTGTACTGCAAGGCCTCCATCAACTTCATCAAGAAGGACAGTAAAGAGGACACGTCATTTCATAACATAACATCTTTATTCACTGAAAATATAATTATGTGCTACATGTGTCCTTTATTATCTGAAAACTTCTTTAATAATTTTAATTTTAGGTCTATTTGATATTAGATCTATACCACAGATATCCAAACAAAGCAAAAAATCATTTTTGACAAAAATGTGACATGGTGCCTTTATCCTCGCATTTATTTTTAATACATCCATGACTTTTTTCTTCATACAGTAAAATTTAAGATAGTATATACATGTATTAGTGGTTGTACAAAAAAAAATAACACAAAGTGTAACGGGTCGTACTTCATTTGAATTATTATTTAATTGCTGGCGTTGTGTTTTTTAATTCCGCAATAACTCTTACGTAATTTCTTGATGTATTTCCTTTATTTATCTATGATAAATAATTTAGACTGAATTAAAAAAATAAACAAATATTATATTTTAATCGAGTAAGAAAATAGTTTCAAATATTTATTATCAAAATAAGATTTATTAAAAGTAAGCAGCTGAGGCAATCCAAAGGATTCTAAGATCATAAGACATAAAATGAAAACTTCTTATTGAACCCATGTCCAATTACAAAAAAATTAGCTAAGGCATCGTTAAACAATGATAAAAGGGTTTTAGCATCAAAATGTTACGAGCAGTAGCGGCTCGTGACTATAATAAGTGGAGGGGCACAAATACAAAATTTCAGGTTCTTAGGCCTTTTCGTATAAAAGTTATAGCTTCATTTGTATTTGG
>JAHWFO010046875.1:1192926-1206820 GCA_023313115.1 Rhysida immarginata | reverse complement strand
AAAAAAAATGTTTCAGACAAAATGTACGTAGTTTTTTATGTAGGACCTGAATCTGCAATAAAAAATAGGGGTTCCCATTTGAAATTTTAAAGTTGCCCCCCGCCCCACCCCCAGGGGCCGGGGGGGGGTGGGCTAATTTTAGCACCAGCAGATGCCCCCTCGAAAATAATCAACTTTGGATTCTACGCATTTTTTCGTGTGAAGCTTATTTTTCGAGTTATTCTGCTTTGTCAACTTAAAATTTACACCCTGTATAGTCAGGCACGGCTTGTAGTATCTGTGAAATGTGCGATTAATAAACAAAAGTCGTCCAGTTCGTTAGTCTTATCGTTAGTCTTTCAATTGGCCGCATGGCTCATGTCTTGTGTCCTGATTCGAATCCCATGTGCGTTTTTTTACCTCTGATTTATTATCTTTTTTTTCAATGAATATGGTATGTTTTATATTCGACCTTTATTTTTTTATACTTCGTTTGAAAATTCATCCATTGACATTGAATTGCTTTATATAAAAATATAATAAACAATGCTTAATTCAAGAAAACGCACAAGCGCCCCTGCGCTCATAAGTGCTATTGGCAATCACCACATGGCACATCCAATCAAACATCAATGTCAAGTTTCGATGTTTAAAAATATCTCATCAGTACATAACCAGTATGTGACAACTGCGTATATATTTCTACCAAGATGTACAAACAGTAAGCTGCTTTCAATAAAATTGTCATATTTATTCATTTCTAAGATTCAATTTTTGGCTATTTTAATATTCCTGAAAATCAGGTGTGGTCATAGTTCTCTCTAAGCTGCGCAAGTGTGCGTGTGTGGGGGGGGGGGGAAGTTATTTATTTCCCGCACACTTATGATCAATTTCCCACTTAAAAATTAATCAAAAAATGCCTTTGTTTTGTTTATATTTTTTATTGCGCGCACGGTTAATTTTGGACCACATTTCAATTTTATATTGATGAAACACTTTCAGAATATGATAGTGACAGAGAGAGCAATTAAGATTTAGTTTAAATTATGTATTTAAAAATTTTAGTGAATTGATTCTTCACTCTTTGATACTTGTCATTTTTAAATTTTTTAAACTTCGTAAATAAATCTTTTACTTAAGAATTAAGATTGATTTTATGAATATACAGGGTGATTCAGTCAATTACGTACGATTCTAATGGTTTATTACTCAGGAACTAATAAACATAGGAATGTCATATAGATCTTATACTAGAAATTAGGCTACACATTGGAATTTCACACCACATGAACAAAATGCTCGATGTGTGCTCCATTCATCGGTACAACACGACGAAGCCTGAGGGTGAAGTTTTGCAGCACTGCGCCTCGCATCTCATTGTCAACCAGTGCACAAGATTCGGTGATTGCCTGACGGACCTCTTCGATGGTGTTGGGATGTGTGCTGAACACCTTCTCCTTAAGGAATCACCCCCCCCCCCCCCCAGAAAGAAGTCACAGGGGTTAAGGTCAGGACTGGTCGGTGGCCAGCGGAATCTGTCGTTTAAGAGGTTTGGGAAACAGTTGGAGATGACCTTGTTGTTGAATTGATGGGTCAATTATGTGGGGGGGTTCCTTCAGGAAATGTTGTTCAGCACACGACCCCGCACCATGGAAGAGGTCTGTCAGGCTATCACCGAATCTTGACAGTACACTGGTTGACAATGAGATGCGAGGCGGAGTGCTGCAAAACTTTATCCTCATGCTTCGTCGTGTTGTGTAGATAAATGGAGTACACATTGAGTATGTTGTTCATGAGGTGTGAAATTCCAATGTGTAATGTGTATTATAAGTTCTATATGACATTCCTATGTTTATTAGTTCCTTAGTAATAAACCATTAGAATCGTACGTAATTGACTGAATCGCCCTGTTCATGATTATACCGACACACAAATATGTTTCGGTTGGCTACCATGAAAATTGCAGTGGTAGGCAACTGTCTATTCAGATTTTTGGAATTTGTCGAGCCCTGTGGATGCCTTCTGCTAAGAAAAATAATAATGCAAACAGAACAATTCTAAAATTATACAAAAAGAAATATAAATGTATAAGTTTGACTACCAAGCGACAGCAAATAAAAAATCAGAATATGGTGGAATACAAACAAGATGATCCTCAGAAAGCAAAGAAAATACAAACAGTTCTCGAGAAATAAAAGGGTTCAAATACAAAAGTTCTTTTATAAGTAGTTGCTGTATAAAATTGCATCATCCAGTCCAAAAGAACACAGAATGGTGAAAATATGACAGAAGAAAATACGTAATTTCTTTTCAATTACTTTCCTCACTAGCAAAAATAATTGAAAAAATTGTGTTTTCCCAGCTTACTCAGATGCTTTGGTCCAAGATACCCAATAACCAGGCGGGGGGCAGACCTTTAACCCCTACTTATTTTACTATATTATCGATTCTAAATTACATCGTGAATGCTCTGGATAAGGGCTTAATTTGCTACCTCGTCAATACTGACATTTCAAAAGCCTTTAATACAATTGATCGACAATTGTTTCTTCAGCATTTGACCCATCTTGAAGTGGATCCCGTTACCCATAATCTGGTTCAGGATTATTTTAAACAAAGGATTAATTACATACACCATGAGAATGAGATAATTGAATATTCCTCTAACAGGGGTCTGATGCAGGGTTCCCCCACAGCCACAGTCTTCTATGCGGCGGCCACTGCTGATATTTATAAATTGCCCCATAACTGCTTGATAAGTTCATTTGTGGATGATAACTTTTTATACAAAGCTTGTGCGATGGATCAGCAGAGTACTGTTTTTCAACAAATCCAGGATGATATCATTACACTTAACGGATGGTATACAGCTCATGGGCAAAATTTTAATCAGGCTAAAACAAACATACTGCTGATACATGTCACGTGGATTTCATCAGAGCAACTCATCGACGAAAGCGAAAGGAGACGATGACGTACGTCGACGACGTAAGAAAGTGTACGACTCTCCAAAAGCCACGCGAGAGGAGAACGAGAGGTGTGGCAGAAAGAACCGATGGCTGAGTGACGAAAGGTCGCGGGATCGATCTCTTCCGACACGGAAGGAAAAACTGGCAACGAGTGAGAGGCGAACAGAGCAAAAAGGACGCTGCGAGGTAAACGAAGTATCTTTCCACAAGGTGAACGATTTATCTACAGAAGCCGTTCACGGGGAAGTCTTCGCCGGCGAGCGTCAGTCAACGGTCGGCGAGCGGGAGAGCGAGTTACGTAATCCTCGCGCAAGCGAGTGGGAGTCTCTCGTCGCCGTAAAACTTGCCAACGAGGACTGGGAGCGTCGTCTGACAAGTGCCGTTGAAGCTTTGATAAAGGAGCTGCTGCCAGAAGCGTGCCCCGACGTCGCCCACGAAAGGAGCGAGGTTCAGCCGTCTTCCGTATACGTCCCGCCGTTAGCGGACGAGCCGACCCCGACGGAAGAAAACGTCGCCCGTTTATCACCGCGTCAATACCAAAGGTATGAACGAACTTTCTCTTGTTTTGAGTCGCCTAATGGTTGCGCACATAGAGTAGCCTTTAACGTGACAGTGCTCAGCGTAACCATTACGGACTCTCAATTAAAACTTTTTCGTGTCACTTTCGAAGAGGAGGCCGAGGAACTAACCATCGGAGCTTCCGTTGTAGGCATTTATCCGTTTTCGCTCGGTGCGTACCTCATGGGTGAGGCCGGAGGCTTCGTTCCGGAAAACCGAGCTTCAAAACTGTTGCAATAGACTGAACTGTTTCTGCGAACTCTTTTTCGTCGAGGGATTCCGATTCCGACGGAGTTTTCAACACGTGCGGAAAACGTTTCGTCTTCCGACGAGGTTCTACGTCGACGAGCCTGGAGAGGCGTAGAAGAGGGATCTGAAGCGTTGCCTCGATTATCTTTTTCCTTCTAATCGTAGGCCGAGTTTACCGCTTATTAATGTGCTCCATATGTTTTTTTTTATGTGTATTCTAGTGTCAGAGATGTGCTCACGTAATTTCTTACCATAAAAATTGGCTATCTTCAAGCGACGAAGATTATGTCACGTGTGTGTTATGATGTGAAGGAGCTACGTGCAATGCTCATTTGTAGATATTAAAGTGTCTTATCTTGCTTACAAAGTGAAATCCTACAAAGGTGCTGTGTAGCCCGATTGATTTAGTGATTACTCAAGTGTGACACATCCTGTCTAAATCATCGTTTACGCAACAGTTCGATGTGTAATATATGCCTCAGTAATTTTGATTCTCCTCATGTGAGCATCAGTCGTGAATGGTAGTGTGTGTGTGTTGTATGCCATTCAAGGGATGTCCTTCTTAATTAGTGTGTGTGTCCATTACCGAGGAGCTCATCTTGTGTTCATCTCCCACTTCAGTGCTTCGGTTAATTTAAGCTAGTGTCTTCACGAGCAGCCCTCGTGTTACGTTACCCGATCTACGAGAGCCTCAACTCTTCCTATCTCCATTTTCTACAATAGTTTACCTGGACGTCTGGGCGAGTTAACCTTGCCTCGCCATTCGTCGGGTATCCATCACCTTCGCCGTATCCAGAGCCCTAATCCATAGATCACCTCTTTCCGGATCGTCGAGCTTCGTGAGTCATCCGTCATTGCGGCCAGTCAGCATCAGGCTTCGTCATCGTCAATACCCCTCAGCTGATCCCGTGTTCCTCTGCGAGATCTTCAAGTTAACGGCTTATTTCCTGGACTGGACTTATCTAATTAACGTCAATAGCAGTCACGTGATAACTGTCTTCCTAATTTTCCACGTTACAAACTTTGATTCAAAATCGTGTTTATTTGCGGACGCTCATATCCTCAGGGGCGCCATCTAAACCACTTCCTTGAAGAAAAGGAGAATATTAAACTTTCATTCAATTTATTATAAACTATTCTTCCACTGCCTAATATTTTTCTTTTCCCTGAGTCGGAGTATATTTACTGAAAACTATACGTGGCAGCGCCACCTATTTATTTTTTTGTTTGAACTAAGAACTGGTTTAATAAAGGCTTTATTAAATATCTGATTGATAAAACTTTCTCGTTCCTATCTCTTGTAAAATTTAAACTCTGCGAAATCCACTTGACAATAGATAAGAAAAACTTGAATCTGAACTGTTCATGTAAAAAGTTAGTATTGATAACCAGCTATCTTTTAGAGAGGCTATAGAATCCTTGATCGTTGACCTTAACCGGATGAGATATCTGTGTAAGAGCCTTAAGAAAATACTTAATCGTAAATAAATGATTTAGATCATCAAATCTACTCTTCTGCCGAAGATTGAATATGGCTGTTTGTTTTGGTCGACTGCTTCTAAAATACTTATTACAAGGGTGCAAGTTGCTTATAATAACGTAACTCGTACTGCATTTGGTCTCTCTAAATATACTTCCTGCTCTCAGATATGTGACAATTATGGCTTACCGACTATGCTCATGTTAATAGAATATACTAAAATAAAAGAACTATACTACGCTTTGTGTGATGAACAACATCCTTCCCATTACGTTAGAGCTTGGTTAACTGAATCGTCTAATGTGAGACAGACACAGAGATTTAAATTGGTTCCGGCGGACATTATCTCCAGTTTTCGACAGCGTTTTTCCCCTTACAATGCTGTCTCAAGGGAAAGACCCTTATGACGTGAGGTACCAAATCATGAATTGTACCTCAAAGTCGTGTAGTAATCACAAAATTCATGCGCATATATTGATTTTAGAAGCATTAAATCACAAGTGATGAAATATAATATAACATATCCCATTTTTAGGGATGCAATGATTATAATAATAATAATAATAATAATAATAATAATTTAATTTAATTTAATTTAATCAGATCAGAATGTACAAGCAAATACAAACTGCCCCTACAGGTGGTAAAACCCAAGCGGGGGAAAGAATCAAAAGAAATAGATTACATTTCGGAACAAATAAATCAAAATCAGATATTTAAAATCTTAAAAATAGAATTGGTTGGGTCATTAAAAATGTCTACATCTTTATGAGAAAGGTTTTTATTATACAAAGTAACAAGTTTATACGAAGGAGTAATCTCACCAATATTTGTCCTCGTACTAGGAGTTATTAAAGTAAGACACTTATGACGACTTTTTCTAGGAACTGACAGCCCGATAGATGACAGAACCTCGGGCATCCAAACAGCCCCAGAAACAATCCTCTTAAGGACATTAAGAAAAATATTATCAATGATATTGGAAAGAGTAAACACATTTATAAATTCCATATTGAGATCATGCTTGTTATATTTTTTTGAGAGAAAATTTAAAAATGAAAGAAATTTCTTTTGTAGGAGTAAAAAGTTTTGAGTGTGATGAGTAAACCAAATTAACACACCATATGTAACTTTAGGAACTACAATAGAAATAACTTTATGATAGTTAATGGATTTTTGAAAAATGCGGTAAGCCTTTTCAAGAGGCCAATTCTACGGGAGACATCTCTTATGATATCAATATGCGGGGTAAAAGATAAGTTATAATTAAATAAAATGCCTAAATCTTTAACTTCATCTTTTTTCCCAATGATATCATGACCAATCTTGTAATCAAAAATAAAATTTGTTACTTTCCTGGAGAAAGAAACTACGTGCGATTTGCTCGAGTTAAGACTTAATCCGTTCGATTTAGACCAGGAGAGAGTTGAGTCCAACGTTTCTTGCATTTTAATACAGTCTTGCCAACTGTCAATGCACGAAAAAATTTTAAGATCGTCCGCATACATTAGAATTTGAACATCATTGTTTGGTAAAGAAGCTATTAGGTCTGCAGAGTAGATATTGAATAGCAGCGGTCCCAGGGGAGAACCCTGAGGTACACCACTATTGATTTTACCAAATTTCCAGAAATTATTTACAGGATAAAGCATAAAATATCTATCAGTTAAAAAGGAGCGCATCCAGGATAGCATATTTAATTGGAATCCCATAATCTCTAGTTTCTGGAGAAGAAGGTCAATATGAACCTTATCGAAGGCTTTAGAATAATCCAAGTAAATTACATCCACTTGATGACGAGTATCAATAGCTTTCGAGAGGTAAGAAGTTAACACAACAAGATTAGTTTCGGTCGATCTGGCCTTGCGGAAGCCGTGCTGAATATCAGGAAGATAAGGATCAACAAATTTTGAAAGATGATTAGCAACGAAGGTTTCGAGAATCTTTGCAGGAAAAGAGATAAGTGCAATAGGTCTATAATCTTTCGGTTTGGTCGGTTTCACAATTTTAGGGATAGGAAGAATAAAAATAGTCTTCCAATCGGTAGGATAAGTACCTTGCGACAGAGAGAGGTTTAAAAGGTCACATAAAGGGTTGCAAATCGCGTGAAGACAGCCCTTGAAAATATAGTCAGGAAAGCCGTAATAATTATAACATTTGGAGGCAGACAGGGAGTTCCCAATGGAGAGTAATTCAGAAGTTGTCAAAGCGGGTGCATTAAATTCACCTCCACTCTATCCCAGTATTTCCGAAGAATCTGAGTGTTAACCTCAGTTATCTCACTACCTGCAAAATTCGACTGAAAATAGTCCAAAATATCTGTTTTCGATACCAATTCACCATTGTATCCTTGACGGAAGCCGTTACCCAAAAGCTTCTTGGTCACGCTCCAGAATGAGGCCGGAGAAGAGTTCAAAGAATTCTCGACACTTCTATAGTAAAGGTCATAATCAACTTTACAAACATGTTTATAATTTTTTCTGAGTGTTTTAAATTCATTATAATAATGGGGATCTTCAGTCTTTTTCCAAAGCCTATGCTTCGCAGTCTTCAAGTGCCATAACTTGATAGTATCCTGGCGAATCCAGATTGGGATAATAATAATAATAATAATTTCATCACCTTAACGTCAAACGAAAAGTTTACCAAGACAAAATCCAATATAGTGGCTAGGTCTCTGAAAAAAAACTAAGACTGGGAGAGATCATTGTAGTTTGCTGTCGGCTGTAGAAGTGAGGCTCGTTGTTTTCGAATTATCCTCCGCTCCTTGATAACCATGACTAGCCGGGTGGCCACTACGTCCAACAATGTTCATCGTCAGCACGAAGGAAACAATAGAACTAAATTATGACAAGTTACAAGATTAAACAAAAATTCCAAGAGATATTCACAAAAAATATATCATTTGAAATAAATTAAACATGTGATGCAAGGGCTTTATTTAAAAAAAAAAAACAAACTTGAACATCACAAAAGAAAAATCAGATTGAACTTATTTAGAATTTTTCTAGCGTCTATGGCATTGCTATTATCAATGCACGTGTATGAATTTTATTTTTTAGATTTCATTACATTTTACTAGCTTTTAAAATCTCTTGTAGATTGAATAAAAGCTGTGTTTTTTAATAAATATCTACTTAGTGCAATTAATACTTTTGAATTACGCGGTTTTTGAATTTCGCACTATCCTCATCTTCCATAGTGGAAATGTGTCAAATCGTGCCATTATTTAGTGTAACAGACTATGCACAGATAAAAACAGCAAGAGAATTTATTTTTTTATTTTTAAGGCATTAATTTAAAAAAAATCATCAAGGACGTAAATTTCTGGCTTGAGCTAAAATTAATAAATTTCCAGTTAACGATTGCCTTTAATCCACATAGCCATTAAATCCCGCAGTGGAGGAGGTTTAATGGGTGGAACAGCGTCTTCGCCCTCGATGGGTTCCTTTTCAATAACCTTTAGCTCTCATTATGTTATAAATTTTTAAACGATGGAAACTAAGTTGTTGTTGTTTCTTTTTTCCTCAGGAGTCGCCGCAGGAATTAAGAGGAAGCCTTAAAAAATAGGTAAATAAAACAAAGTTTGGCTTTTTAGAAATATGCTTCGCTCTCTGACCCTCGGCCGTTATTGTTGCGTCACTGCAGGTGGCGACATCTGGTGTGAGCGGCCGTTTATTAAGCGATGACCCGAGCTGCCGCCGCTTCTGGTTGTTTGGTAAATAACGCGTGTGGAGGGAGAGAGAAGGAGATAAATCAGAGTTTCTAAATGGGAGGCAAAAGGTTTCCCGTCTGCCTTTCTGAACAAATATTTGTGGAGCCATTCATCTCGGTTGTCATCGGCAAATAATTAAATGATGGCCGCCGATTCTCCTCCATCCACCCCATCTTCTCTTTTGTCAGCACTTACTAAATATGTTAATAAGACAAAAGATGAATCTGGAATGTAAACAAAACAGCAGCAGACAATAGTAATCAATAACCTCTTCTTGTTAATTCTTTAAACAGTGGTTTGCTTTGTATACAATAAGGGAAGAAAAAAAAAACAACATAAGGAAAACATATGTCTCAAGGATTTTGCATTTTGGGACATCATTTGAACACTCTAATTATGCTAGAAATGAATACTGGGTTTGGAATGTCAAAATAAGAACCTGCGTCCACACTTTTGACTTTTCGCATGGATCTAGACAAAACAAGCTATGAAACATGGATGAAATAAGCTAACCTACTCGGATTTAATAATTGTTAATTTTAAAACGACTAAATTAAAAGGTAAGAGAACTTTACTAAAAAGTGAATAAATGTAATATAACCTAGTACAAATAAGCATCGTGAATAGCATATTAAAGAGAATACCAAACAAAGCTCTTATGCTGCAATAAAATAATGTAACAATGATAACCTAAAACAATAAAATTTTGTAAACATTCGGAGGAGGAGCTTTAGCTGTGAAGCAGAAATACATTTATATAAACCTAGCGTCAATAAACTTCGGACACCAAGTAATTTGGCTAAAAAACAGTGAAAAGTGCATACAGAGGATTGCAGGCTAATGAAAATAGATTTACTGAGTATATGTAACAATATCAACATCGATTTAGAATCGATTTAATGGTGTGAAATAATTTATTCAAATTTATGTAAAATTGCGTTGTCAACAGGTTTCAAAGAACTTCGTACACAAGGGGTCGCCAGCATATAGAACTTTCCTGAAGGCTGTAGAAACGCCCAGAATGCTTTGCATCAGGCTTTAAAAGCACCGTCCACGCGACAGAGCACAGTATTCGTGTTGTTTTGAACCATGGGACGTGGTAAGCCAGTAGAAACGTGTATACGGCAAAAAATTATACAGCAGTTCCAGAATAACAAATCCCAGCGAGCTATTGCCCATGAATTATCAGTTTCACTCTCTACTGTTAATGGGATCATCAAGCGTTTCAGAGAAATCGGGAAAACAGAACCAGGGACTGCACCAGGCAAGCAGCAATTATTGAATGTTAGGGACCTACGAGTATTTCGACGTTACATTGTGAAAAACAGGCATGCTCCCATAAGTGAAATGACTGTTTGGGCTCGAGAATATTTTCATATACCCATATCCGAAAGCACAGTCCGCCGTTACATCAGAAGATGCAACTATTACTTATACGCTACAAAGAGGAAGCCATTTTATGAGCACTGTAGCTAAGCGTCGCCGGGTAGCATGGACCAGAACCCATCTAAAGTGGACCCTTGCTCAGTGGAATAGTGTTCTGTGGTCCGACGAGTCCACCTTTGCAGTGATGTATGGCAACAAGGGTCGCAAGGTGCTAAGGACCAAGCACGAAAGCAATCATCCCGACCGTTACCAGAGGAAAGTTCAGAAGCCTGCATCGCTGATGATGTGGGGCTGCATGAGTGCAGCCGGGACAGGATCGCTTCACTTTTGCGAGAGCTCTATTAACTCTGCTGCCTATATAAACATTCTTCAACAGCGTCTGCGTCCATCCCGCCAAAAGTTGTTCAATAGAAGACCAAGCATCTTTCAGCAGGACAACGAGAAGCCTCATGCTGCTCGGAACACCAAGGCTTGGCTACAACAGCAGCGTTTCAGGGTGCTTGACTGGCCTGCCTGCAGCTGAGATCTGTCACCCATTGAAAATGTATGGCGCATTTTAAAGCGAAAAGTCAGACATCGGAAGCCTCGAACACTGCAGCAGTTGCGGGCGTGTATTTCCGAAGAGTGGGACAAAATTCCAGTAGAAACAACACACAAGTTAGTGTCCAGCATGCCTCAACGACTTCGGAGCGTCATTCGTCGGAAAGGTGACGCCACTCAGTGGTAATGTGCAATAAACGGTACGGTGTACGAAGTTCATTGCGACGTGTTGAAAACGGAACATTACAAAAAGTCGCGTATTTAATATTCTCGTTTTCTTTTTTATGTTAAAATGCTATATCACAGTTGTACTAAAGCTGTGAGCACTCAATAAAGTAATTTTCATTTGTTTACAATTAGTTTCGTTGTACTTATCCAAAATTCTGTAGATGTCCGAAGTTCATTGACGCTAGGGTTGTACATTTTAATAAGAAATTAATCCCCCGAGTAGGGTATCGCGGATCCTGCAGTCATCTATTTTTACCCCTTTATCTAAACTTTTTACCTCCCCTCCCCCATTGCAGGTTTTTAATCAAAAAATTGATTTTCTCGGATGTAGTATGTAGAAAGTGTAAAAAAGCTTGTATTTTTTTCCCTTTCTCATCATTTCCGATCGAATAACATATCACATGCCATATGTTGCCACAGTTCTAAACACCAAGCGACCCCTGCAACTCCGATTCCACTGGAATAATTTGGCCTAGACATCATACAAATGTAAATCTTGCGTAGAGAAACCTGGATACTGAATTTCACTCCTTTATGTACCTAAATACCATATAGGATATCTGACTCCCAACCCCATAATTCCGACCCCATTGCACATATCAAAACCAAACTACAGGGTCGGGACACATTAATATGACCACCTGCTAGTATCCGGAATATCCACCTTTGGCGGCAAGCACAGCAGCTAGTCGACGTGGCAGAGAGTCAATAAGTCCTCAGAAGATGGTTGCAGGTATCTGGGACCATTCGGCGATTAGTGCATCCCGTAATTCCATCACCGTGCGTGGTGGAGGGTCCAGCTTGCGGACATGGCAATCGAGATGGTCCCACAAATGTTCAATGCGGTTCAGGTCCGGGGAGTTTGGTGGCCATGGGAGTAGCTTGAATTCATCCTCATGCTCCTCGAACTAGTCGTGGACAATTTTGGCAGTATGGCAGGGAGCATTGTCCTATTGAAAGGTGCCATCACCCTGAGGTAACACTGTAGACATGAACAGGTGTACCTGGTCAGGTAACGAACAGCATTCAGTGTACCCTCCAGCGGTTTCAGTGGACTCAGACCATACCACGAAAACATCCCCCAACAGTCACACCTCCCCCACCAGCCTGTCTTCTGCCAACGATGGTGTCGGGATGCCTGTTCTCAGATGCTTCCCGGCGAATTCTTCATCGTCCGTCCCTTTGCCACTCATCAGAGAAAGCAACCCTTTGCCACTCGGCCGAGGTCCAATGGCGATAGTCCATTGCGAATTGGAGGTGTTTTCGGCGATGCACAGGCGTCAACATGGGTGCTGTTGCCATACGCCTGCTCCGGAGCCCCAACCTCAAGAGGGATCGTAGCACTGTCTTGGTGCTGACATGCCTAGTGGCCCCACTGTTCATTTGCTGTGTCAGTTGCTCAATAGCGGCACGCCGATTGGTCTTGGCCAGGCGTCGTAACCGACGCTCGCCTCTAGGATCGATGGCCCGTGGGGCCCCATAGTTGCCTCTTCGGTTGCTCGAATCTGTCTGGTTCGTCCAGTCGCGGTACACCTTCACAACGGCAGCCCTAGAGCAGTTCACAAAGGTGGCCGTTTCTGAAATGCTGCCCCCCTTGGCCCGATAGCCAATGATCATCTCCTTTTGGAGGTCCGACAGGTCATTTGCTCTGCCCATGACGGCGACAATTGCTGTGTTAACGGATGCTACCACATGTCTGCTGTTGTCAGCTTTTAATGATATGCAATGATTTTTCATCTGCATACCATGGGACGTTCCTACATGTTCGAGGAGAGGTGGTCATATTAATGTGTCCCGACCCTGTAAATAGTGAAGGTGGACATGCCTATAGTAAACTACATTCCGAATTTTAACCTTCTACCTCAAAAAATGTAGAAATTATGAACGGGACGGACGGACCTTATAAAACCAATACGTAGCTCCATTCTTCCGCTACTTAATAATATTTTAAAACCTTAAAATTATTAAACTATTTACAATAAAACGATGCGAGTTGCACAAAAATGCTCAGAAACCCGGGGGATTTTTGTTTACAATGAAAAAAATTTTTTTTTATATATAAGTTATATTTTTGACCAAATGGTGGCGTTGGAGTTTCATGTAGAATAGAGATCCTGTATATATAAGAGATACGACAACTAATTACATGGACGCCATTTTGTGCTAAACACACTAATGAATTCCTTTTTATGACGGCTTGGCCGTTTGTCAATTGAGACAATTTTTTTTTTCTACTTTTCATACATTATAAAATTTCAATAACACTTTCTTTAAATAGTTATTTCCTTAAAATAAGGTATTTTTTTAATTATATTATGGCGTTAACGCCATTTACATGGGGAGGACACAAACACCTTCCACAGATTTCGATAGGATTAAACATAAAGGTTGGGGGCCATCTAAAAGTAACTCGTGTAAAAGCGTTTAAGTTAACACGCCTTCGTTTTTTAAAAAAGCGACATCAAAAGAAAACCTAAAAAAAAGCGACGTCAAGGATTCAGCTTATATCAGCTCCTCCCTCTTCCCTGCTTATATACCTAAAGAATTTGCACTAATTTCACCGGAATTGATTAAGGCATTGCCTGTAGTAGGGAAACTTACCGGTTCGAGTCTATCCTTTTAAGTGCCTGTCCTTTTTTTTTTTTTTTCTTCAGTTGTTATAAGCGCCAAAAATAAAATAAAAAAAGGATTTTACCTGAAGTTTTATTGTTAGAAATAATTTTTCATTTAAAGTAAGAAATTGAGAGAAAAGGGAGCGGGAGGAGATTTCATTTCGTTAAATAATTTTTT
>JAHWFO010046875.1:1158875-1192826 GCA_023313115.1 Rhysida immarginata | reverse complement strand
TAACCCAGTGTCTCTAAGCGGCATCAGGGTCATTGGAGGGGGCGTTAAATAGCAAGTGGACAATCGACAATCGAGCAGTGAATTGTACATTTGTTCAGGTGAGACGTTAGCAGCGTTTACAAGAGTTCCGGAATAAACACCACATGAAATAGGCAAGAAGCCTGAATAACCCAAAGAGGTCTTCCACATTATGAAAAAAATAGTAAGATAGACGATTGTCAGAAGAGTGGGAAAGGGGGAGGGGGTGGTATCACATTTTCCAATAATCCGGGAAGGAAACGTTGCCAAATCTTTCTTCATAAACAATTGAAGGGCTCGGGGCAATAAGGACCAAACCCACAGGAAGAAGTTTTTGAGAAAACTGATGTTATAGTTATTAAAAAATCTGTAAATCTGTATGGTTGATGTTTTGGTTTACCGTGATTACAGCTTGGTTGTCCAGGTGGTTACTGAAACATACTATAAATAGATTACACAATCAGTGACTTTTACACTAAGTAATAACAATATTCTTGTTATACAGAACGTATTATGGGGTTACGCCCTTATTGCTCTGCAAAGTTGTATTGACTCTCTTGCAAAATGGCATCTGAGAAATCAAACATAGACACATTTTTTTAAGGAAAACTTGCTTTCTTCCATATTCTGAAGCTTAATTTAACTACAGTTCGACCTCCATTGTATCAGATTGATTTTCATCAACAACTTCAATCTCCATGTTTCGATCATTGCTGGTGAGTCCATTGTAAAATGGATGGTAGGCAGGTGGGATGTATGGTTGATTGATTAGAACTTTTGGCGTCGACTACTAAGGCCATTTTGCGCCTTTTAAAGAAGTTATATTTGTACGCAGCCTAGGACAAACATCCATGCCCACGGCGGGATTCGAACCCACGGCCAGGCGGACTCGAGAACTAGAAAGCCTACGCCCTAGCCCTCTCGGCCGGGATGTATGGAAGCAGTGAGATCACGTATGTAAATTTTTTCCATTAATTGAAATATCATGTTTATATTTTTGTGGTAGAAGTTGGAGATTGGCATTCATTCCTCCAGATCGTTCTCTTTTTTGAGATTCACTTCTACGGTACCAACACTGCTAACATATTTGTATGCAACCTTCATGTTCATTGGTTCTTCAGAATTATATGAAAATGTCGTTACCTCGCTGAATTTCAGTGGTGTTCCTACGTTTGACTTGTGTTTTTTCGAAATAGATGATGTAATGCCAGAAAAGTCTTTGAAATCACTTGTAGTCATTTCTGTATTTGTTCGCACCACGTATAACACTGACCCACTGTGTTGGTGAATATATCAAGGATATCTCTTTTTGGCATGTAGCTCAATTCTGCCATAATCACGGTCACATGGGAGCTGTGTATGTCCAACTACAGGAAAATGATGATGCACTTCCTTGAAACACTTGCTGCTTACAAGCGCTGTTGCAAATGCTGCAAAATTCAAGTTATTGTTTTGATCTTTGCAGTTGTCTGTTATGATATTAAGCACATCTGCATGAGGCTTTACGATGTCTAAATATTTTAAAAGCCAGGAGAGGACCTCATCTGAATCCTATTTAGCTGTGTTTTCTAGCCAAATGAACATGTAACCAAGATCTCTCCTACAGTCATGAACCCCCATATTATAGATCCACAGCTTATGATTATAAAAGGCATGGCTCACTGTGAGTTTGGGTGTAGGCAATGACTGCTGCAGATCCAGAGCTATGACGTGGAGTTTGTCTGGATGATCTTTTGCCTACTGACTCAGCTTTTGTATACGATCTTGACCAGCTTGAGCTTTCCGCAAATGAAGTTCCTTTTGTTGCTCCACTCTTATTCTTTCTTCGCCGGTTTCCTAAGTTCCAAAACGAATGAAATATATTTTCATTCTGTCCTTGCAAGGGTTGAAAACAGTTTTTTGGACAATTACATCTGGGTCCAATGGATCTTTTATTTCTCTGAATTCCGTCTTTAAGTGATTTGTATGATCGCCCAGAATTCCGTCTGCTTATTGCTTTAACACGTTCCCAGTTTTCCACATTCCTTGCCGTCTTCCTTGCAGATGGTTTCTTTGTGGGGCTAGTTTCATTCCCCCCGGACACATTAAGCTCCTCCTAAAGACAAAGGGAACCCCCGCAAAATAACAGGACATTATTTTTGGTGCAATAAGATCGTAAGCCTCAAAACAGTAAAAAATTATTGTTTGCACAGCCAATGAAATTATCAATAAAAATCAAATTAAGTAATATTACAGTAGGTGGTCTGTAATATCTGATAAACGCACCTTTCGACACTAATATCAAGCCTGAAAAACTATAGTACCCAGTTTATAAACCGGCATGTTTTTTGAGGCAAAAAAGTCGTAAACCACAATTTCCACATGTGCTGCTAAAGCATGATAATATATATCTGAGATTCATTTGCCTAATACAAATTAACTATTGATAATATAAGGCGTAAGTAATTACATGCCATATCTTACTGTTAGCATTGAAAGTTTCCAATGGTTCAATAATGGTATCATTAAAACACGCATCATGGAGCCAATTTCGACTATCATTAATCTTACGTTATATTCATTGATGGTATGTCATTCCAATTGTTTGATATATTACATGACATCTCTTAGTATTGAAACTATCCAATGAACCATAATGGTTCCATTAAACCACATATAATTGAACCAATTTCGACTATCATTAATTTTACGTTATATTCATTCATGACACGTCTTTCCAAGTTGTTTGATATATTACATGCCAAATATGAGCTTTGAAAGTTTCCACCGAATCATAATGGTTCCATGAAACCGCATACCATTGAACCTATTTCGACTATCATTAATTTTAGGTTAATATTCAACCATACAATGTCAGTGCATTTCAAGCTGTTTAATATAATGCATGCCATATCTTAGCATTGACAGTTTCCAGTGAATCATAATGGTACCACTAAACCACAGACGCTTGAACCAGTTTTGAGTGATATTGATCATAAAGGAAGACCATCACGTATCTTCACTTAATTCACAAGCCTTTTCTCTGCTTTAGCTAAGGAATGCAAAGAGAGAATAGCATTTGGCAATGCACAGACCATTTATACATGGAACTGTATAGTGAAAAACGTGGTCCCCTATATTATTTGTGACCTTTTGAACCGGAAGTATTTCACCGGTGTTTTTCCACCATTGAACTCAGTCTTTCGTTTTCCCTAAGTTGTCGAATGGCGAAAACTGAAGTCGAAAATTCGTAACCGTTCCAACGCTAGAGCACCAACAGACAGACAGACAGACGGACGGATGGACGCACATTGTGAAAACATAAGTACCTATCGGTCCTAATAATATGGAACTTGTATTCAACAATGGTCTTTAGCAAGAGCATGAGCGCTCATTATGAATACGGGGATGAATATATTTTCAACAATTGCTCCTAACGTATAAATATAATAAAAAAATTAAAATTTATTGAATTAAATATTGAACCAATAATAACAAACGAATATATTTACTTTGCATAAAACATGATTGGATTCACGTGCTGGAATCCAAAGTTTACCATTAAGTTCACATTTAACTTTCGCTGCCCAAATTCGGCGTCGCTCATCGTCTCTAGGAAATGTGGACTTTAAAGCCGTTTTTCTCGCTGTTCGAACAGCCTACTGCAGTAAAATTAGGCATTATGCCTTTAGTTTTATAAATGTTTTTTAATTCGGAAAAAAATTACAGCTGGCGATGTCTAAATACTGTTGTATAGCATGATACAAGTATCGGCATTGCAAGGCATTTGCTTGCGTGACTTGCACATAATGGCGTCCATAAGTCACGTGTCGGCTCTAACCAATCGTTTTCGACTTCTCAGTTGTCGTATCTCTGATACATACAGGATCTCTAATGTAGAATACAATCTTATCATGCGTGAAGTAAGCAGATCAGTTAATTGCGCATTATTTTGGTTCTGAGGATGTTATTTTTATGTTGCATTAAGAAACGCTTCGACACAAGCGATTTTCAAAGATTCCAGATTCTGGAATCCAGCGCCACATTTTGGTCAAAAATGTAACTAATATAAAAAAAAAATATGTTTCATTATAAACAAAAAATCCCCGTGTTTCTGAGCATTTCTGTGCAAACCGCATCGTTTTATTGTAAATAGTTTAATAATTAGAAGGTTTTAAAAAATCTACTGACTTTTAGATCACCCAGTAGATTATGAGCACTTGAGCAATCGTGCGTCGACAAAGCGATTTCACGTGCGCGTGCCGATGTCAATAATGTTTAAAAGATGAACAGAAAGTAACAATATATTCATTCTTGACAAATGGATTGTTATATGACATGCCATTATCTTGGTATTCTTTACAGTCACTGGTTTTGCACCTGAATTCGACTTGAAGGGTTCCACGAAAAATTCTGAAAAGTTGAGACGGCCGTGCTAAGACCTTGATGTCATGTTTCTGAAAACAGAATTTGAAAAAGTTAATCCGTTTTCAAGTTATCGAGCAAACAGCGGACGGGCGGATAAACGTAGAGACCAAGGGCGCATTCTTATAAGTAGCTTTTTGCTAAAGCTCCTAATAAATAACAATTTCGTGAACAGGCTTTCTAGTTTAGGTGGTGTCGGTCCCAAAGCCAGCTAGATAAACAGGCCCTGACCGAAACCACCGAGAGAGAAGGCCTCCGCAATGAAATGTGATACACCGTTATATCATCATAGATTGGGCGAATTTAGGGCTTATTATTGGTAGAAATCACGGTCTATAGATATTCATGGTCACCGAGCTCCATTGTTAAAACGAAGCTAAAGTTTCTAGCTCCCGGTAGGGCGGGAACTCTACTGAAAAGTGGCGCTGCATGTACAATCGGTCCAACTATGTATGCAGCGCCGCCCTGTCGGCAAATAGAAACTTTACTTTCATTTTCAGTTTCAATGAAAAACTCTATCGCAGATCACAGTCGGCCTTAGTGCGATCTATGCGGCATCTGGCACGATCTGTTTTCCTTAGCTTCTCGAAACAATGGAAAATGGCCGGAGCTCGATGACCATGTATATCTATAGTCCGTGGTAGAAATACGAATAAAAATGCCCTATCTATGATGATGTAACAATGTATTAAGTTTCATTGTGAAGGCCTTCTCTCTCGGTGGTTACGCGGAAAAGTCACCTGACCATCTTAGTCCGAATAACAATGTAACATTCATTGTTTTCATTTGGATTTTAACAATCAGTATTTTTGTTTGTTGAAAACAATGAAGGTTATTCGGACTAAGATGGTCATGCGACATTTTCGCTTCAGGGGCTGTTTATCCAAGACCACCTAGACATAAGGCCTGATAATGGAAACGTCATACATTGTTACATCATCATTAGTCAACCATTGTTAATCCTATTTCTGCCAATAACTAGGTGTGCAACGCGTGCCTACGGGCACTTGCAAAAAAGATCTGAGTGAGTTGATTAGTCGAAGGGTAACGATGACCTGTGTGTTTGCTGTTCGCCTTTCTATGTTGCCTCTTCGACGTGGTCGTGGCGGCATAATCGTTTGAATTTGAGACATTAATAGGAGAAATGCAATAAACTAAAACAAACAAAAAATGTTTTAACTGTTAAGTTTGAGTTATGACGTTATCTCTTCTCAAATATTTGGATGAGGTTGTTGTAAACAATTGAACAGTTAAAATAAAACCTCAAGGTAGTTGTCAGTTGGAAAATATACGTCTAGAATCGATTAAAGCAGTTGAGATGTTAATTCTATGTAAAAAGAAAAAGTTAATATCTCATCTTCAAACGTACTTTATTCCTCGAACTTACTTTTCCGACATAGAGTGTGTATACTAGCACCTTTTTGGTGAAAAATTAGTCGATATAAATATCATAGAACTCGATAAAATGGATAAAATCGATGAAAACGTTACTAATGTTATTCCCATGTAAAAAGAAAACGTTAATTATTATCTCAAATTTAATTTTCGTACATAGATTATTAATTCGTTTAATTTTATGTTTGTAGTTGCATATTGTGTTCGTCCTAAGCTCACGTTCACCAGGCGGCTACTAAAGTTTAAGTCAATTCGGCCTACTTCCAACAAAAGTATCCAATTTACCATCAAGAAATTTACTTTCTCTACGCTATTATTATTATTACATTACATATACAGTACTTATGAACAATTATATATACAAATTTACATAATATGCATTCCGAAAAGGATAACATCTTTGTACAAAATAATGGAAAACATTAAAACTTCACTGTCAGTAAGTCAAAGAATCGTAAAACGGGACAAAATTTCAAAAAAAAATTGCTATTAAATTTTGTTGATTTGCTATTTAAAATTTTTTAATTTGTCTATTGAAATGAGCGTATGCTGCTTGACCATTCAAGGAATTACATTCAATAGCAATTCTACGCATATTTAAAGGTAACTTCTTCCAAAGTTTATATGAAAAATGCTTTGAAAGGAAAGTGGAAATGATCCCAGGTGGTTTTATCTTGTGCATGTGTTGTACGACAATTCGACGCTTTCACCATCCACGTTTGAATAAAGAGCTGGATGATAGGCATTTCGAACAGCACTTGTAAATTCAACAAGTCAGGCAACCGAAATGCCCAGGACCGATAGGATTTTAAGGCATTCGAGAATGTAAAGGAAAGCATTTGATTTCTAAAGAAGCCTTTCGTTGTTAAGAATTAGATGAGGTTGCTAAGGAAGCCTCTGGTTGGTAAGCAAGGCGTACTTCTAAGAGAAATGTATAGTTCAAACTGAATAAAACTACCTGAAAAGTTAAAAGGAGAAAGTAGCAATTCTCTAAAGATTAGAACATATAAATTTGTAAGCATTCCTATTTAATGAAAAAAGCGTTAATTGTTGAAGCGTGCTGTGTAAGGGTCAATTTTTCTTCATAAACTATTGCCAACGCTTTCTACATAAGCATTTACACACTGAAGGAATGATTAGCTGCTAGCTATTGTTAAAATATGTCTAACTTAAATTAACTATTGATAATATAAGGCGTAAGTAATTATATGCCATATCTTAGCATTGAAAGTTTCCAATGGTTTCATAATGGTATCATTAAATCACGAATCATGGAACCAATTTCGATTATCATTAATTTTACGTTATATTCATTCATGATACCTCATTCCAAGTAATTTGATATATTACATGCCATACCTGAGCTTTGTAAGTTCCAATGGATCCTAATGGTACACCAAACCAGGTGCCCTGGATCCAATTTCTACTATCATTACTTGTACGTTATATTCATTCATGTCACATCATTTTAAGTTGTTTGATATATTACATGCCATATTTTAGCATTGAAAGTTCCAATGAACCATAATGATACCATTAAACCAAGTATCTTTGAACCAATTTGGATGATAATTAATTTTACGTTATATTCATTCATGACACCTCACTCCAAGTCATTTGATATATTACAGGCCATATCTTAGCATTGAAAGTTTCCAATTGGCCAAAATGATACCCCTAAACCACGTACCTTTAAACCATTTTCGTCTATCATTAATTTTACGATATATTCATTTATGACACATCATTCCAAGTAGTTTGATATATTACATGCATATAACATGCCATATTTTAGCATTGAAAGTTCCAATGGGCCCTAATGGTTCCACCAAACCACAGGCCATTGAACCAGTTTTGACTTTAATTCACAAGCCTTTTCTCTGCTTTAACTATGGAATGCCAAAGGGAGAATAGCATTTGGCAATGCACAGACCATTTATACATGGAACTGTATAGTGAAAAACGTGGTCCCCTATATTATTTGTGACCCGGATGTATTTCACCGGTGTTTTTCCACCATTGAACTCAGTCTTTCATTTTCCCTAAGTTGTCGAATGGCGAAAACGGAAGTCGAAAATTCGGAAGCGTTCGAACGCTAGAGCACCAACAGACAGACGGACAGACGGACGGACGCACATTGTGAAAACATACTTACCTATCGTCCCCTTAATCCCATTTTATATCGTACCAGGGTTCTCCCCAGGCCCTTTTTAACGGGCGGCCCGCCCGGCTGATTTTGGCGACCGCCCGGCTTAATACACGAAAAACTGCACAACACTGCATAATATTTTATTTGTTTTTGTTTTTAATTTTTGTCCGCCCGGTTATTTTAGCTTACCGCCCACCTGATAAAATTTTCTGGGGAGAACACTGCGTACCCAAGGTCGATCCATTTGATTGACAATATAGTGTTGTTATTGAGTCATATCGATATGTCGTGAATACAGTTCTTATTATTGCATTATAGGCTACTTTAACTCTCGATAACTTACTTGCCCATAACAGAGGTGATGATAATGATGTTTACTTTAACTTACTTTAACTCCCTCGACACTTAAGTCCGCTGGTGTTAGTCCTTGGAAATGTCTCTCATTGTGTAACATCTCATGGACTGTACAAGAAGAGAGTAATGCGGTGGTTCCCTCTCGCCTTCCGTATTTTTAACGACTGCTGTAAGATGGTCGGAGCAGCTTGACTGTGGCTTTACGTGCCCTCCGAACCACGGGGTGGGGGGAGACTGTATGCTACTAATGGTCACCCATCCAGTGACTAGCCGTGCCAGATGTTGCTTTACTTCACAGAGCTGGCTTGTTCTTCGAAAGCCCGAAAGGCCACTAGCCCGTGTAGAAAAGAAACCACTCAAGTTCTTTGTTAGACAGTATAGTTCACAATCTTTTAATTAAGTACAGGATTAGTTTAAAGTCGTGCACATCAAAGTTTAGCTGCCCATAACAGTACCAGTTTGGGATTTTAAATGAAAGTAAAGTATCACTGAGATTAGTTGTAAAGTTGGCTCTTACTTTTAGGTGTTACGATAGATGTTCGAAATGACGTCCTCTTTCTCGAATACAAAAGCGTGTTCGTTTTATCAGAATTCGTGCGACTGCGAAGCATAGCAGTTAAAAACGGCTGTTGTGACGTTCGTTTTCATATTCACATAAACCACATTTTTTCAGATACCATAGGAAGAAATCAGGGGTGATAAATCTGGCGAGCGAGGAGGCCGCAATCCCCGGGAAATGACGCGCTGATCGAAAAATTCATTCAAAAGATGCCTTGGATCATTCCTCGCATCGAAAAATTCATTCCTGGCAAAACAACATGCCGCGGCCTTGAAAAACAAGCCAATGAAATCTATGAGCACGAGATCACTGATACCGATCGAAATACATTCGAAACAATCTGTACTACCATGAATAGAACCTGTCAGTACAATTGGGAACATGTATGACCCAATCAAATAGTCTCCTAGAATCCCTGCCCAAACGTTCACTCCAAAACGGTGTTGGTAGCTGCGACGTGTTGTCGCATGCGGATTTACTAAGGACCACTCATGATCATTGTGTGTATTGACGAGACCGTCTCTTGCGAAGGTAGCTTCATCTGTGAAGAGGATGTACTTGCTGAACTCATGATTGGCATCATGCTGTTGCAGGAACCACTGCGAGAAAGCAACACGTGGTGGATGGTCATCTGGCAACAGGTCTTGAACCTTTTGACGACGGAACGGATGCATGTCATTGTCATGCAGTGCTCTGCGATGTGTTCGTAACTGCTTCCACAGCTCGTGTACTGGAGGATGGATTATCACCAATCTCTTCAAGCACCTGGTCCTTTAGTAGGTCTGTTCGAGCAGTTCGTGGACGACCTGCATCTGGTCTATGGACGTTGATAGTTCCAGTCTTCCTCAGACGTTGTACAATACGGGCAAAGATGTGCTGTGGTAGATGTCGCTGTGAAAAACGCTCTCGATACAGCCGTGCAGCAGCACGCCCACTGCACCTTGCTTCTCCGTAGATGAGAACCATATCCACCTGTTCTGTGATGCTGTAATACTCCTTGAGATGCAGTAAAAGTAGTTTCAATAATACTGCCAAATGATATTCTGTTTCCTTGGAAATGTGTTAACTTTAACAGTAAATGTAATATCACCAAATTCAATGATTTTTGCATTGTTACACCATCATACAGTATTTCGACCATTGTTAGTCGCATTTATACCAATAATAAGCCCTAAATTTGGTGGACTTATGATGATGTAACAATGTATGACGTTTCAGTTGTTTGGCTTTCTTTCTAGAAGGTGTTGACGGTAGCAAGCTTGAGATCTTCAGGCAGCCACCCTTCAGGGGCAGCAACCCCACCTTTAATGGCGTTTATCTCCCACAGAAGAGTTTTAACGGGAAAAATGGCATAGGAAAACATTGTTCCTGTTAGTACTACCTATCACTCCTAGAAGTTTTTACAATGAATTCTGAATCACCCTGTATTTGGTATAGTATCAGGAAAGCTTATCCGGACTGATGCGGTTTATTGGTAGCAATTCTCTTCACTACTTTTTGAAAAATCTTACATTGTGTGCCTTATGATTATCTATGATTATTGTGCCATCTTTCTATTGTTAAATTGACTTAAAATTTATGTTGAATATTGTTTATCTTGCATTTGGAGCTTGACTTAAAATTCTTTAATTTATTGCATCAGCAGGAAGCCATCCAATAATATCGTGTAATAACGTGACTGGAGTGTATCGTGTATCGTTCATTTGTTTTGTGCCTAAATTCATATCGAGAAATTCATTTTGAGTTCGTCATTTGTATCTAGTAGAAAGCATACTGTGTGTTTCCAATGCGTTTAATCCAATGCGTTTCCACATGCATAATTCTGTATATATTCCTTATTATTGTAGTTATTTTACGAGCTGACTAATATGTTCAGTATTGTACTCTTTGATTATTTTCTTATCTAGTTTATTAAACGTTTTTTGGATGTTAACAATCAGTGTTTTTCCTTTTGTTGGAAATAATGAAGACTGGATTGTTGCTAGCACCCTGATGGTCAGGTGACTTTTCCGTTTCAGGCCTTGTTATCTCGTTAGCCTCGGCTTTCTTCTCATTTAGCTCGCTGAATAATGATATCCTTCTTATTTACTGCTAAGTTTTTTCTGTTTTTCTCCGATTGTTGCTGCAAGTTTTATGAAGTTTCTCCAAACAATGGAAAGGGGGGATTGTTAGGTTATTATGGGGATGAAAGCTTCGGATAAGCAATTCTTTTTTTCCTCCCATGGTTTTCCCTAACCCTTAACTTGGGAGGGGAACAGTAAGATATAAAGAATTCGAGTTGTGAAGTTGAGCGTGGGTGGTGTCTTGTGGGTTGGCTGTGCACACATTCGAAGATATGTGTTCAGCTGAACGTTCACCCCTTGGGTTGAGTTTACCTTTACAGAAGATTGGTTTGGTTTGTTTGGTATTAACGTCCTTTTCAACTGCCATGGTCATTTCAGGACGGCGTTATAGGGGCCGCAAATTTTGCCTCGCAAGGGTTCTTTAACGTGCAGCCGGCAAACGACTACACGGGACCAACGGCTTTACTTCCCTTCCGAAGGAAGTGCGTGATCTCAGGATTTTCCCCCTGAAAAAATCCTCGTCGTCTTCGGCCGGGGTCGAACCCACGTCCTCGGACAACAGAGGCGATCACGCAACCCCTGAGCCACCGAGGCGGATCCTTTACAAGTTTTTCCATCGGAGTCTCACAGTTAAAATTGAAAACAGTTTCAAATTGAAAAAAAATGTGATAACGCAGACTTATGCTCCATAAATAACTTTCATGTATTGGTTTTAGTAAAAATTTAAGAATACCGGGTTTTGCAAAAGTTCTGTTACGCATGTGAAGACCTCCGCAAAAATGACATAACTAAGTGTGTGATGCAGTTAGACACCGTTTTTATTTTTCCTTCACTTTTCAATTTGTCATTTCGATATGTTTGGAGATTTATCTTCAGTTTATTTATTATCTTATGTTTGAGACCGTTTTTATTGTCAGAATTGATTTTGATGTAAGTACAAGGTCTAAAGGCCCGACAAACGTTACGGATGTAGTCTTTCTTCATGGCGGTTCACACGAGGTTCACAGATGCTTTCAGCTGGTCGACGTTGCTGTGTCGAATCTTGCAAGCCTTGCTGTTGATATGCGTTCACACGCTGTAGTCAAGAGGGTTGAGGTCGGCCGATTGAGGAGGCCAAAAATCCTTAGACCAGACACTCTTGAACGGTCTTAGCACTGTGGGCCGGGGCACCGTACTGTTGAAAGACGTAGTCCGCATTCCTCGTCACCTTTTTCAACCAGGGCAAAACGTTCTTGGTCAAGATGTCCTTGTAGTCAGCCGCGGTAAGCCTGTAACCGATCTGGAACAGGTTGACGGCATTTTCGTGCCATTCGACGCCACGATGCCGAGAATCATCACCTCAGAGATGTCTTGGCCGAAGCTGACCACGCGGTCGTTCTGCTTGTTGACGACCGGGTCGACCGTGAAGGAGTTTTCATCAGAAAAGATGACAATGCGATTGCCATGGCTCTTCAAGTCCTTGAGAAGGCGACGACAGCGTTCCCGACGTTTATCTCGTATGCCATCCGTCAGCAAAGGTCTTGCCACGCGCCTCAAACTCTTTCTACCCTCTTCCATGATGGTTCTGGACACCGTGGCCACAGAAATCTTCTTTTTCTTTGCGAACTGTGCCATTTTGAGAGTTGGGTCACGTTCGAAGGCTTTTCTGACACCCACACGATTGATAACGCGAGGTCTGCCTGCAGGTAGACGATCTTTGAGGTCTTCCCCTTTCTTCAGTCTCTCTGCGACTCTGTGGACAGTCATCCGGCTGACGTTGAGCTGCGTAGCGATGTCAGAATTGTTGTGGCCCGCGCAAAGGAGCACAGAGATCTCGATTCTTTTACATTCCATCGCAATATCCTTGCATCCGAATCGCATTCATTCCACCTATATACGTTTACTTTAAGGTATCGCCCACGTCTTCAATAGCACCTGCTCCGTGGATGCTTCCACCCCCCCACCCCAATATCGACGCATCCGCAAGTGTAACAGAACTTTTGCAAAACCCGGTATACAAATTAGTGTTTATTCTTTATAAATAAAAAGTTACTGTTACTGTTTTACACTGACTAATATAGCGGGTGGGCAAGAAATAACGTGAGGTGTTCAGAGCTCGCTAGCGGGAATTCAATTAGACCAAATGCAGTACATTTTGGTGTATATACTTAGTGGAACATGCAGTTTCGATTTCTGCAAAAAAAAAATAGTACCAAAAGTCGCCATAGGGGACGCTTATTTCAAGAAAACAATGAATACATTTGCATAAGCGCGTTCCGTGTTGAGCAATCATGACAATAAAAGGCAAGGCTGAGGATTTCCCATCATTCACGAACGAATGGCCTGACGATGACGCTTACTCTGCCTGATCGGGCGTTATTAGTCAAGTTGTTTTATCAGAAGAGCGACAATGCAAGTGCTGCCCTTCGTGAATTCCGGCGATTGAAAACGTTACGAAGAGGACCGATGAGCATAACTAACTTATGGAAAATGATTGAACGATTTGAATCTACCGGAACTCTAGGAGTGCAACCAGGCCGGGGACGCAAACGAATCAGGCAGCAACACGTTGAAGAAGTTGCAACTGCTGTTGTGGAACAGGAGATGACTACTGTGCAGGGTACCAGCAGTGCACACGCAATAGCACGCCAAACAGATATCCCATATTCGACGGTGAGGAAAATATTGCATAAGATATTGACATTTTATCCCTATAAACTCACACCTGTTCAACAATTGCTTCCTGGAGATGAACGTACCCGAACTGACTTTTCGTTGAGAGTTTTAGCACGTATGGAAGTGGATGATGCATGGCCATGGCAAATTTTATGGAGTGATGAGGCACATTTTTATTTGAATGGTGATATCTATACCCACAACTGCCGTATTTGGGCTGCATCAAATTCACAAGTGTGTCTGCCAACTCCTATGCATTCACCGAAACTAACAGTATGGTGCGGCTTTACTGCTTCTTTCATCATCGGCCCGTACTTTTTTGAAGAAATCCGTCCCCGTGGACTGGTGACTTGTACCGTCAATTTTGCCAGGTATGCCGATATGCTTGAGAATTTTGTGATACCACGATTGCAGGAAAAGGGTTGTGGGTTTTGTTTATGGGGATATTTGAAAAGCCTTGTGTATCAAGCACATGTTCCTGACCTCTTAACCTTAAAGGATCAAATAACGTTACATATCAGACTAATTAATGCAGATATGCTGCGAGCTGCCGTAGAAAATGTCGTGTACCGCATGCAGCTATTGGAACTGCACTCTGGTGGTCATATTGAAACACATTTGTAATTAAAAATGAAACATTGTTTATTGTTGTTACTAAAGTTGGTTTGTACGGTATTTGTTCATTTGACAATTAGGTATTCATTGTTTTCTTGAAATAAGCGTCCCCTATGGCGACTTTTGGTACTATTTTTTTTTTTTTTGCAGAAATCGAAACTGCATGTTCCACTAAGTATATACACCAAAATGTACTGCATTTGGCCTAATAGAATTCCCGCTAGCGAGCTCTGAACACCTCACGGTATGTACCTACTTTTTTAATCACATGGGTATCTTGTTTCTATATTAAACAAATATACAAGATGAGTCAAAAGTCAGTAAACATAGCTGTATTTCGGAAATGGTGTGTAAAATGAACAATGTAACCATACTAGCAGGGATAGGTACTCTGTCTTTTGGAGTTTTGGAGTTTGGCCGCCATCTTGAAATCCGCCATTTTGGGTCAAGATTCTTTTTCTTAAATGGGAAGGGGGTCATAGTGGCACATCAAAGACACCAGTTTTTTCTCAGAAGTTCATTCCTGCAATCGGATTTCAGTTATCTGTTCTGGTTTACAAGTTATTAACAAAAACATTGACATAGTTCCATTGTCTGTTGCAAATGATTGGAGATGTCACTAATGAAAGAGGAGAGGACTGAGCTGATCCTGAGGTCCAGAGAACGCTCCTACAGTATATCATTGCTGCTGATTCAATGTCCGGCATCCAGAAGATGCTGGGACTGTTAAACATTAAAGCTCGTACAGGCCAGCCAAAAACATCAAACGATGAGGCAACTTCAACAATAGCATTGGCAGCATTTGCAAACAGTCCGCAACGCAGCACAAATTAACTTACAGACGAGTGTGCACTCAGCCAGTCATCCATAGCACGGATTTTGCTTCCCAACAAGTGGCGTCCATTCAAAATTCAGATGCAGCAAAAACTATCCGAGGATGATCCGGACAGAAGCGAGGAGTTCTGTACCTGGGCTCTGGACAACTATCGACTTGATTCTTCATTTGCACATAACATTATGTTCAGTGATGAGGCAAATTTTTATTTCCATGGTGAGGTGAACCGGCAGAACATGAGATATTGGAGTGATACGAACCCTCATTGGCAAATCTCCATCCAATGATATCAAAGTCGTTGGTGATATCAAAGTTATGGTGATCTGTGGGATACAGGGCACTCGTTTAATTGGACCAAAATTCTGCGAATCTTACATAACACTGTGTTCCGATCACTATTGACTGAAGATGGCAATTCCCAAGTTTTTTTTTCAGCAGAATGGTGCACCATGACGCTACGGACGTAATGTCCGTCAATAGCTGGATGGGCAATTACCCATCATTGCATCATTGGATTGGCCCGCGGGATCTTGTGGAGTGGCCACCACGTTCCCCAGATCTATCACCGCTAGATTTTTACCTAAGCGGCCACTTAAAACAACTTGTGTTTGCTGTGAAAATCCAAAGCAAACGTCACCTTCAGCAACGCATTCTACAGGCCTGTGACAGCATTACCCTCGGCATTCTTGTGCGCGTGTATAATGAATGGATAAAGCGCCTTGAGCTCTGCCTCTAGCAGCAGGGACAACACATTGAAAATATCCTATAGCTGCTGTAACCCAGTTTTCGGTGTGTGTTTTTGTTTGGAAAGTGTCAATACTTTTGTTAATATCTTATGCAGCACAACAGATAACTGAAATCCGATTTCAGGAATGAACTCTTGAGGAAAAAACTGGTGTTATCTGATATGCCACATGGCCCCCTTCCATTTAAGAAAATGAACCTTGGCCCAAAAGGCGGATTTGAAGATGGCGACCAAACACAAACTGTTTCGAAAGATAGAGCAACTATCCTATTCCCTGCTAGCATGGTCATATCGTTTATTTTACACACTATTTCCGAAATATAGCTACGTCCGGTGACTTTTGACTCACCCTGTAAATAAAGAGAAACTTTCTTATAGTAAAGAAAGTAATGAAAATAACCTTCCCAAAATATTATTTGTATATTTTTCTTTTAATTTCTTACTTTACATAAGGCATGGCTTTATACTTATAATAAATAACACTGTAGGAAGTAGTTGTTTTCATCACCTTCTTTTGTATGACTACCGTAGTTAACCATATTCATAAGGTAATTGATTTTTCTTCTTTTTGAGAAAGGTTCTATTTTACAATGGTTACAATTTATTACGGAGAAGAGTTTCGTCTGAGGCAATCTTCAGTCAGAATACAGAAAGACTACAGCTCGATATCATATTGTAATAACGGTAATTTCATTTTCATTGGTTTAAAATGTAAACGAAACTAGCTTTTTGGAATGAATATTATTATATCCATTCAATGAAAGCAATCTTCAATCAATTCAAATTTAAATTTCTTTTAATTTGAAATTTGAATAACCCAAACAAAAAAAGGAAACATCAAAAATTAAAAACATTAGATCATGTAAATAGCTGTTCGCTTTCATGGCCGCAGAGGCGCAATTGGTTGGCGCGTTAGCGGTCTGAGCCAAAGGTTTCTGGTTCGAATCCAGGTTGCGGAATTTTCCTTCACATTTTTCATCAAAAACATTAAGATTAAATATCACCATCCCTCCCTTCCCTATAATACAATAATGTGACTGAGCCAACTTGAAATAAAAATTATTTAACCATTTAAAAGGACAAAGATATAATTAAAAAGGGACTTAAAATTAATAAAATTTAAAAGATTACTAAACAACAAAACTTACAACAGTCCAAATAATCTCAAGTCCACTGTCCTGGCAATAATTTTCACACCTCGTAATCTGACATCATAGTTGACTCGGCACTTGTATGAAAGGTGACAGTGACATGAAATGATAACCATGATAAATTTTGAAGGTCTTGAAGAATTTTGAATTTTGAAATTAAGGTCCGAAAAGTTCACAATAATAATTTCCGATGAAATGAAAATGCAGTCCAATAAATAGCCAATTATTTAATGATAAATTAAAAATTAATATGCTTCATGATAATTTAAAATAAAAATTACAAGCTTTAACGTTTTCGTGTGTGGCTGACACACATCTTCAGAAGGTAAACGAGAAATGATACAATAAAACTAAAAAACCAATAAGAATTAAAAACAGGAAGTCGCTAGAAAAACCCGGATGTCACATGATAAACCAATCACTGTGAATATCATGTGACGCCTTAACCAGAGTAGATTTTGATTTACTTATAAAAAATGCCTCTTTAATTATTCTCTTTTTCAATTTTCCTCTTTATTAATGTTACGTCCTGTACTGTGGCAATGTCTGTCTAAGGCATATTCAATATAATTAAGTCTGATCGCTCTCTCATGCTCCTCCAAACGGGAGCAGAGAGAGCGACTAGATTGTCCGACATACTGTAGTTGACATCGCAATTAAGACACGGAATTTTATAAATTACATTGTCATTATCCACTAATCTACGAAAATCAATATCATATTGATACAATTCCTTAATTCATAATCATATACAGGGTGATTCAAAATTCAATGTACAAACTTTAAGAGGAGGTAGTAGTGGTCGTTCTAAGCAAAAAAGTTCATATGAACATGCGTCCTCATTTGAACGATAACTGAGATATGAAGAGAAATAAAAACACCGCCACCAAGATCAGCAAATTAATAACTCAGGTTCTGCAATGCCTAGAATAATTAATTTTGGACTAGTTTCAGAGTTACGCATTCAAAATCGTAACAGTGCTCACATGCGTGTACTACCAGCACGTGTTACGATGTTGAGTGCGTAACTCGGAAAATACTCGATTAAATACGATCAAATTTTAACGGTAGACACAGTTTTATGTGCCCTAATAATCCTCCAAAATTCATTAACCTAGGCGTTGCAGAACATCAGTTGTTAACTTGTTATTGTTGATCTTGCTTAATTGCTCCATGACTAGGACGCTTCGCCGACCCCGGACTGAAGTTCAAAAACTAGGACATGTCCGGGGAATCCCGAACTTTGGTAACCCTAGTTGAACAAACTATTGTATAGTAATACTTTTTTATTAAATAAAAAGAAATTATCATACATTATTAATAATGCTGATTTAATAAACAAACAATTTCAATTTTGTTAATGTTGAGTGCGATCGACGATATTCAATATTTACAACCCACGCTGTACATTAACAAAAGTAACAAGAATGATTTTACCGCCAAAGCGGATAAAGGGAGCACATTTTCGTGTTATAAAATCGTACATGGATATATAAAATTAATCAATATTTTAAAATACTTAAGAGAAAATAAATAAATATGAAAACTAAATTGTAAATTACTATGTAAATAAGCTAATGTATATAGAGAATTTAAACGAATAAACTTGAAGAACTGAAAGGTAAATGGAGAATGAAGTTATTCCTCATACATTTAAAAAAATAAAAGTTCTTTAATTTGTAAGAATTCCCACATAATGTTAAACGAAGTGAGCCTCAATTGCTGAAGCGTTATGTGTAAGCATCTATTATTTTTTTATTATTAAATTACTAAAGTGTTTCTACATTATCATCTACTATTGAAGCAAGCGATTAACTACTATTAATTAGTAATAACAGTAATGAGTTTAGATACCATTAAACGTAAAAGCATTATGCTCTTGATACAAATAAGCTATGGATAACAATAGATCTAACAACTCGTTGATATATTACACGCCATATCTTAGCATTGAAAGTTCTACAATACAATATTGTACCATTAGGGCACATGCTACAAAACCAATTCCCACTATCATTATTATCTCGTTATATTCACAGATGACACGTTGTTACGAGGTGTTTGATATATTACATGCCATATCTTAGCATAGAAAGTTCCAATGGTACCATACGGAATCATATTGCACCATTAGGGCACGTGCTACTAAGCCTATAACCATTATCATTATTTACTCGTAATATTCACTCATTACATGTTGTTAGGAGTTGTTTGATATATTACATGCCATGTTTTAGCATTGAAAGTTCCATTTGGTACCATTAAAACACTTACTACTAAACAATTCACACCAACATTATTTACGCGTTATATTCATTCATGAGACATCCATGCGGGTACATGTGCCTTGAGACCAATATCTGCTATCACTAGTTACTCTTATACACTACTGTTTATAAAAATCGCAACACCCTGATGGAATAGCCCAATCTGCATTAAATTTGGAGCATTTGCATATCATGGGTCAGAAAAGAAACCATTAGATTTTCAGGTCAATACAATGCGTTTTATTGTCACATTAGTATCGGGTGAAACCACCGTGGGATGCAATTACAGCCTCTAAACGTCGTGGCACTGAGTCAAACAAGCTCTGAATAAGGGCCTGGGGAATGTCCTGCCATGCTCTGTCTACACGGGTATACAGTTCATCCATAGTTGCTGCTGCAGGAGTCTGACGAGTCAATCGATGAGCAACCCTGTCCCACACATGTTCGATTGGGCACATGTCTGGTGAACGAGCAGGCCAGGGGAACAAGGGCGTCTGATGTGCTTGGAAAAAGGCGAGGACATTTCTGGCCATATGCGGTCGGGCATTGTCCTGTTGGAATACAGCGCCTGGAAGGTTCTGCAGGAAGGGGATGACCTCAGGTTGCACAACTTCCCTGATGTACCGGTCACTGTTCAGATTGCCATCGATTCTGATCAGACGGGAACGGCCATGGTAACTGATTGCACCCCACACCATCACTCCTGGCGTTTGTCCTGAATGACGCTGCAGGATGCATTCTGGAAAGTCGCGCTCGCCACGATGTCTTCTGACTCGTATCCTGCCGTCATGGTGCTGCAAGTTAAACCTTGACTCATCCGAAAACACAACTTGTTGCCATTCAGCTTGCCACTGTTGGTGTTGATGGGCCCATTGCAACCTGAGGCGCCGGTGGTTTTGAGTCAAAGGAATCCGCAACAATGGTACTCGTGCCATCAATCCTCTGGAAATCAAACGGCGTCGTACAGTGCTAGCAGACATTGTCCTGCCTACTGTCGCACCCCACTGTTGTGCTAACACTGTGGAAGTGGCTGTACGATCTGCTACACACATGCGATAGAGGTGTCTGTCATCTCGCGGTGTCGTCGTGCTGGGTCTTCCTGAGCCTGGTCTTCGGTGTGCCCTGTTCTCTTCGCTCCACTGCCTCCATGCACGCATAATTGTCGTTGCATTACGTCCTACACGAGCAGCAATGTCACGATACGACCATCCCGCTTCACGCAGACCAATTATGCGTCCTCTTTCAAAGTCTGTCAGCTGTTGATATGGTACCCTTCGTCGTCGTCGAGGCATGGTGTTCTTTCAAGCAATTACTCTGAAAATCTAATCATTTATACTCTGACCCATTGTATGCAAATATTGCAAATTGCATATGGATTAGACCATTCCATCAGGGTGTTGCGATTTTTATAAACAGTAGTGTATATTCGTTCATGATATGTTGTGACGATTTGTTTGATATATTACATGCCATATCTGATTATAGGCAATTTTTAAGGGTGCATCATAATGGTACCATTAAAGCACGTGCCATTAGAGCACGTACCTATTCCGGCGATCTCACGTTCGTACTAGTACGTGCTCTGTTCCATATTAATGGATTGGTGAAAACAGACTGTGAAAAAGGTAATTCGTTTTCAAGTTATCATAATAAATACTAAGCTCCCTAGGAATAAAAAATTCTCTTGATTTAGAGACCGTACTGCCCTTTCAGTAATCGTCAAACACGTTATCTTGCACGCGCACCATTTCATTAACGTTTAGAGCTCGCGCAGAGCCGAACCCAACACGCGTTTTCCCGAATGCGAGGATAATTCGTGTCTTCCAGCAATTCAATACATGCACTCTTTCTATTGCAACGCAATGAATTGTAGGAATTGTGTCTACAGACAGACGGACGGACGGACAGCTGGACAAACCGATCACATAAGCACATTTCTATAGAAAATGTGCTAAAAATGGAAAAATGTCAAAAAGTGTTTTCAAATTTTATAAAATTGACAATTTGTTATGTACCTAGGCATTCCATGAGCCAAAAATAGCCGATTTTTTCAATTAACGAAAAGTAAGTAAATACTGTGGAATGGAGCAACCAAAATGAAAAGATTTTGTATTTTCTTCAAAATTTGTTTTACCTCTATACAAATTATCATTATAACGAACTGAATTCTTGGTCCCTGACAATTAGTTCTTTATAAGGAGATTTTACCTGCATTATTATTATTATTATTATTATTATTATTATTATTATTATTATTATTACCTGAAAACAGCGAATAAGATTAGATCATGAAGAACAAATAAAATTGAAGGCGAAACGGAAAACTTATCGTATTTAGCACATTTTCTATATATTATGTGATCGGTTTGTCCAGCTGTCCGTCCGTCCGTCCGTCTGTCTGTAGACAATCCCACAATTCATTGCGTTGCAATAGAAAGAGTGCATGTACTGAATTGCTGGAAGACACGAATTATCCTCGCATTCGGGAAAACGCGTGTTGAGAACATACATGGGTTCGGCTCTGCGCGTGCTCTAAACGTTAATGAGATGGTGCGCGTGCAGGATGCACGTGTTTCACGATTATTGAAAGGGCAGTTCAGTGTCTAAATCAAGAGAATTTTTTTATTCCTAGGGAGCTTAGTATTTATTACAAAAACTTGAAAACGAATTAACTTTTTGAAAGTCTGTTTTCACCAATCCATTAATACGGGACAGAGCAGGAACAAGTACGAACGTGAGATAGCCGGAAAAAGTACGTACTATAATGGCACGTGCTTTAATGGTGCCATTATGATACCCCCTTAAAACCTTCCTATAACCAGATATGGCATGTAATATATCAAACAAATCGTCACAACATATAACGAATATATAAGAGTAACTAGTGATAGCAGGTATTGGTCTAATGGCACGTGTACGTGCAAGGATGTCTCATGAATGAATATAACGCGTAAATAATGTTGGTGTGAAATGTTTAGTAGTACGTTTTTTAATGGTACCGTTGGAGCTTTCAATGCTAAGATATGGCATGTAATATATCAAACAACTCGTAAGAACGTGCCATGAGTGAATATAGCGAGTAAAGAATGATAATGGTTATTGGTTTAGTAGCACGTGCCCTAATGGTGCCATATGATCCATATGGTACCAGTGGAACTTTCAATTCTAATATACGGCATGTAATATATCAAACATCTCGTAAAAACGTGACATGAGTGAATATAACGAGTAAATAATGATAATGGTTATTGGATTAGTTGCACGTGCCCTAATCGTGTCATATGATACCATATGGTACCATTGGAACTTTCTATGCTAAGATATGGCATGTAATATATCAAACAAATCGTAACAACATTTAATGAGTGAATATAACTAGTAAATAATTATAGTGGTATTTTTTTAGTAGCACGTGTCCTAATCGTGCTATATGATGCCATATGGTACCATGGAAACTTTCAATGCTAAGATATGGCATCTAATATATCAAACACCTTGTAACAACGCGTCATGAGTGAATATAACGAGAAAATAATGATAGTGGGAATTGGTTTTGTTGCATGTGCCCTAATGGTACAATATAATATTGTTAGAACTTTCAATGCCAAGATATGGCGTGTAATATATCAACCAAATCATTACGAGTTGTTAGATCTATTGTTGTCCATAGCTTATTTGTATCAAGAGCATAATGCTGTTAGGCTTAATGTTATCTAAAACTCACTACTGTTATACATATTGCTTATTAATAATAGTTAATCTCCTTGCTTCAATAGTAGACGATAACGTAGAAACACTTTCGTAATTTAATATGAAAAAATAATTGATTCTTACATACAATGCTTCAGCAATTGAGGCTCACTTCGTTTAACATTATGTGAGAATTCTTACAAATTAAAGAACTTTTATTTTTTTAAATGTATGAGGAATAACACCCTCTTCATTTACCTTTCAGTTCTTCAAGTTTATTCGTTTAAATTCTCTTTATACATTAGCTTATTTACATAGTAATTTACAATTTAGTTTTCATATTTATTTATTTTCTCTTAAGCGTTTTAAAATGTTGATTAAGTCAATATATCCATGTACGGTGCTATAACATGAAAATGTGCTCCTTTTATCCGCTTTGGCGGTAAAATCATTCTTGTTTTATTTCTTATTGGGGATTTTCTTTCGTTTCGAGAGGGAAGTAAGTGGCCATGAACCCGAAACTCAATTCCATTTCTTGTGAATACAAAAGTATGATGTCCCTCCTTTCTCTTCCGTGAATTTCTGTTCTTGTTTTTGTCGGGTTTTTTTCTTTTATTCTTCTTCTTGGCCCTTGAGATTGACGCTTCTGAAATCGACAAAATGGCGCCTTTTGTTAACCTCCTCTTATTCCTTTAGTTGGCGCTTTCGTTTTCCCCAATTGTTTTCTTTTGTGGGTCACGTGCACCTGCCTCTCTTATTTTAAAGAAAATAAAAAAGAAAAAAAAGACAAAACAAAACTTGTTCAACGACAGCCCCAAGAAGGATTGTGGGCCTAACGAAAACAAAAACGAAGCCATCAGAATTTATGCAGCGGCACTCGACAGGAGGCAATTTGCGCATGCGTGAGGCAAAAGAGCCGGGAAGCAGCGGTTAATTGGATTTAGTGAATAGAACGGGCCGTGTTTGAAAATGAAATCCCTTTTGGTAGAGGACTTGAAATTAATTAATTAATATTCAGCGCTTGGCGCAAGGAAAGGGAAAGTGGTCAAAAGCCTCCGCATTCTTTGCTTTTCTCCTTTTAATTTTATACGAATTAACAGAAAGAGAGAGATGAAAGAGTTTAAGCTGATGACTGGACGAATACATAGTATAAAATCATTTACTATTGAAAACTAAAGCAAATTAGTGAAATGCTTAAAAATTATATACTTATGGAAACAAATATTCCACGCAATTCATGACTATCTGATGAATGGCTGATGAAGATGATTCCGATGGAAACGCGATTATGAAATACGATTTATGAATGTTCTGTTATAAGTGTATAATTCCGTTATAACTGTATAATTTAAATATTTTTATCGTTGAACTGCATTTTTTTCATTGAATTAAACAAGTTTAATTATGTTTTAACTGTTTTACTAACCAACATTAATATGCAAAATCATAAAAATAGAGCAAGCTTTTTAATTTTTTGCAACAAAATTCAGTCCTTTTTAAGATTAAGTCTTTGTGATAATTTACGGACAATACGAGCAAATGCCGCTATTACTGTACCAAAAATTATTTTTTACGTAGATAATTAATTGTAAATTAATCAAGACTGCACACAAAAATCATGTTGGCAAATTTAATGAATTTAAGCTGATGGAGAGCTTTTCTGAAAAAACAAAATTCAGATCTCTCCAGAAAATGTTTTCGTTACTTTATTGTTATTTTATATTAATTGTAAAATTACTATAAATTCCTTAAGCGAGTCTATTTTCATTGCATTGAAAGTGAAATGTATTCCTCTCTGAAATAATTTAAAAACATTCTCTCCATTTTTTTATTTATTTATTTATTTTTTTTTTAGAAAAGTAAAAAAAAAACACGAAAACTTCCGTCACCTTTTGGCAGCCATTTAAACGAAAACAAAGGTCAACGGTAAGAATGATATGTTCAAATGAAAACTTTGCTTTCCATTTTAGAATCCATTGTGTTTAGGAACAATTTCTGTTTTTTGTCTTTTCTTTAAATCCAGACACACCACACTTTCTCTGCCTCTATCTTCTAAATGGTTGGATCAATTGAAAAAACACCAAGTATAAAAGATTTCTCAAGTATTGTTGTAGAATCTGAAAATAACATTAAAATAAGGGTTTTCATTGCACATTTCAGAGTTAATTTCCATATTCGAAACTGGCATCGTTTTTTTTTGAAAATGGAATACACATAAAACTCCTCACATAACAGTGCAATAGTTATTTGTATTCTGTCAGATTTGTATTTTAGAAATTGGCTATTTGTTCGCTTTAGGTGAAACACCCTGTACGACAAGAGAAAGATTTGGTATCCGCTCAAGAAAAGATAATCATACAGTGGAAACAGTGAAAATGCTCGAACAGGTATTTAAGGTCATGCAGATCTTATTTGATTCTATAAAAGTAGGTTGCAATTCCACAAACTTCAAGGATAGATAGAGAGAGAGTGTGAGAGAGAGAGAGAGAGAGAAAATTGTTCAGATGATATTTGCAATTTTTTTCTTCAATGCGATCAAGAGTGTATACAAGAGTGTCTTCTTGTTAGTGGCGATTCCACTTTATTACCCGTTGCTTATTTACTAATAAATTGAAAGTTCCTTAATAATTTGGTCTTCTGAGTTGTTCAGCATCAAGAGAAAGTTTGGTGAACGTACAAGTTTCATATAACACTTTCTATTTCCCCAAATTTAAACAGCAAGAAGAATTATGTACAAAAGTTCGTGTAATAACCTGTAACGCTGTTAATTTAATTTAAAATTCTGTTTCTCTAACAATTTCTATACGAATGAACTAGATTTAAATATTTTCCAGGAGAAAGCTCTTCTGGAGGATTTGGAGGTCATATGTAACTTAGTAGATGATTTAAATACAGGGCAGATCATTTTAGACTTCAGGGAAAACTGACTTTTTTCTATCCATTTCCTCCCCTATATGCTTCACGGTATCCAAGGAAGAGGACTCAGAAAATAAGTTTTCTCTTTTATTGATCCTCTTTCGTCAGATGGCAAAGGCAGCGCATAAATAAACATGGCGGATTTTAGGCCGCAATAAGTTAGGGACTTTAAGTCGATAAGCAAATCCTCTTCTTGAATTTCTAAGATGAAAAGAAGGTGGGAAAGGTGGAATAAGAAAAATAAGGGGGGAGGAACTCCTGCCTTTGCCTGAAATCCTAAAAATTTGACTTGGCATGAAAATGGACGCCTCTTGCAACTCTTAAGCTTTGTGACTAAGAATCACGGACCATTTTGAAAGTTTTCAAATCTCTTTGTAACTTCAAGTAAACTTTTTTTGTGGGTGTGGTTATGTTGATGATCTTTGTTACATCAAGTAAATATTTTTAGAAGAAAGTGTGAGAGAAAAAATACCATCGTCAAAGGGTTAGAATGCAATCTAAAATGTGGGTGTCATATTCTAAACGCGCCTTTCTGACACCGTGTAAAAATATTTCTTTCTATATTTATATATAATTCTATATCTTTAGAAATTTTTTACGAGGTTGAAGGAATGGATTTTTATATGACCTTATTAACACAGTGAGGTCAAAAAGGTCCCGAGTGCCAATTTGCTGGCATTTACCTACATCTCTAATAAATAGAAAGTCTAAATCTTACTGTAACTATCAATAGTCGATAGCTCTTACATTAAAGATAGTGGAGCGGTTTAATTTTTCTAGGTTTTCTAAAAATGGTTCTTAATGAACACGGGAGTTTTTTTTATCTCAGTGTATATTTTATTTCAGTTTTTTTAACATGCTATCAAAATATGAGAATAGTTAAAATTCAGAGATATTTTTATCTTTTACGGTGAAAAGAAAACTTGGAAATATCAATAAATTTTTCCCCTTATAAATCTATATACAGGGTGATTCAAAATTCAATGTACAAACTTTTAGGGGAGGTAGTATGGGTTATTCTAAGCAAACAAGTTCATTGATAATACTAATGGTAGAAAAACACTATAGTGATGTCTTAAAAACAAGGAAAAAATATTATGTGGATAATTATTACAATAATAAATGAAAGAAAACTCTTTAACCACAACAAATAACAGAAAAATACATCCTGGATACGCGCATTTCAAAAGTACTGCTTTCATCTTCGGCAGCAATCCGTGACTCCGTGAATCCACTCTAATAATCCGTTCGCTTTCATTAGAGTGGATTCACGGAGTCACGGATTCCTGCCGAAGATGAAAGCAGTGCTTTCGAAATGCGCGTATCCAGGTTGTATTTTTCTGTTATTCGTTGTGGTTAAAGAATTTTCTTTCATTTATTATTGAAACAAGTTCATATGAACATGAGTCCGAATTTGAATGATAACTGAGATATGAACAGAAATAAAAATGCCGCCACCACAATCAACAAGTTAATAACTCATGTTTTATAACACCTAGGAATATGAAATTTTAAGGAATAATAGGGTGTATAAAACTATGTATACCGTTAAAATTTTATCGAAATCCAACGACTAGTTTTCGAGTTACGCATTCAACAACGTAACCCATGCTCACATGCGAGTACTAACCATCACTATGTAAGTATGTTTGTCCGGTTGTAAAATGCAACTTGGAAGTAAGTTATAACGTTGAAATTTAACACACAGCTGTACAATACTACCACTATGATGGAAAAAATGTAAAACTGGAGATAAGTATCTTAAAAGCTTAGAAATTAATAATCTTTATATCTATATATATGAAATTGACTTGGTTCTTCTTCGTCTTCTTCATACAGCCTTCATCTGCGGGAAGAAAGGAGACCAGCTGATTGTGATTGGAGTGAAAGCAAAGAAGTTAGTCTATGATCTTAAGGAAATTGTCGATAGTTGGAAAGTGGGCCTAGGATTTTCCCATACAGGCGTGTGCCTTGCAGGAAACAAGTGAGAAGTCTAACAACATCACAATCGACTTGGTTATTGTTTGTTTGCTTGCATTTGTGAACAATCAGCCCGTGGTGTTTGCGTCAACAGTCGGCTGGTCGTATTTATATGTTGCGACAACAATGGTTGATGAAATTAATACATGCCGTACCCGACCAAAGAGACAGGCCCGGCACTGGAAAATTCCCTAACCATTTTAGTCCAAGCGACAATGTAATCTTCATTTTTCCATCTTGGATTTTAGCAATGAGTGTTTTTTCATTTGTTAGAAAAATGAAGATTACATTGTTGCTTCGACTAAAAAGATTAGATGACTTTACACTGCCATGGTGTCACGTATAGACAGAGAGAGGAGCAGACGTTTACGTAATAGAACCAAAGTTTTAATTCGACTTGAATTATAAAGTTTGAACAAACAAAAATAGCAAGGTCATAATCGGAATCACAAAAATTAGTTAAGTCCAGTCGTATTTTGAATTCACTTCTTGTCTAAGGCCGGCTGACACAAATACCAGTCGTGGCAGGGCTGTAGGCAAGTCGAGGACCAATCCAACCTCGTAGTTCTGGCTATGGTGAATTCTGTGTCGGAACAAAGCAAAGCAGATTAGACAGCAGATGTATACTGGTTTAAATGCATAAACACGATTAGTCACATGATTATATGAAACTAAAGTTCTTTGAGATATCGGAAAATGGCACCTACTAGGATTTGTCGAACACAAGCAGACCCCTCGCGCGCTATCCCTAACACGCAAACGGGCCCGCGCGCTTCGGAAATTATAAGCGCTACGCAAGGAAGACGCTGAGAAGTCGGTGTCTTCTCCGGTGGATATCATCAAAAGCGGGATGGATACGGTGATCGGAGTAATCCCTTGTCGAACCGCGTTGAGCTGACCTGTCCCTCGTGCTGAAGATCTTGAAGAAACAGCTGCTTCTCTCTTCGTGAATGCCGGGCTCGAGCTCTCGGTGAGTGCGGGAACTTTGCCTCCGTTGGATACGATAGTCGTCCCCGATGTGGCTACCATTCGAAAATTTTCAAAGTTCAAATTAGATTCTAAGTTCTCATTACAAAGGGAGACTTGGCTATCATCAAGTCCAGCTTCGCCTTCATCCGTCTGGGTGACTAAGTCCTGGATTGACGGTTCCTTGTGGGTCGAGCTTCCATGAGAAATGGCAGAGGCACTGGCTGCGTCGGTCGCCGTCTTTGCTGTTGGAGCTGAGGCTGATGGTGTTGCCTAAGCGGACGCCTAATCAAGAGGTCTTCAAATCTAGGCGCCCAGGCGCACATGCTGTAAGTGGCAGGCAGCCCGTACGGGACTGCGTGGCTTATCCAAACGCCTCAAAAACGAGGCCCGTTCACATCTGACGAGGTATCAGAAGGCCATCGGAATGGTGAAAAGGAAGGTCTGGTCTCCTCCGATGACCTCGCATAAACACTTAGATGATGTGTAGCGTTTTTTAAACGTAAACGGACCTAGCCGTGGCCATTCAAGGAGCAGAAAGGATCGAAGTTGATCGGCCACTTTCCTCCATACGGTCGAGAGTGTTGGAGGCTGACCCTGCGATCGACTCCAACGGGCCAGCCAAAGTTCTTTATTGATGAAGACGATCTCAATTGCTAGGTCCGTTTTAAATACCTCGCCAGTGAAATTTAAGAGGAAGTGCACGGACTGATAGGAGAAATGTACCAGTCCGTAATGCTGTATCAAACGATCCCAGATCGACTTCGCGAACGGGCACTCGTAAAAAATATGGCTGACGGTCTCGGCTACGCCGCAATATAAACATCCAGCAGAACCTGACCACCCTCCACTGGTGGAGACGTTGGAGGGAGTAAAATCCGTGATGCAACAGTCGCCACTGATAATTAAACAAAGTTCGTTCAAAAGCAAAGGATTTTAATAGCTTTAGGACTGCTGCCCACGGATGATCAGGGTAGAGAAGTAAGATGTCAGTGGTCTCCCCTGGGTCGGACTGCTGAAAAAACCATGCAAGACGAAGATGCCCCCATTCTGGTGGATGAATGCGACGTAGCATGGGAAGAAAATTCACAATATCGGTCGTAAATGTCACATATATTTTAGGTTGATGAAAATTTATTGTCACTGGCAACAAGGGTGGTAATGGTAGCCTATTCACCTTAAAAAAGAACGGAAGATGACTAAACACAAAGTTTGCCCACATGGGAGGCGGGAAAAGGAATACCCTAATCATCGCAGCCAATCTGGCTAGAGCCAATCTGGCTAGAGCATAAGATAGAGCCTGATGTTCGGTAAACCTAATCCTCCTCTCTCATATGGAGCGAACAGGTACGCTGCACGAAGTGGATGACGCCTCGGCGTAGAAGTTCCCCACACGCAGTTCACAATCGCACTACGTAGTCTCTGAAGGTTTTGGAACGAAGGCAAGGTGAATAGGCATTTAGATGTTAATACTGGAAGAACATGCGTTTTTATGAACCTCACCTTGACAAACATTGAAGTTGGGAAACGAAGGTTTCTGTCAAGGCGAGTAATGCACTTCTCAATCACTTGTTGCCAGTGCATAGAGTCCATAGTCGGTAGAAAGGAGAAAACGTATCCTAACACTGTAATTCGGTCGCACCATGTTATCGGGAAAGATTTGAGATAGTCCACAGTCCATTTCCCGATAGCAATACCTTTAGACTTGACGAGGTTGATGGAACTCCCCGTCGAAGTACTAAAGCGGTCAAAGGACTCTTTATAGATGCTCAAGGAATACGGATCGGACGCAAATAGCACTGCGTCGTCTGCAAAAGCCAAAGTCCTGATGTTTATGGATGCAGCTGGCAGATCGTATCCTCGAACATCTTGGTGGCGATTTAAGTATTGCAATAATGGTTCCAAATAAAAGATGTACAGCAGGGGGGAAAGAGGGCACCTCTGCCTGACACCCTTTCGCAGATTGAAGGTTGCAAATATGGAACCATTAATCGCCACACATGATGCGGCCGAAACATACAGTGCGGAAATGATCGTGGCAAAAGTCCGAAGACGAAGGTGTCGAAATACTTCAAAGAGAAACTCATGGTTCAGTTTGTCGAAAGCCTTTTCCTGGTCAAGGATTAAAACGGCAAGAGTTTGCTGACGAGCACACGCTTCTTCCATCACACACCGAATCGTAATTAGATTATCGGACATCCTGCGTGAGGAAATGGAGCAGGATTTCCCGGGGTTGATAAAATTTTCGGCGAAAACTTTCAGTCTTTGTTGAAATACACAAGTGAAGACCTTGTAGTCGGTGTTGAGAAGAGTTATTGGCCTCCACTGGGTAACCAACTCTGGATTCGGCACTTTGGGGAGTAGAATGATTTTCCCCACGGTGAAGTCCGGTGTGATGGAAGACGGGTCTTCAATAATCGAGTTAAACACTTGCACCAGGAAAGGCCCAAGAAGATTCCATGTCGCGTTGTAGAACGAGTATGGTATGCCATCCATACCCGGGCTGGACTGGTGACGGCCGTCCGCTTACAGGAACTTCTTGACTTCGTCTTCGGTGAAGGGACGAGAAATAGACAGGTCAGCATCCTCAGAAATAGGTCTTAGCGCCTCAATCCACTGCTTCGTTTCGTCTGACGGAATGATTGGTTTGTCGAAAAAGGATGAAAAATGGGCGTGAAAGGCTGACAAGATGTCGTGGTCAGAATTTACTTCCCCATTTTTCACCACCAATCGATGACATCGTTTTTTGTTAGCACGTCGTCTCTCCTCGGCGAAAGCGGCTGATGATAAATTCCTGACGTCAGTCGCCCAGGAAAGTTTGGCTCTGAGCGCTGCGCCAGCCGCCTTCCGGATCATAGAGCGTTGATATCCCTCTTCACCTGACGAATCTCCATCTCGAACTCCTCCTTTGGGGTGGATACTTGGAGGAGCCGGAGGATCTCTTGTAACATGAGGAGATGACGACGTCGACGACGAGCAGCATCTAACCCAATCTTCCGAAAGAACCGTTTGATCCTGGTTTTTAGTTCTAACCACGAAGCAAGCGTAGGAGGCACATTACGAAGGTGTTTTTCAACGAACTGAGCGAACATTCCCCTGTATTCCTCTTCGTCGAGCAGAGAAACATTCAGAAATCAATTGCGATGGACTGCAGAACCTGTAGATGATACTGGAAATGGAGGATTCCATGACCACATGATGGCACTGTGGTCGGAGAATGAACATGGAATTACCTCCATTTTACCCGGCGAACCAGCAAAAGCATTGTCGACGAGAAAAAGGTCTAATCTTGATGTAGTGGGCCCTTGATGGAAAGTAGACCCACACTGATTACTCTGTGGATTGTGTGTCCATAGGTCGAACAATGCATTTTGCTGGCACAGACGATACACATGAGCAGACGAGAAGATGTTGTTTCGTCTGGATGGCAGTTCAAATCTCCAGCAATCACTACAGGCAACGATGAACACAGAAAGTTATTTAAGTCAGTGAAAAACGTCGGTTTCTGTGCTGTTCTATACGGTGCATATACATTAAGCAATCGGAAATTGACACCAGATGTTGAAATGTCCAAAGAGATTACCCTGCACTCGCAGTCATACACACAATTCGACACTAGAATGGAGGGGTTGAAGATGAAGGAGGCAACCCCTTTCCCATTTGGTGACGAAGAATTGAAGAAGAATTGTCCGTTGGTGTATTGACTGCGAAGGCTCGGAAGGTCATACAACTGTTGTGAAGTGGCGAGTTTTACTTCTTGAAGTAACAAGATGTCCGGCCTGTACAGGGCAATGAACGATGACAACACCGATTGCTTAAAAGAGGAACCAAGAGAACGCACGTTCAGGGAGATGACCTTCATTGAGGATTTTTAATGGCGCACTTGCTAACCTGTATCCGGTTGAGACTTGGGCTTCCCAGATGTTACAGGAGGCTCCGTTGTTCTGCTCATCGGAGATCGCAGACGACCTGATGAGGAAGAAGGGCTGCGCTGATGGCTCGCACGGCTGTCTCTCTCGGAGGAAGAAGTAGCTCTTCTATCGTCCCTTTTGCCATGATCCCGTCTGGATTTTATCTTGCGGGGACTCCTCGTCCTCACAAGAAGATCCTGCAGTTTCTGTGCTGATGGATGCGTATTCCCAGCAGAGGATGTCATCCTGGAGGGCGACAACGTTTCACTAGTCCGTGCAGGCTGCGATGTTGTTGACTGCGCTGGTAGAGGAAGTGCTGGAAAATCCTCCAGTGAAAAGGTGGATTCTACACCTGCTGAAACGTCAACGTTGTCTTCTCCAGAAACTTCGTCTTCACCCATCGATACATCGAACGCTGGCTGCGGAAGGGGTGTGATCTCTGGGAGCGTGGAAGGAGGTGACGATGGCCGCTCCCCCCTACGCTCCAAAGATTGAGATACATGCGAAGATGGACGAGGTGGTGGGGGCATCATTTCTTTCTGCACCTGGGGAAGAATCGAAAGAGCCGGCATAACTTGGCTCTTTCGCGATGGTGATGACGGCGACGAAGCTCTGGTCGGCATTGGTGACTTGGCCGGCGATGACATCTTAGATTGCTGCTGGGATGACATTCTCTTGGGCGTGGATGGAATATCTGCTGGCTCTGCAAACACCCTCTCCGGGCACTGGTGAAATTTGCTCACGAGACGATTGCATGCATCGCATTTCTTGAGGAGAGGGCAGTCTTTTCTGACGTGAGACGTTTTCTTGCAGTACCAGCAGCACTGCCTTTGACCCTTGTAAGACACGCGAACTTTGTTGCCGTGCATTACAAGGTTCTCTGGAATGTCCCTCTGAAGGTTCATGTCCACGATGATGTCACCAGTCATCTGCAGGGGAGAATCTGGATGAGTCGGATAGGCTACTTTTTTCACCTGCCTGTAGTCGGACATGTAACGCTTCAAGTAGTCTTCTTCCATCAGCGGCGAGGCGCCCCGGATACAGATGGGCAGATATCCGGGCTCAGCATAGACAAGGCGGACGGTGGTTTGCCCTACCTTGACGTAATCCGCAGACACAACACGGTCTGCGATGTTTCGCTGTCGGCAGAGCATCCTCCATTCGTTTGGAGAATGTCTCTGCACGACAGAAACTGCAGGATCACCAGACGGCAACACGGGCGGGATGCCCGTCTTAAAATAGAGTTCTTTCATAAAACATGCCGACGGCTATTGGTCC
>JAHWFO010046875.1:1131017-1153143 GCA_023313115.1 Rhysida immarginata | reverse complement strand
TAATCAACTTTATAAAAACCTTATATGTATAAGAGCAATACTGGATATAAGAGCAGAACTGGATATAAGAGCAAAACTGGATATAAGAGCAAAAACTGGAAAAAGATCCATAGGCAGATATAAGAGCCAGCAAAGCAAAACAGTAGCTAAGAGTTTCCGTCCGGGAGGCTGTGGATTATGTTCATTTCCGGGTTTATTATTCTGTTGACTGCGTCGAGTATTGGGTTTTTTACAAAACTGAGCTGGTTGTTTAGAATCTTTTTTCTATCAGTCATGAAGTGTTTCCTAATTATCAGGTCTTCATACGTGAGTATTCTCTGTGGATCTTTGATGAATTTGACAATGGACATAATTTCTTGTATTTCACCAAAACTGTGTTTGTTGTCGATAACGTGGTCTGCAAAGGCCGACTTGTGGTCCCTGTTGACCCAAGATCTCCTGTGATCATTGAATCTTATACGGAATGATCTTCTGGTGGATCCCACTTAGAAGCAACCACAAGTTGGGCATGTGAGTTTGTAGACCCCGCAGGCATTGTAGACATCATTATGTTGAATCCTCTCCTTCGGGTATTTAATAGATATCGGCATTTGTTTGCGGTTCTATACGCAATTCTTAGCCCGTGACTCTTGATGTTAGTAATCCTAGTTATCTCTGGGCCCGTATATGTAAAAGTGGTATATTTAGGAGATTCGGTTGTACCGTCAACAATATGGTTGCGTGACTCAATTGTTCATCTCGTCTTTCGGAAAATAGTTTTTGTGATCTGGTCTGGAAAAGCATTTTTTCTTGCCACATCGTAAGTAAGTCTTAGTTCCTCGTTTCTGTCTTTAGCAGTGATAGGATATGATAGCGCACGATGGAAAAGGTAGTGAAGGGCCGCTGCCTTATGTCGTGGCGGATGGTTAGATTCGAAACTGATTATATTAGAGGTGGCTGTAGGTTTCCTGTATATGGAGAATTCCAGTTTTTTGGTGTTATAGTTTTTGTTCAGTGTTAAATCCAGGAAATTAACTGAGTTGTCTTTTTCTTCTTCCATCGTGTAGGAGATACTGTCATGAAAACCGTTAAAATGATTTAGAATCTGTATTGCGTTTGTCTTCTCCCGGTTGAAGGCAATGAGAGTATCATCAACATATCTCTTGTAATAATCACTATTATTTATTTAGGCTAGCAGTGGCATACTTGGAGAAGTCCATCCATTGTGAGCATTTAAAAATTTTTTTTTTGAATTTTCATTATGAATTTTTACTATATTAATTCTAAGCGTTTTCATGTGTTTATTTTTAAGATATTGCAAAATTTGTTTACCTACAAGTGTAATTATCCCGAGCAAAGCCGGGTACGTCTGCTAGTATATACACTACTGTTTATAAAAATCGCAACACCCTGATGGAATAGCCCAATCTGCATTAAATTTGGAGCATTTGCATATCATGGGTCAGAAAAGAAACCATTAGATTTTCAGGTCAATACAATGCGTTTTATTGTCACATTAGTATCGGGTGAAACCACCGTGGGATGCAATTACAGCCTCTAAACGTCGTGGCACTGAGTCAAACAAGCTCTGAATAAGGGCCTGGGGAATGTCCTGCCATGCTCTGTCTACACGGGTATACAGTTCATCCACAGTTGCTGCTGCAGGAGTCTGACGAGCCAATCGATGAGCAACCCTGTCCCACACATGCTCGATTGGGCACATGTCTGGTGAACGAGCAGGCCAGGGGAACAAGGGCGTCTGATGTGCTTGGAAAAAGGCGAGGACATTTCTGGCCACATGCGGTCGGGCATTGTCCTGTTGGAATACAGCGCCTGGAAGGTTCTGCAGGAAGGGGATGACCTCGGGTTGCACAACTTCCCTGATGTACCGGTCACTGTTCAGATTGCCATGGATTCTGATCAGATGGGAACGGCCATGGTAACTGATTGCACCCCACACCATCACCCCTGGCGTTTGTCCTGAATGACGCTGCAGGATGCATTCTGGAAGGTCGCGCTCGCCACGATGTCTTCTGACTCGTATCCTGCCGTCATGGTGCTGCAAGTTAAACCTTGACTCATCCGAAAACACAACTTGTTGCCATTCAGCTTGCCACTGTTGGTGTTGATAGGCCCATTGCAACCTGAGGCGCCGGTGGTTTTGAGTCAAAGGAATCCGCAACAATGGTACTCGTGCCATCAATCCTCTGGAAATCAAACGGCGTCGTACAGTGCTAGCAGACATTGTCCTGCCTACTGTAGCACCCCACTGTTGTGTTAACACGGTGGAAGTGGCTGTACGATCTGCTACACACATGCGATAGAGGTGTCTGTCATCTCGCGGTGTCGTCGTGCTGGGTCTTCCTGAGCCTGGTCTTCGGTGTGCCCTGTTCTCTTCTCCTCCACTGCCTCCATGCACGCATAATTGTCGTTGCATTACGTCCTACACGAGCAGCAATGTCACGATACGACCATCCCGCTTCACGCAGACCAATTATGCGTCCTCTTTCAAAGTCTGTCAGCTGTTGATATGGTACCCTTCGTCGTCGTCGAGGCATGGTGTTCTTTCAAGCAATTACTCTGAAAATCTAATCATTTATACTCTGACCCATTGTATGCAAATATTGCAAATTGCATATGGATTAGACCATTCCATCAGGGTGTTGCGATTTTTATAAACAGTAGTGTATATAGAGAAGCATGTTTTGTTTGTATGTTTCTTATACAAATCTACAGTTTTATGAAATTTTGTATACTTGACCTTCAAAGCATGAGGAAGGTCACCGTCTACCTCAAATTTCGAAAAAATAATAACTATCGATAATAAATCGATATTCATGATGATGGCAATGCATATTAATAAGAGGATCGCATGACCAACAATGCAAGGCAAATTTTGTGCAACAAAAGTTATCAACAGTGGTATCAGCTCGCAATTCACAAACATTCTGCACGGACGAAAAATCGTGCATGACCAGCAATGCAAGGAAAAGTTTGTGCAACAATAGGTATCAACAAAGGTAACAACACGCATTTCACCAACACTATGCGATCAACAATATATATCTCATGACCAACATTGCAAGGCAAAGTTTATGCAATATAAATAAGGTTCAATTTCAAACAATGCATAGAATTCAGGCTTTTCTTATAATTGACAGTTCTTAGTACTTAATTTCTTGAAAATCTTTAAAAATGATCAGTAACTGGAGGTAATGTATAGTAGCAGACTATTGAGAAAGAGTGGAAAGACGACAGAGGAAGCAGTCCTTTAGCTCCGTTCTGTATTGGGCAAATGGTAAGTATGCCAATAGAAGAATGGGCGACCGCTAGACTACACAAAGTGATGAATGGCCAAGTTTTGCTTCAAGACATCGAGAGCAGAGTAGGAATTGAACATCTAAAGTAAGATTACGTGAGAAGAAAAATTAATTACCTTATGACTGTGGGTATTACAGTAAAGAAGGCGAAGAAACATAACCACTTCCCACAATATTATTTATTCAGTCATGTATACGTATTTCGACCGTTCTGCAGTCTTCATCAGCATGTGATGCACAGTGAAAAGGATGAGGAGAGAGGGGTTCCTGTAACAGGAAGTAAGGAATAGCCAGTTGAAGTAGGATTACCCCGAGGGGAGGGGTTACATGATACTTTCTATTTCAATGCTCGAACGTGATTCTGATACTGGTTTCACAAAAGGATACAACAATTCAAAGTTACAAATAATAAGAGAAATTAAAACCATAAAATAATAAATAAATAAAAAATAAATCAGATATAAGAATCTGGGATGAAGTAACAAAATTAACAACGTTACAAAATATAAGGGAAAAATAAATAAATAAATGGATAAATCAACAATGAATAAAAAAAATATAAGAATCAGGGATGAAGTAACAAAAATTAACAAAGTTACAATAATAAGGAAAAAATAAGTTGTTTTTTTTTGTTTTACATGTTATTTATTTTTCCTTATTCTTGTAACTATGTTACTTTTTGTTACTTCATCCCGGATTACCCATATTGGTTTTATTTTTATTTATTTATTTATTTATTTATTTATTTATTTATTTATTATTATTTTTTCCTTATTGTAACTTTGTTAATTTTTGTTACTTCATCCCTGATTCTTATATCTTTATCTATCCATTTATTTGTTTTTTCACTTATATTTTGTAACTCAGTTAATTTTGTTACTTCAACCCAGATTCTTATATCCGATTTATTTTTTATTTATTTATTGTTTTTATGGTTTTAATTTCTCTTATTATTTGTAACTTTGAATTCTTGTATCCTTTTGTCACTTTGTAAAGCCTTTACTTTGTGAAACCAGTATGAGAATCCTGTTCGAGCATAAAAATAGAAAGTACCATGTAACCCCTCCCCTCGGGGTAATCCTACTTCAACTGGCTATTCCTTACTTCCTGTTACATGATCCCCCCTCTCCTCATCCTTTTCTCTGTGCATTACATGCTGATGAAGACTGCAGAGCGGTCGAAATACGTATACATGCCTGAATAAATATTGTGGGAAATAGTTATGTTTCTTCGCCTTCTTTACTGTAAGATTACGTGTCTAAGAAATTATTTAGGCTAGCGGTGGCATCCTTGGGGAGGTCCATCCATTGTGAGCATTTAAAAAATTTTTTGTCGAATTCTCATTATGAATTTTTACTGTATTAATTCTAAGCGTTTCTATGTTTTTATTTTTAAGATATTGCAAAATTTAATTCAAAAAAACAGAGTCCGAGCCACGCCGGGGTTATCTCCTAGCTTCTTTGGTAGCATAGCAGACTCAAACATTTCATAAAATACATTTTGACTATATTCTGTGTGAATGTGAATATTTCGGAAACTAAGATGCTGATAATGCGATGATTGAACGTTCGTTTCCAAGAATTATTACTAATGAGCATAAAATGATGATGCAGTGACAGGACATAAATCAGGCAGCGTCTATTGAGGAGGCAAAGGAGTCACACGTTTCTCCCTTAAGCTCCCTATCAAACGTCCAGACGACTGGCAAAAATTTATGTGCCTGGAAAGGAAAGAGAAAGAACGAGTATTGGTCAGAGAAACTCTGCACCTAAAACAGAAAAGGCTATACGGGCATTGGAAACATCTGAACAACGGGAGTTTCGAATAGAGCAACAGGGTATAAAAGCTTCTATGTCAAGGGCAATAAAAACTTGGGTCTAAAGTATCCAGTGATGTCCCCTGGTGGTGAAGATGGATATCATTTTAATCTGAGACAGGTCAACAAAATATTAAATAAAATCCTGGTATATCATCTACAGTTCCTGTTTTTCGGGTTGTATTGATTGAGTTATTATTTAACCAATATGGAGTTATAATTTACCTTCTTGAGATTCTTCTGTTTACCTACAAGTATAATTATCTCGGGCAACGCCAAATTTAATTTTGTGCATCTCTATTTATACGAAGTTATAATCAGGGCCAGTCTTCTATATATCCGGGTATGGGTGCCAACCTTGGACCCCGTAAAAAAAAAATCATTAAATAAATAGAAAAAATTTTTGGGGCTGTGGTTACTTACACTATGAAAATCGTTATTTTGAAATAATAAAACTTACAATTCTGGTTATCAGCCTGACTGTGGTTTTAATATGCGTCATAAGAATACCATATAATCTTAATCCTTTCGCTCCCCATCTCCTAGCTCGGATCCCCGGTGCACATCAGCCACTTCATCTTCCCCTCCTCCCCACTTGTCTAGTCCTGGTTATAATGATCGTATACCGCGCTAACCGACGTATTAATCCTTTCACTGCGTAATTAAACTTCATGGTCATTCCTGATAACATGAAATTATCCATTTTTTGCAGCATACTGAGAAGTATTTTTAAAGTCTATAGAGTGAATCCGATTTCCTCTTTATACTTTAAAGGTAATGAAATTTTGGATCGACATATCCACTTTGCGCAGGAAAAATGTTAACTGTTCTAGCTCTTGCACAATCTACCTTCGTCTCTCCAATCCCTGACATTTTAACTATATGGAAGTTCATTGACCAGTGGTGTTCCTATCGATTCCTTCCATATAAACTTTTCTTTCTCCGTAACTAGCAATTAAATTACAGCTCGTTGTTTTTAACAACGTAGTCGTCATTTTAAAGATTGAAGATTACTTAACAAAAAATCGGGAGTGTTCTGCCCTAAACTTTCTCGTATTCAACGGTGCACGATAGAGCAAAAACTGTTGAAATAATGTCCCCCAGAAATGGGTTTCATTCAAAACCACGCGTTGCCGAGATATGATTCGTTTCGGGTGTTTTAATTAACCAATGTCATGTGTAAATATTAACGAGAGTACGCAGGAATGAAAATGACATAAGGCGGGTAAAGTTAATTTAAATAATTGGTAAATGTTTATTTAGCAATAAAATTCAATTAAAAGTAAAGGTAAGTAGGCTAGATAAATCGACTACTTACTAGCTAATTTAGCCATTAGATCATACCTACTAGTTTACTTGACTAGGGTATTAAATAATTTAAAGGTAAACTCCACACTCAAAACAACTTTGTTTAAAATGAAAGATGAAGGTCTCAATAATAACGTAGCATGTATAAAAATTTTCAGTTCGAACTCAAAATTGATAAAATATATTAAAAAAAACTTTCATCCCCCCCCCCCCCGATCGACATTGACGCCACGTTTCGGGATCTGTAAACATCAGAAGTTGCCGAGAGGTGCGAAGGAGTTTCGAAATCATGACGTCATACATTGGACGCTATCGCAGGCGCCGCTATCAGTAAATTGTCAGGGCCAGTGCAGGCACCGCTATCAGTTCTCCCGCTTACCTGGTCATGACATCGCAGTGGACTAGGCCTACAATGGACCGACAGTGACGACAGAGATTTTGATAACAGTGACAGCGATGTACAAGGGCTGTTAGCAGAATTAAATGTTACGGAAACTTCTGCGATATACAGCCCTATGTACTAAACCGTGAAACGGGATCTTCTGCTTGCCGCGGCGGCGTGTGCCCTACGCAGTAGATAGGCCTACTTCCTCATTCCTTCGGCGTTTAACGAGTGCTATTGTGGTCGTTGTTCTTGAAGAACACCAGGCCCGTTTAGAGTTGGAAGAGCATCTAGTTCCACCTTATATGTGATCTAGTTTCAGCGAATTTCTTGTTTGAATTGATACTGAATTTACAACGGCGGATGCGTAGACGAAGCAAGACGCTTCGAAATGAGCACACGAAGCTGCTTGGAGTTGGATACCAGTTCCCTCGCTGTCAAAAACTACTAATCCACTGTTTTTTTTAATCGATTCTGATTGTGGAAATCTATGAAACGTGAAATTTCTATCCGACTGTTTATTTACACATCCAAACAGAGAACAAATTGAAGGCATTCCCACATAAAACAGGTTAGCAAAATCTTACGATATGTAGATCGTTTTAAGCGACTAGAATCACGGCGACGAAATTCCCCAAGGTTATTAGAATAATAAGGTTGCGCGCTCAGGAAGGTTCCGTACGATTGGTCGAATTCAAGCAAAGCGGATGACGTCATCCAGAGGCAAGCGGCGCGGAAGGGAATGAAGCGATTCAACAGAAAACGATACGATCACGACGGTATATTGTAAACAAAAAGTATGAATTCAATTTTACATAATAATGGTCGGAAATTAATTGAATATTAAATAATGGCATGAAATGTAATTTCTGAATATTAAAATAAAACGATGAAATTATTGGAATTTTGATTTTACAGTAAATAAAGTTATATCAGGAACATATGAGGAGTCTCATCTATATGAAGAAGTCTGAATCGACAGTCTGAAAATTGATCGAGTAAGCTTTCATCGACAAGTGAATTCTCGAATAGTCAAATTTAAAAGAAACTATAAAAATTAGATGCGTAATAAAATGAATTCATTGTTTAGGGTTTTAGTAAAAGAGTCCTTGGGAAAAGAGAAGAACGAAATGCTTCCACCTCTCTTTCATTCTGGCAACACGCTATTCGTTTTGAACAATAAAATTTCAACTTTAATTACTCTATATTCAGTTCATCACGATATAGGCAGTACGAGCAACAATTTTATTCCGAAATAGCTTTCATGAGTTCCACGAAAGTACCTAATAATGCCTCAATCAAACCGAAATTCAGGCCTATTCATTTGCTAATCGCGCCACTTCGCCTCTAGATGACGTCACAGCACGCCGAGATCTTTTTGAGATTGTGCGAGAAGTTGCGAGATCTGTTCTGAGCGCGCAACCTTATTATTCTAATAACCTTGGAAATTCCCCGAGGTTCTCGCGGCAGGAAATGACAGTTTGTTCCGCCGTGTTCTGTGGAGACGGAATGGAAGATCCCACGCAAATTTTCAGTTTTCCGAGGCATTTTTCTTAATAAAATATTAGGAAAAATCGAAAAATTTTGAATGATATATACTCTATTAACCTGGATTAATGTTATGATAAAAAAAATAAAGTCGATTTTTTCCGTGGAGTTTACCTTTACGTGATATGCGTTTAATACGTTTAAATAAATAAATACTGGTTATCAGTAAATGTTAATTTACGAAGCACAACTACTCGTAGTACAAACAGCTCCCTTCTGTGAAGGGCATAAGCACAATAACTTCGCACTGATGAATGTAGAATAATCTTTGAAGCAATAAAAGTGATGATGCCTTAGCACGCTACGCTTCACTGAAGAAAAGCACTTTATGTAAAATCGCACACAAACATTTGAACGGTAGGCGAGATGAAAAGTTAAGTTCGTAGTGCTTAGTTCCATGAAAGCCCGTTTCGCCAGCCTATCAGCTTTCATGATACAGTTTGTAGCCAGAATGGCGTTCCAGCCTATCAGTATTTTAGCTGAACGCAAGGCGAGTTGATTATAGCGACGCACGCTCACCTGGTAATTCTTCCCGGCGCACGTAGTTACTATAGCGAGGGTTTAGCCGACAAACCTCTCGTTCCATAGGCGCTCCCGGCCGACTTCTGTTAACGGGCTCGCTGGTGGCTTTACCTCTCCAGCTTCTTGCTCTCTCATAATCGTATGTAGAGCTTTTCCCGCTGCATTCCTTGACGGTCTCGAGTTTCTCTCCTTTCGACCTGTACCTCCGTTCTCCGCCACGTCAGCAAACTTTTGGCCTCGATCTCGCGATCCCACATTACTTTAGATGAATTAGATCTTCCTAACGTCGATCGCTATTACGTGGTTGGCGACGAGAATTACGTCGGTTCGTCTTTCACGCCGATGAATAGATGAATCGGGTATGAAAGTGACCGGCGCTGTCATCGGAATCCTTGATGTAATGTGAATTCCGTGACAACCAACATTTAAAATTAACATTGTGTTAATTTTTAAAAGGAACGGAGAAGTTTAATTGTTTACTTTTGTTAAATCACTTGCTTCACTTCAAGCCAAATATACAGGGTATATCATAAAATACGTTTGCAAACTTTCAGGGCGGGTTTCTCATATCAAAAGAAAAATCATAGTCCACATAAACATATGTACAAAAATCCTTAGAGTTTGAAGTATTAATGAAACTTTACGTTTAACGCGGTTTGAGGCACAATCCATCAACGGGTGTTTGTAACGAAACACATGGCGCTGTGTTACCGGGGAGACTTGTTCACATTTGTCATTTATGTATAGTTGTGATTAGTCTGTATTCAACGTTTCACTTGTGTGGTAGTGAGTTAACTGACAGGTGTTCCGTTTAACCATGGCAAGATGTCTACTTCGTGAGCAGGCTGATATGATTTTTATGTACGGACACGCGAATGTTAATGGACGTGAGGCTGCACGACTGTATCTGCGAGGGTTGTTCAAGAACTTTGCGTCCTGGTCCGTAACTCTTTTTATTTGTTAACCGATTTTCAAAATTCTTTTTATATCGGATACTTACATTTGTCTTCTGTGCAATGCACTATTCTCTTTTCGACATAATCCTCATCCCTTTCCACCCATTGCGCCAAAGCGTGACTAAAGATTTTTCTATCGAAAAATGGAAAAAAAAATTCTGCGACCTGGGTTCAAACCAGGAACCTCGGCTGTCATGGCCGACGCCTCTACCAGTTGGGCTATCGCAGACACCCGGACAGCCATGCTGTCTCAAGGTGTCTTAAAGACAAGCAAGTTGTCAAGGTTGAAAGCCCAATGGGAGGTGGGCACCTGGCTCACAGATCGAGAATCTCTCCTATCAACAATGGTGTCAATACGCAATGCAGCAACACTCTGCACGGACTAACAATATATATCTCATGACCAACAATACAAGGCAAAGTTTGTGCAATATAGATAAACTAGAAGAGGTACCCGGCGTTGCCCGGGATAATTACACTTGCACAAACTTTTCCTTTCATTGTTAGTCATGAGATATATATTGTTGGTTCATGCAGTGTGTTTGTGAATTGCGTGCTGATACCATTGTTGATACCTATTGTTGTACCAACTTTGCCCTGCATTGTTGGTCATGAGATATTTCTCATTAATATGCCTTGCCATAATCATGAATATCGATTTTTTTATCGATATTTATTATTTTTCCGAAATCTGAGGTAGACAGTGACCTTCCTCATGCTTTAAAGGTCATGTATGCGAAATTTTATCAAGATCGGAATAAAACTGTAGATTTGTATAAAAAACATACAGACAAACAGACCCACAGACAAACCCACAAACATCCTTCTTTATATATATAGATAGAAGATTTCAATTTGTAACAATGCATAGAATTCCTGTTATTCAGGCTTTTCTTAGAAAAGAGAATTCTTAGTACATAACAATTTCTTGAAAATCTTTAAAAATGATCAGTAACTGGAGATAATGGAGTGTTAGCAGACTATTGAGAAAGAGTGGAAAGACGATAGAGGAAGCACTCCTTTAGCTCCGTGCTGTAGTGAACAGATGGTGAGCAAGTAAATAGAAGAATCGGCGACTGCTAGACTACACAAGGTGATGAATGGCCAAGTTTACAAGATTAAACTTGAGTTAGAAATTATTTAGACTAGCAGTGGCATCCTTGGAGAGGTCCATCCATTGTGACCCTTAAAAATTTTTTTTTTTCGAATTTTCATTAAGAATTTTTACTGTATTAATTCTAAGCATTTTCATGTGTTTATTTTTAGGATATTGCTAAATTTAATAAAAAAAAATTCATTTAGGATGACTCGGATTTGTTATCACCGCTGTGTTATCACCTAGCTTATTTGGTAGCACAGCGGATCCAAACATTTCATTAAAATACATTTTGACTATATTCTGTGGGAATGTGTATATTTTGGAAACTGAGATGCTAATAATGCGATGACTGAACGTTCGTTTCCAAGAATTATTGATAATGAGAATAAAATGATGCAGTGACAGGAGATTAATAAGGCAGCGTCTATTGATGAGGCAAAGGAGTCACGCGTGTCTCCCTTGAGCTCCCTATCAAACGTCCAGACGACTGCAAAAATTTGTGTGTCTGGAAAGGAAAAAAGAAAGAACGAGTATTGGTCAGAGAAACTCTGCAACTAAAACAGAAAAAGCTATACGGGCATTTGAAACATCTGAACAACGGGAGTTTCGAATAGAGCAAGACCTTCTACGTCAAGGGCAAGAAAAACTTAAGTCTAAAGTATCCACAGTGGTGAGGTAATTCAAGAAGTGTTTAGATAAAGTCCCGGTATATCACCTAGACTTCCTGTTTTTCGTATTTTTCGTAGAATGGATAGTCCCTTTGCTCTGTGTTGTATTGATTGAATCATTATTTCACCAATTGGGAGTTATAATTTAATTTTTTGAGATTGTTCTCTTTACGTATAAGCGTAATTATCCCGGGCAACGCCGTGTACCTCTGCTAGTTAATAATAATTTACAATGTTCCAAAACACTGGTCACAGCAGTAATGACACCATCTAGATCAGTGAACCGTTTGTCCCGCAAGAAATTGTCCAAATGACGAAACATGTAAGTCTGATGAATACGCATGGTGAGAGAGAACCACGTACCCCATAGCATTACTTTTTGCAATAAATGTGTGTGGACGAGTACCATTTTGGAGGAATCTCTGTTGGCATTCATCAGAAATTGCGTCACCAGTAACGATGCGATGAAGAAACGGTGTTAGAGCCTCACAATGTTTGAGGGCAAGATATGTTTCCAAGCGTTGCAGTTGTTGCTGTTCGGTGAGGGCATGTGAAACCCAAGGGTCCAACTTTTTCGACTTGCCCATTTTTGCCAGGTGTCGGGTTATGGTTGGACAGCTCACGGAAGTGAAAGTCGGTTTTCGTTCCACTTTATGCCGTAATTTCCATACCACTAGCTCCAAACTTCGCAAATAATCTACGGACAGTTCTGTCACTCGTCGTGCACATTCCCACACATTCCGCCCAATTCGTGCAAAATCACTAGTCTGACATCGCGCTGCTCCATGACGTTAATGTATGTACCCCGCTACACGAGCAATTACTGAAGAAACTTCTGCATCTGTCCTAGTTATTTTATAGGGGAGTTGTCGTAGTTTCTGCCACCGTAGGGCTAATGCAAAGTAGCCTAAGCGAAATCAGCCAATACTTATGTAAAACAAAATATTAACACCCAATACAATCTGTACATCCTTGATAATTATACGCTTCCTGCCTAGTGGCAGTTGTTCGGTGAGGATCCCTTTATCCTTCAGTAGAATAATACAACATAACACAAAATCACTTTTGAAGACATGAACATACAAGTACTGAACTGGCTACTCAAATCCCCGACCTCAAACCCATTTTACGAATTATGAATGAAAATAGAAATTTATTTACGTACATAAGCACTTAATGTACCTAAAAATCTAATAAAAATTGAAAAAGTTTATAATTTTTGACAAACTTTCAACAGGGCAAAAAAAAAATATTGTTCGTAGCACCACTGGACTTTTCAAATGAAGTTTATAGCGTGGAAATAGCAACTCTTGCCTGTTTTGCCGATACTGGCGATATTCCAAAATTCTCTTCAGCATCATCATTGTCTTCATCGTCCTGCGGTTCACTGACTGATTCAACAATTTCAGTGTTTTTGATAGATCCCGTAAATGGAACATCGTTGACCATATTGATATAATCTTTTCTACATTAAGTGAGTCACAACAGAGGTCCATTCTGCTACAGTTTTTTTGTGGCAGGCGCTGTTTCTTCAAGAACTTCATTTTCAACATGGAACGACAACCCACATGCTCTAAAACAGTTCACTCTTGTTTTCTGATTCACGTTCTTTCATGATTTGTCGAGAGATTCTCATTGTCTGCAATATGTTAATAGAACTACGTATCCCTATCTAAAATGATCTTCTTGACGATTGATTTCTTCCTATGGAAGGTTTTAAAAAATTTTAGGATTCCCTGATCCAAGGCTGCACCTTTCGGTTGTGTTTGGTGGCTGAAACTCTACTTTCACAAAATTATTTTGCGCTTTTTTATTATTTTCTTGTCAATTGAATCGAATATGGTTGTTGTAAAGCTAATCATAACTGGTTTTACAACAACCATATTCGATTCCAATTGACAAGAAAATAATAAAAAAAGCGCAAAATAATAAAAAAGCCAATCATAGCTGCTTATGAATGAAAAGAAATGAGACTTGCTTATGCATGAAAAACAAATCAGAACAGCTTATGAAAATTTGAGGTAAAGTGACTTCAATTCGATTTATAGAGGTTCAGATTGACAATATTCGATTTGTGGGCGAATTTATATGCGTTAACTTCGAGTTATAGAGGTCAACTTCCTCTAAAAAAAATCAATTATAGAGGTTTTATCCCCTGAGCGGAAAGGAATAGGCTAAAACTTCGATTTAGGGAGGAATTAGATTTATCGAGGTTCTATTGTAGTCAGTTTAATGGGGTTAAAATTTATTAAATGATAAAAATTTAATTTTTTGTATAAAGAAAATATGTGTAAGTCATTACAAGTTACTTTTGTATAATGTTTTTAAAATTCAGAAGTAGAATATACATCAAATAAAATAATAAAGTATTAGTCGATCTGTATCCACAAAAGTATCATTTGTGAGATAAATAAATCTAGATTATTGCATCTAGTTCAAGTTACACATGCTCAAGCGTCATCGACAAATCGTTTTTTCCAATCGACTTCAGGAATCAAACAATAAAAACATTTTCAGGGCAGGTGCAGGTTTCATCAGTTTGTTGCTGGCATTTGCGATTCTCCTCCTCAAATCATTATAGGACATCTTCCTGCGTGACTTCTTCCTGCATGTCCTTCTTATTCGGTTCTGCATATCTTCCTTCGTTGTTGGCTATTCTTTGTACACAGTTTCTTTTAATGTTCCCAGAGGAAGAAATCAAAGAGAGTGAGGTCTGGACTAGCCTTATTAATCCTCAAGGAGTCCAGGCAGTACGTTTTCCGCAAAATCAACTTAAACCACTCCCTTCAGGTTACCCTGGAAGAAATACGGCCGATAACGCATGTTGATCATCTACCTCACGGAGCCGGTCTGAGTAACGTTTATTATGGATGTTGCTTTTAAATGTGACTTCATCCGTCCACCACACAGACATATGAAAAAATTGTACTGGTTTCTAAACCACTGAAAAAAATTCAGTCTCCTCTGAAAAACACACCCTCCAAGCATCTGGTAAAGGTGAATGTGGAAGGTTGGAAGGTCTTGAATATCCGCCATACAGTCATGTGGCTTATTCCTGAGTCACGAGAGAGCTGTCTCATGAAGACAGTTGGACCCTGTCGAACAGCGACAAAAACAGCAGCAGCTCTGTTTTAATGCAATATCAACATGACAAACTGCAAACACGTGACCGGTAAGTATTTTTATTGTTTATTTCTTGAAGGAAACCAATTGGAAAAGTAGTGCTCACATTTCTTTTTCCAAGACCCTACTCGACCCATGTTCCCATTTAAAGGTTTTTGACGGACTTCAATTGTGCCCATTTCCAGCCATTTCCGTAAATTGGAATGGCCGCCATTAAATTCTTCACATAGTCTTTGTCATTTAAAAATTTCCCCCCAAAGCTTTAGGATGTTTAAATTCCGAGAAAATAGCTTGGTATGGATGCTTACAATCACCCTGTATTTCCACTATTATGATGATCCTTAGCGAGCGCTTTGTTTTTTAAATTCAATGTAATCCAATACGTCCATCCAGAGCCTGTATGGCCTGAGGCCGACGAGTTGGGTCCCTGGTTGGACCTGGATTAACGACTGCTTTATGATGGTCACAGCAGCCGGGGGGGGGGGAGGGGATGAAGATTGAAAGTCACTGATGAGTCGCCCATCCAGTGGCTAGCCGTGCCTGATGTTGCTTAACTTCACAGAAGTTGTAGTTTCAGTAAAATCCCACCAGGCCACGGCCTCCCCCGTGAGAGTCGATCCTACATGATCAAGGAACATGATCGCGTTTTAATCAAACACCTTCCAATTGAACCAAAATTGTGAACAGAGTAAATGTCACGACTGTTCTGCAATTCACGATTCCGAATTTCTATCCCTTAACGATAATGAGTCTTTAACCCATAGAATTATGGACTCCTAACGATTTGTCGACGTCGAAGTTTTACTTTAATTTTATGTATTTATGGGTTCTATTTTTATATAAGTTAAGTGACTACCCGGCGTAACAAATTTCATTTGTTTTTTATTCCTAGATGTTATTTCCTATTTGCATAATTGTGTCATAATTCCGCCTCAAATATTCTCCCCAAACTGTGCTTTTAGTGATGCAATGATCGCTGATCCGTAAAAGTGATTTACAGCGTAATCATAAATCTCGAAAATTACTCCACCGCATAAATTTGCAAACGGGTACACTTCTGCCCATTCTTCTATAAAATGCTTGGACAATTCAGCATTCGATGTAGGAGGTGGTTGCTTGGCCCTCACACGACTCCATATATTCCCGTAAATGCTCGATATGGTTGAGATCAGGATTCTACAGGCCAGAGGAACAGATAACCGTGCTTGCCTTTTTTGTCAGTTCCTAATAAAGGGTAAATTAGGATATTGTGCATTATCGTCTTTAAAAAATTAATCCTCATTCCAAAAAAAGAGGCGTTCATGTGGCATTCGTCAGATTCAAACACGTCCATTTGAATGGCACAGAGTGTAATGCGAACTCGTCACTTCATTGAAGTTTCAAACTCTTCAATTCCAGCGTTTCAAACGCTACTTTTATTTGCACCATCCTGTATATTTTACATGTTCTCTTGGAATAGTATGTAGCCTCATTAAAACCTAAAAATGTACGATTATGATTTTGATTATGATTAGAACACAATTCTTAAGTCATTCAATGAAATTTCTTCATACAAACAACTTCGACGCCTTGAAGATGGTTTATTTTCAGAATCGCTCCATGTAAAATACAATTGCCAATCACAGAGTCTTTGAAATTTAATTACATCTATGATCTCCTCAAACGGTACTTAACGACAAGTTTTATTTGATTAATCCCCTCTCTGGGAAATTAATGAAAAAACCCGAGGACCGTTACTCTGATCCCACAGGACCACATTTTACCACAAACCGTAAAAATTTCATCCGCTCTAATTGAAATCACCGGAAATTAACGACTGCTTAAAGATTCCATTTTTATTATCACCTGATGGGTAATATAACATTTTTGTGCATTTTTTACAAGTGAGGAAGCTAATATCTGTAATCACAGATTAGAATTAATTTTTTTTCCATTTCCTACCTGGTCGTACGATGGCGCCATCTTCTCACATTTCTCCATTGCTTTCCTCGACGCCTTCTCTTCCTTGGCCACTCTGTCTTTCCTAAAAGGTTTCAGAAAATTTATTTATTTATTAATTATTATTATTATTATTATTATTATTATTATTATTATTATTATTATTATTATTTATTGTTTGCATTCTTTGAGAATAAATGCATCCAAAATTTGTATCATGTAACCAATAAAAGGTGAGGTATAAAACAAATAATAAAACAATCAATATAAATAAAACAAAAACAAGTAAATAAAATAGCTACGAACAAAATTAAAAGATACACTATTTCAAAAATATCAATAAATCCAATAAATTAAAGAAACTGATACAAATGTTGATTAGATAACATATGATTTTTTAGCTTCTTATTAAAATGGACACAATTAGAGATACACCACTGGCGAGAACAATTAAAGACACTATAACGTACCGCTTATGGCAATTGTTCCACGCAATGAGAGAATTAAATGGAAATTTATGTATTTGATATTCGATAATTTTGGTATTGAAAACTGATATTTTTGAGGTTTATGAACTTCAGCGGTATGTTTAAACCAATTCAATATGAAATGACATGGATGATGTTGGTGACGCAAAGCATTAGCGATGTTCCCAAAACGACAATAAACAATATAGGAATCAAGGGTAAACAATTGGAATTTAATATAACAATCAGTAATTGAGGCAAAACGGGATAGTTTAAAAGAGGTGCGTATGCAATTTTTATTACTACTTTCAAAGTTTTTAAATGATTTAGATAGGTATTAGACCAAAAGCATATTCCATATTCTAGAACAGGAAAAAACTTTATAATAACAACTTGCTTCATTTCCTTAAAACTCAGCACTTTACTCAATTTATATAATAAAAATCTCATTTTGCTCAATTTACCGATCAAATATACGATGTGACTATTGAAAGTAAGATTCTGGTCAAATATGAATCCTAATATGGTGATACTAATCGTTAGATGTAATGAAGTTTTATAGTGTTAGAAGTAATACTTACATCCATACCAATGACTATTGACGATTTTGCCCATGTTTAGAGTCATGTTTCTATCGGTATACCACTGAGACAATTTCTTTAAGTCATCCTCCATTATAGACTTCGCTAGCGACAATTGCTGAACATGACATGAATTAGAGAGAAAGTTATCGTCGATATAACTGTGCAAAGTAAAGTTGATCGATATTTCATCTAGAGAACTAGAAAAGATAGAGTAGAATAAGTTGCTGAAGCAGGAACCTTGGACAACGCCAAGGTCTGATGGAATACAAATGTTGTATTGACCACTTTTTAATTGCATCTGTCTATTATTGAAATAGGAAACGAACAGCGCATACGCTTCGCCGTGTATATCATAGCGAAATAGGCCATGCAACAGTTGTTTTCGAAGTACCGAGTCAAAGGCTTTGGAAACGTCGGTCTTGGCGAGGATATAAACCTGATTTGTATCAAGGGCGTCTACCATTTGTATGTAATGGAGGAATAATAAATACATCGCACGGCTCTTGTTCCTACATTCGAAATGATTAGTGGAGGAATTAAGTTGAGGAATAAACTGCTTCAATTGCATAAAGATTGCCTGTTCGATAACTTTAGTAATTGGATGGAAGTTTGCCATTGGGCGATAGTAGCTCCTTTCTGTTTATACAAGAAAGTGATTTTTACTGTCTTCCAATTATTAGGATAAGTCGAAGATTGAATAATGTAATTTGCCGTGACAGTCAACCACGATATTATATTTTTAATCAGATTACGAGTGAACGCTGTCCCAGATTTAAGATTTTGGATGGAGAGAATGATGTCAGTGATAAGCAGGAAACTTATGTTTTCTTATGTATCTTTCATCTGTTTTACAATGTAGGCAAAAGTTAACCACAGTGAGTGGCTCCTTACGACCAACTAATTTATACTGTGGTTGGTTATAATGTAATCAACAAAGGCGAACTTCGGTGCGTGATATGGAACGCTAAAGGGATTCCCGGAAAGCGTATCGAGTTTCACAATTATCTGATAAAGCAGGAAATCGACGTTGCTATTCTCTGTGAAACGCATCTCAAACAAGCCAAGACTTCAAGTTACCTTTTTGTGTGTACGATAACGATTGTATGGCTTCAGACTCTGCAGGATGTGCTTCTGGGGGCGGTGCGATCATCATTAAGAAATGAAGGTAGTCTCCAAGTCTTATGCAAGTATGGAATCGGCCTCCATCGTTATCAATGACGTTTCCCTTGGTGGAGTGAACTTCGTGGCGCTGTACAATTCACCTAAACATTATCTCGACGTTAGCAAGCTCGATGAAATCTTCAATGGTGACATTCCAGTTGTCCTGGCTGTGACCTAAATGCCAAACACCCAAGCTGGAATTCCAGAACGCAGAACTACAACGGCATGATTCTCTACAGGTATATACAAGGTAAAGATGACATCAATGCTGCTGGACCTGTGGAGGATACCTACTACTGTGACCATTCCCCCACTAGTGGACATAACAATAATAAAGGGTTTCTTCAACCCATACAACATCTTCACGATGGATGATCTTTCTTCTGACCACAAGACTATGGCGCTGATCTTCGACAATCTCGACTCAACTTCAGAGAAGTAAGCATCAGAAAGACTGATAGCTCTTCAAAGAAGTCCTCATGGACCATAACTGTCATCTCCATGGAGCAAACAGTACGGATGACATCGATCGACGTGTTGAAGACATCACCTAGGCGAATAAACATTGCCACTGAAGCTAGTGCCTATCCATTGGTAAACAAGCCCGTTCGTCGAATTATGCTCACTCCAGGAACCCAACGCTTGACTGCAGAGAGAAACAAGACCTATAGGCTTTGGCAGCGCTGTCGTTTACCTTGGCTAAAAACCAAATACAACAGGTTAATACGAAGAGTTCAAGAAGAAGTAAAAGAGCTTCGCGACGCTAGATGGAATGACAAGCTCAAAAACTTGTCCGCTCGCGACAATTCCATTTGGAACATGGTTAGAGCTCTTCAGAAGAAGAAGAATGACACGCTTCCTCCACTTCGCACCCCTCAAGGTAACTACATCCAAAATAATCAGGATAAAGCTCAAATAATTGCAGATTCCCTAGAGATGCAGTTTGTTACCCCTGATAACAATAATCCGGAGACTTAGCTATGTCCCAGACTGTGGAAGATGGTCCTGCCAATTTTTATGAAGTCCCCAGCCTAAGATCATCATCGAGGTCGGAGAGATAGCTACCATCATAAGAAATCTGAAAAAGAGGAAGGCTCCAGGAAGAGACAAGGTAAACAATAGCGCCCTAAAGAATCTCCCAAAGAACATCATTAACGACATCTCGAATATCATAAGCGATTGTTGGAAGTTTTTCTATTTCCCGGCTACTTGAAAGCAGTCTATTGTGTTAAGTATACCCAAGCAGGGGCAACACCCTGCAATTTCCGCGAGCTACCGACCTATCAGCCTACTCCCGTCGATGTCTAAAGCTTGGATAAAACGATCCTCGCCAGGTTCAATACTACGGTCTCACCAATGGTTTACTGCGGAAAGAACAATTTTGCTTTCCACCCGTGTCAGATGAAGACATGAAGGCTCGTTGAAGATCTGAGCACCCCACTAAACCTTTCCCGTTGCTGTGGCGTGGTTTTTCTTGATGTCAGTAAAGCTGTCGATCAACTGTGGCACAAGGGGCTGATTAGAGACGGGTTCTCTCCTGATTTGATTATGATGGTGAAATCCTTTCTTAGCGGCAGATTCTATCAAGCCAAAGTTGGCGAAAACTTCTCCACGCCCCGCAAGGTAAAGGCAGGTGTCCCACAGGGTTCTGTCCTCGGGCCCGTTCTCTTTAATTATTTTGTGCACGATTTCCCAAGACCCGAGAAGTGTAATTTATATTTCTATGCTGGTGATACTGCCGTCATGGCATGGACGCACCAGCCATCTCACGTTATCACTCGGCTGCAGAACGCCTTGAAGAACTTCGAAGACTGGTTTAATTGGTGGAAACTGAATCTTAACGTCGAAAAATTCAAAGCCGTGTACTTCAACAAAAAGCTTACGTATCCCCCGGATTCCCTGATTCTATTCAATAAGAAACTCGAATGGGTTGACAACTACAGGTATCTTGGCGTTATTACCGACTCAAGACTATCCTAGAATCGTCACGTAACTTACGCTCTGAATAAAGCGAAGAAGGCTAAATACAGTCTTATAGCTCTCCTGGGGGTCCAGGCTGAGCTCATCGACAAGCAGTCGACTGTCGACAAGTGTCTATGGTCACGTGGTTAATGACGCATTTGTCGATTCGAGCTAGCATGAACACGAATTGTCTACAGTGTCTACAGAGTCTACAGTGTACACTTGTCTACTTATCTACAGAGTCTACAGTGTACAGACTCTACACCATCGATTTTCGAGTGTAGACTTTGACCATCGACAACTGCCTACAATTCTGCCATTCTTGTCTACAATTCAAGAGCAGTCGACTATGCACTTGGCGATCGTTATTTCAGAATTTCGCAACAGATTTCTTATTAAAATCTTTTTTCCTTCGTTTCCGGCCTGCAGGCTAAATACACACAGCTCAAGAATACACATATTCTAAAAATATTAACAAAAACTTGTTTAAAACTATTTACATACATGAAGTACTCTCTTGTGCTACGAAACTCGAACTGTGAAAATAATAATATAGTGTGTCTACAGGTATGTGTTTATATATGTATTTATGTGTATACATGGATAAGTGTTTAAAATTATGTGTAAATGTGTGTAAACTTGTGTATATCAGTGTATATCATCTAGCCATACGTGTGTAAATTTGTGTATAAATGTGTAATAAGCCACTTATCGACGGTTAGATTTTGTCGAGATCGACAGCTTGTCGATGAGTTCAGCCTAGACCCCCTGGGTAGAAACAGCGCCCTCAGCATCGACAATAAATTACTACTGTACAAGACAGTGATTCGGACCATCCTACTCTATGGTATGCCTGCGTGGGCGACTATATGTAGAAGCAGATGTAGTGAACTCCAGTCGTTCCAGAATGTTATCCTGAAGACCATTGCGCAGCTTCGAAGAAGGACCGTAAAAAAATCATTACATCCACTCGGATATGACCATGACTCACGTTACAAAGTGTGTCCAAGATCTCCTGATGAACATGGTGCAGACGATGAAGAGCCATTACAATGACCTGGTAGCTGGAATAATGAATAACCTGATGGAAATGAAGTGGCATACAAAGTATAGAAAACCGAGGCATATTCTTGAAGTTAACTTCGAAGACTTTGCAGATTAGCAATGAGTGGTTCCTGTCTGGTACCCATTTAAAAGTTTGAGCGGTGATCGGCCACTACTTTTGACTCAACCTCTATAATGCAGTTAAATAACTCGTTCAGTGACAAAACATTTTCTGGGGGGGGGGGGGGG
>JAHWFO010046875.1:1087592-1130917 GCA_023313115.1 Rhysida immarginata | reverse complement strand
AACTAGAAGCGAACCCACCCGTTTGTATAATCGGAAAATAACCCATTGTTAGATTTTTTCTTTGTTGTAACAACGTCCACCGTCGCTGATTTTACATAAATGATTTCGAGATTTTTATTCCGCCATATAATAAAAATGCCTGTTAAAATGCCATTTTTTTATTCAAATATAAGGGAAATGGATTCAAAAATGCCTGTTAAGTATGGCAGTCGCAAGTTACGTAACTTTTAGAAAAAGGAGGTTACGATTCAAAAAAAGGTTGGGAACCAAAGTGAATTTTTAAAATGTCAATATTAAAATGAACAAAACGAATTGGCATTTAGATCGCTCTGGATGCACTGATCGTTTATCTGTTGTTTTCCCAATATTCATTACGCGCCACTGGGTAATGTCATGGATTTTCTCAGTCCCTAGCTAGGGCAAAGTAGATAAAAGGATGGGCAGTGACATCGACCGGAAGTCCGCCATTTTTGATCCCACTGTGAATCAGGAAAAGTGTATAATTTATATCCATTTCGTCTGTGATTACTGCAATTTGGTGCACAACAACCAGTCAAATATGTGTTTAGTTGAATATACAGGTATTGGACATTGAAACTGTAACACCTGGTAGAAATCCAAAATCTTTATTTAATAAGGTGTTGGGGCACCGTGGGCAGCCAGCACAGCAGTAACACGTCTTGGGAAGGATCGGTAGAGGTCCTGCACAGTTTGCACCCCAAACCATTACTGATCCACCCATTACTGATCCACCTCCGTGTTTGACTGTGGGTGCCAAGCAGTCTGGGTTGTAGGCATCAGAGGGGCTCCTCCAGACGAATACCCTCCCTGTTGTTTGGAAGACAGTGTAGCTGGACTCGTCCGAGAATATGACGCGTTTGAGGTCATCCAACGTCCAGGTTTTATGCGTCCGGCACCACTGAACCCGCTTGGAGGCATTTATACTACTGATGAAAGGCTTCGGTATAGCAACCCTGCCATGGATGTTGGATTTATGCAGGTAACGACGGATTGTCTTCGTGCACACAGGTTCCTGGAGGTGTGTATTCATTTCTGCGATGATTTCTGCTGCGGTGGTTTTCCGCTTTCGTGCAACAATCCTGGTCAATGTCCTGACGTCTCTTTCCGACAACTTCCGTTTTCCCCTGCAGTTACTCCTCCTGGACGTAGTTCGTCCTTCCTGTTCATATGCACACATCACCCTGGATACTGTAGCACGTGAGACATCACAAAGTGTGGTAGTTTTGGACACAGATGCACCTGCTAGACGCGCCCCAACAATCTGCCCTCTTTTGAAGTCGGATATGTCTCCCATTATAGCGCTCTGCACAGACAATTTGAAGCTTACTATCGAACTTTTCTACTGGAGTGACTACCAAGACCTCTGACACGTGATTCATTGATATGTATACGATTAATTACCTAGCAGAAGGTTCTATTCAGCCCTGGGGGTATCCAGTGCTATTTGCGAAGGTGTTTCAGTTTCAATGTCCAATACCTGTATGAGGAAAAACAAATAAAATTATTATGTGTATTGAATTGTAACGCATTCCTGATTCACAGTGGGATCAAAAATGGCGGATTTCCGGTCGATGTCACTGCTTATCCTTTTATCTATTTTGCCCTACCCCAAGCCGCCAGTGAAAAATAGCGTCCGCCATGATTACGTGTAGCACGCAGGCACTGTGACGTCAACGGCCTGCTCCAGAATTCAGTAGGAGAATTAGAGAGCTAATCTAATAGGTTTGTAATCTTCGACGGCGTGTTTTTTAAGTAAACATACCAGAAAGAGTTTCCAAATATTACCTTGGGCATTTTACTTCATTTAATGACCTCTGTGTAAAGGAATATTTAATGAAATGTGGGTGGCTCTAAATGAAGTCACGACTAAATGATTTTAAAAAAGGAAACGTTACATGAAGGACATTGAATGAATTTGGAAACTCTTCTTAGCACAGTTTTGCTCACGATTATCTCACATCGATTTGACCATGCCTTATAAAGTTCGTTCGGAATTCGGGTGTAAGAATTACGTTTCACCCTTTTCTGCTCAAGAAGTAAGAAAAAGCAATGGATAGATTTTTGTCGGAGAGATAAATGGAATCCCGGCAAAAGCAACAGGGTCTGTTCTGTTCATTATGAAAGTAGTGATTATGAGGGCGATCCAATTGTTTACCAAAGAAAAAATAGGAAAAGAAACTATTCAAAACCACCATTTTTATCCGATATCTGTAATCGTCCAAGCAATAATTCAAAACTGATAATTCAAAACTCGCTATAATCCAAATAAATAAATGAAAATAATGCCTGTTATTACACAGTTTGCGATTTTTCGTACGAAAATCAAAAAGATACGAAAACGAGGAATTAATACGACATTTAAAAATATTTCGTTTTCGTCTATCCACTTATGTAACGTAATTTTTCAAAATTTTCGTGTACAATTTGCATATGACAGAGACGATCAATTAACTGATCACAACCCACATTATCAGCATAAATAATGAGAGTATAAATTGTTTAATAGTACGTGTTTTACTGGTACCAAATGGTACCGTTAGAACTTTTAATGCTAAGATATGGCATGTGATATATCAAACAACTCGTAACAATGTGTCATAAGTAAATGTAACGAGTAAATAATGATAACGGGAATTGGTTTAGTAGCACGTGCCCTAATGGTACAATATTGTACCATATGTAGTGTTGGAATTTTCAGTGCTAAGATATGGCATGTAATATATCAAACAATTTGTAACAACGTCTCAAGAGTGAATATAACGAGTAATTAATGGTAGTCGGAATTGTTTAGTAGTAATGTTTTAATCGTGCTATATGTTACCTTTGGAAACTTTCAGTGCTAAGATATGGCGTGTGATATATCAATCAACTCATCATGAGTTGTTAGACCTATTGTTATCCATAGCTTATTTGTATCAAGAGCATATTGCTGTTAGGCTTAATAATATCTAAAACTAAATACTGAGAGACATATTGCTTGCTTCGATAGTAGATGATAACGTAGAAACACTTTAGTAACTGAATATGAAAAAATAATAGATGCTTACGCATAATGCTTCAGCAATTGAGGCTCACTTCGTTTAACATTACGTGGGAATGCCTACAAATTAAAGAACTTTTATTTGTTCAAATATATAAAGAATAACTTCGCTCTCCATTTAATCTTTCAGTTCTTCAAGTTTATTTGTTTAAATTCTCTCCATACATTTGTTTGCTTAAAAAGTAATTTACAATTTAGTTTTCATATTTATATATTTTCTCTAAAGTGTTTTAAAATATTGGTTTATTCTATAAATCCATATTGGTTTATTCTATAACACGAAAATGTGCTCCCTTTATCCGCTTTGGCGGTAAAATCATTCCTGTTTTTTTTTGCGGCTCCAATTGGTATGACCTAATTTCACGATCTTCAAATAATTCGTGGAATAGTTTTGAAAATTTCCATCGAAACTTAAGACAATTCAGAACTGCTATCCGAGCCGCACGTAGCCATATCGTATACCTCCTATAATATTAAAAGAAGCTACAGCTCGCATTGCATCATGGGGGCGTTCAGGCCGATGACGTCACGGCCCGTGATTTACGGGGGTGATCGCTCCACATTCAAAATGGAGCGCGACGGATTTTACGAAATACATATATAAAAGCAGTTTTTTATACAGGGTGATTACAAAAAAACTTCACACTTTTAAAAATTTATTACATCAAAGCTATTCAGAATATAGACACACCACAAGGTGTGAGGTCGGGGCTCCGCGGTGGCCACTTTGCAAGTTCTAGGTTATTGTTTGCTCGACCAATCCACCTCTGTGATTTCTTTTTTTATGGTCTTCACCCTACCCCTTCCCCGTGATCTAGACGAGCTGAAAGAACGCATTACGGTAGCGATACGTGGGATTGATGGAGACATGTTAATGCGGGTTTGGGACGAATTCGACTACAGGGGGGCATATCGAACATCTTTAACTGTGTCACAATAAACTTCAAGAGTTTTTCTTTAAGAATCCGTATGTGGTGTGTCTATATTCTGAATAGCTTTGATGTAATACATTTTTAAAAGTGTGAAGTTCTTTTGTAATCACCCTGTATATTTAGAGAGGATTTTTGACAATTTTTAATATTATTACATTAATTTATTTTCACTCTAGATTATTTAGGCAAAAATTAGTTTTTAAGTGGTACTTGTCCTTTAAAACATTACCATGTTAACATTGTTACGTCGTTCTGGTGGTGCTATTACAGAAGTAAGTTCAATGTCGCAATCTTAATGCTTTAACAATACATTATTAACATCATGTTCAGGCCTGGTAGTTTCAAGAACGATAGAAACGCGATAGAAAATTGTCGCCGCAACCACCTCTAGCTTTAATATCGGACCGCCCTCGTAGAAAAGGGCGTTTTACAAGAGTAACACATGATGCATTGGAAGAAGGAAAGTCTATGAAAAACTGTAAAAAGATAAAGTGAGTGAAGTATTCTGTATGAAGAATGTTAAGAACGGAAGTAATTTTGTGCTGCATAGCGTTAATCCTCTCGGATTATGAGGATATTGTTAAAGAATTTTGTAATGAGGTTTCATCTGTTCAATCAACTGTTATGCCTGAGTCTAATGATATTAATATCATGTTTTACGATTATCCTTTTAACCTTAATAAAATTGTTTATCAGGTCGACGAAATCAGGCGTACGATCACGCGTTCATATGGCAGTGATACTTTGCCTTTTTTTTCTTATAGGGAGTGCAAGTGTGACGTCACTCTGGGGTGCTCTTCAGTCACGCGACTCGAATTGGTTCCAAACAAGTCTTCTCGCTTCGGGATTTAACATTGGTTCCAACGTAGAGATGGAATAAAATCGCTTTGTATAAACCCAGTGTTTATAACACTTATAAAATGTGAAAATGTTGAATTCCTCAGTGCTCAAGTAGGAGCCAAAACAGCGATTTACACACAGCGTTTTCCAAAAGAAAGATCCGCGAACGACGGTATTCTTTCGTTAAGCGATTAAAAGTGATTAAAAAGTGTTCTAATATTAATTTATAAATTACTTAACTCTGACTCTTTTTTTTTTTGATGGACTTTAGAATTAATACAGTAAAAATTCTTAATGAAAACTCGAAAAAAATTTTTTTAAATGCTCACAATGGATGAACCTTTCCAAGTATGTCACTGCTAGCATTTTTACTGGCCGCCCATTTCAATTTACCTATATGTATATTGCATGCTTCCAATGTGTTGGAACCAGTGATCCCATTTTCTAGGCTCTCGGCCCCTTCACTTGCATTCCCTATAAAGGTATGTTCCGAAATTATTGCTACCCCTCTTTGCTGTATTTTTAATAAAAGTCTTGATAAGGACATTTTTCCCACCGGTTAAAAAAATTCATTGATCTGTCCTATTTTCATATCTGGAGATCCTTTAGTTTGTTCTAATTATAGACCTGTGTCTTTATAAACTCACTATTCCAAGATTTTTGAACGTCTTGTTTTTTACCATATTTATTTCTATTTTAAACAAATGATTCACTTCGAGTAGCATGGGTTTATACGAAGGCGATCTACCCTGTCTAACCATGTTCCATTTGTCACTAAAATTACAGAATGCTTCGATAAGCACGAACAACTTTACACCATTTATTTCGATTTATCAAAAGCTTTCGATATGGTGCCCCATACCAGATTAATCTCTAAGGCTAAGGTCAAAAACCCTCACTGGTGAGAGAATGATGACGTAATTTCTCACTGGGCTAACCGTCTTTTTCTCGGTGAGGACGGTGAGACTAACCGGTTAGGCATAGCAGCACTAACTCGCGTTTCTGACCGCGTTAAAATGACGTCACAGTTTTCTCACTGGGATTTCTGACCGACCAAGCGCTAACTCTTCTCACCGGTGAGAGTTTTTGATCTTAGCCTAAGTTAAGATGGTATGGGATTGGGGATTCCTTGCTTGCTTGGATTTCCTCTTATTTATCTGATCGCTCAGAATGTATTAAGATGGGAAATTTTATTTCTCGTTATTTTCTCAGGGTAAGCTGCCTGGGCCCAATATTGTTCGACATCTATGTTAGTGATGTCTTGGGGATGGTGGGGCCAGTAACCTCCATGTTTGCTGATGATTTAAAACTATTCTAGCAGGTTATCATATGGTCTGATTGTGATAGTTTACAGGTCATGATTGATACTTTTCTATGTGGTGCGTAGATAATGGGCTTGTTATTAACAATGCTAAGACTAAGGTTATTACCTTTACTAAGAAAATTATATCTCTTTTATTTTCTTATAGTATCAGCCAGACTGAATGGGTTGAAGGTATTCGAGATTTGGTTTTCCTTGATCGTAAGCTAATTTTTGGCGACCATGTTGATAGATTGTGCAAAAACGTACTCTTTAAATTAGGAGTGATTCGTAGCTTGACCTCACACTTTATGTGTGGCAAGTTTTTTATTAAAATATTTATTACCCTTATTTTATCTGCCATGCGGTATGGGATAGTAATCTGGGGGTTTGCATCAAATCATGCCAAGAATAGACTTCGTAGAGTGTATAGTCTATTCGCAAGACTTTATTTTTACCGCTATATTAGAATTGGTATTTATTCGTTTTCTCAGGTCATGCAATATTTGAACATCTGTAAGTGTGTTGACATCTTTCTTGCGGAGATTTTAAAATTTATTGGTAATATTATTAATGGATTATTGATAATATTATTATTAAATTTATTGCTAATAAGTATCTTTCTATTTGGCTTACTAAATTGCAATACGGGGTTTAGAAACGGAGAATTGTTTTATAATCCTTGCTTTAATTTTAAATTATTTTTTTAAAAATTTTATCTTATTTTAATCAATTGTATAAAGCTAAAAGCAATATGATTGTTTTTTTAATAATATTATCCAATTTTGGTCTTTTATATAATTATATCGTTTTCTTATGTGATTTTGTTTTGTGATTTGTCTTTTTGTCTTTGTTCTCGGTGCCTTGGTGGGGATTCCTGTGTGGCACCGAACTACCTTTGTCATTTTCTTTTTATTTTGGTAGAAATAAAATCAACTCAATCACTCAAATCAATCTGCACATATTTATCTGGTTTACACACCATAGAGATAAAAATGTGCCAAGGGCCTGTACTGGAGGAAAAAGCGCTTAAGTTTTATAAGGAATTCAATGAAGATTATGTCAAATTTATTTGCTTGATCGTTGGAAGAAGAAGTATAGAACTCAACAACTCAACATATGTGGAGAGAAGCGATCAGTAGACTAAGAAGGAATGAATATATTTAAAGACTAATTGCAAAACTATACTGAATTAAAAGCTTTGACCGGAGAACATATCTGATTGTAATGTAATCGGACTTAATTATAAATCAAAATACAGGTGTGTCGAAAGTCTTCATCCGAATTCAAAAATCAATTACAGAAATGGGCCAAGTTGTAAAATGCTCAGGATATACACAAATTTTGCCGTGGTAGCTTATACGGAGGGTTGATTCAGATAAAATGAGACGACTTTAAACGCCGCGTATGACCTTGACGGAATGTGATTTGCATAACTCGTCCACTATTCATGGGGATTAGCTTTGTATACACTTGTTGCTGTTATTTGGGACATTTCGTTCTGAAACATGGCTTCCAAAATCACAGCTTTTTGGGAAGGGTATATGTTTGGCCTTTCCGACGCTAACTCCAGTCCTTCGTGCATTGTGGAATTATGCAAACGAAATGGTATTGTGGTATCCAAAGCTACTGTGGGTCGAATAATCAAAAAGAAAAAATTGCGACCATCTAATGAACGTGGACGAACAGAAAAGCAGACCAGAAACAAGCCCCAGTCAACACGCTCAGCTCAGGTGGTGCGAGAAATCCGGTCTGAAGTGCTGAAAGAAAATCCCCCCACACCGAAAAGTCTAGCCCAAAGGAAAGGTATTTCACAGGCAACAGTCTCCAGAATAATTCATGACAATCTTGGGCTGGAGCGACGTCATAAAGCGCGCGGTCACAGACTGTCGGCCAGGCACGTGCAGGAACGATTCACCAACGCCAGAAAACTGTATGAAAACCATCTTGCAGGTGACCGATGGAAGTGGGTTGTCTCCTTGGATGAAGCTTGGGTGTACCTCGATGACACCAACAAACCCAGGGCAATTTACTATCGCGAAAGAGGGGGCAAGGCCAGTTCCGATTTTGTCCGAAGGTGCAAGGAAAAGTTTTCAAAGGGCTTCATGGTGGTTGCCGGATATTGCTCACGTGGACTGCTCACGATTCGTCGAGTTCCTGGAAACTGTAAAATTAGTGCAGCTTACTTCCAGAGTAATGTAATGGACCACTTATATCGGCAGGATATCCCACGTCTGTACCCTGGTGAGAAAATCAAAAGTTTGGATCCACATGGACAAGGCATCAAGCCACACTGCCAAGTCATCTGTGGCTTACTACAGGAAGATGAAACAGCAGACGGGCATACGAGTTATTCCCTTCTCTCATGTGCCTGTAAAATCTCCTGACGCATCACCGATGGATTTCTGTGGTTTTGGTCTCCTGAAACGACGGCTCGGAAGTCGCCGACCAAGAACCGTTGATGGGCTATGGAAAGTGTATCAACAGGTCTGGAACGAACTTCCCATGGAGTCCCTCAAACTCAGCCTACTTCAGTGGAAATTACGATGCCGGGCGATAGTCCAACAACGTGGTTCTCACATCGAACACAACCGATGATGGCGCCATGGTATTACACAATCGTAACAGAACTGCAAAGTCGTCTCATTTTATCTGAATCAACCCTCCGTAAGTGTTGAACGTAACCCAACCAACGTCCATTCCATACTCAAATTCCTCCTATACTTGCTGAAGCCTGCCTAATGTCACTTATTGTCAGCGTTTAATGCTTTGAACAGTTGGGGCTTCAGTTCCGAAAGTTCGCGAAAATCGCGCAGCATGGTAATTACGGACTCGCAGTTTTCAAAGTGAAGAACGCAAAAGGCTTTGTGCCGTGGGGTTGCCATCTCGACATAAACTTGACGATCCCCTCTTTCCAACGGACAGCAGATCATTTTAACTGCGACCAATGGTTGTGGAGCTATAGCATTTTGAATTCGGGTAAAGACATTTGATACACTGTGTACATTAAAACAAACATCTCGTTCATGTTTAAAATAATACTTAATGTATTCTCACAAATAAAATATGATTCAAAAATCGAAAAATTAAAGATTTATTTAATTTCCGTTTTATCCAATATTTTCAGTTATTCGTGGTTGTCAGATAATCGGGACTCTACTGTATTAAATTTCATTTAACAGATTTCCACTGCTTAATTCTAAATAAATACGTCACTTGGTTATTCTTCTCACCATACTTTCTGACTCTATATTATTTTGTGTTAAATATTGTAAATTTTAATTTTTTTAAATCCACTCTTATCATCCTTTAATATTTCTAAATGGCATGCACTTAGATATACTAATTAGTAGGATAATTTCCATTTTATAGATTGCTTGCTCGAATATTTTTCTAAACAGAATACAGAAAGACACGAAAATGTGTAGAAAAAATGTTTACATTTTTCTTCACACAAAGAAATCTTTTGAAAAAGCCGCTTAACCTTTCACCTATGAGCGCAATTTTAATATGACTTCACTAAGTAGCGACTTCAAATGTAAACAAAATATTTCTCTTCTATTAATGTAAAGCTCATTAATTATACAATTTTATTGCAAGTTAAACCTTCATCTTCCGCTTTTACAACGAATTTACATTAGGAAGAAATTAACAACTCTCTTCCGCTTCCAAGCAATGAGCAAAGTGCTTTATATTTATTTAGATGTAAAGGAAAGTTTTAATATGTAATTTTTATATCACGCATTATTAAGGTTAACGAATAAAGGTAAATCCTTTTATACTAATATACAAGGTTTTTAAAGTGTTATATCGTTAATAAACTATGCTGTAGTTAAGAAATGGAAAAACAAAAGGAAAAGTTCCGCGAGCTAGTTTCGAACCGTGGACCACAAATATCTAGCCTCTACCTTGTCCGAACCCAGATCACAGAATTTTTTTTGAAATATCATGTTTATTGGAAGCTTTAGCAAAAAAGATAGTTACACTCACTGGCCAATGAATCAGAAACCCGTGATGAATTACTGTACTGATATGTAAAGCGGGGTCACAGGTCAGAAACGATTGTGATATGCAAATGAATGCAAGCATGTAAGGTACATGCTCATTCCAAGCTGTAAGTACAGGGTAGGAACAAGCTGCAGCTGCTGAAGTTGAGCAAAATGGGGAAAACAGCAGACTTGTCTGAGTTCCAAAAAGGAATTATTGTGGGAGCCCGTTTAGCTGGAGCTACAATTTCCAGCACAGTATAACTGACCGGTATCTCAAAAGGTTAGGTCTCCAAGGTGTTCAATGCGTGGAAATGGAATCCACAAGAGTTGTCGAAACGGCAGAATTGTGGATCAAAAACAATCAACACAGACAGGCACCGACGTCGTCTGAGACGGATTGTGCGGCAAAACCGAAGGTCTACTGTGGGGCAACTGACGGCAGACTTCGATGAAGGATCATCGCAACCCATCACCTCCAGAACAATGCGCCGAGAGTTGAAGCGAATAGGGATGGGAAGTCGCATGCCAATGAGGAAGCGACTGGTGTCAGCCAGGAAGCCAGCCAGGAAGCCCCTGGTGTCAGCAACAAACCGGAAAGTTCGCCTGCAGTGGTGTAAAAAACGGTGTGACTGGACAGTAGACGACCGGAAAAAGGTGATGTGGTCGGACGAGTCACGTTATACATTGTTTTTCACCGATGGCCGGCAGAGAATTTGGCGGCAGCCCCATGAAGCGATGAACCCCTCATGTGTTGTGAACACAGTTCAAGCTGCAGGAGGAGGTGTCATGGTATGGGCCATGTTTTGTTGATATGGCAAGGGTCCCCTGATATTCCTTGACAGTCGGGTGAAAGCCAAAGACTACCGTAAATTGGGGTTACTTGAACCCTGGTGGTCTACTTGGACCCAAATCAAAAAAAAGTTTCAAAGACGTACTGAGTCAATAAACATATAAGTTAAAAGAAAATGTCACAAATTTAATATAAATTAAGTTAACAGCAGAATTAGTGTTATTAAGTCTATCAATAGAAAGAATTGTTTAAAAATGCTTGTTATTTGGGTTCAAGTAACCCCAATTTGGGTACAAGTAACCCCAATTTACGGTACCTTAACATTGTTGTAGATCAAATCCATCCTGCAATGGTGCATTTGTGAGCATATGGTGACGGATCCTTCATGAACGACAATGCTACTGTCCATCGAGCAAGAATTGTTCAGGAGTGGTTTTCTGAACACGACACCGAGTTGCAACATCTGCCGTGGCCAGCGCAAAGTCCGATTTTTGAATCCGATTTGAACCAGATCGAGAATGTTTGGGACATGTTGGAAAGAGACATTCGTCGAAGGCATGTGCTTCCGTCTACTCTGCAGGAGCTGAAGGTCTCTCTGACGAATGCATGGTCTGCGATAACCTTACTTGCATTGCAATACCTTGTAGAGTCCATGCCAAACCGCGTATGTTCTGTAATTACAGCCAAAGAAGGGTCAATACCATATTGAACGAAGGTTTCTAATTCATTGGCCGGTGTGTGTGTGTAAGTATGCACGCTTGATCCGGCCGTCCGGCGTTTGTATGGTAACTTGAAAAAAGATTAATTTTTTCAAATTCTGTTTTCAGACATATGACCATCAAGGTCTTAGCTTGTGTGTATCAACTTTTCAGAATTTTTCGTGAATCCCTTCAAATCAAATTCACGTGTTAAAACAGTAGCCATAAAGAATACCAAGATAATGGCAAGTGATATAACAATCGATTTGTCAAGAATGAATGCAGTGTTACTTTCTGCTTATCTTTTAAGAATTGTTGACGTGACCACGCGCACGCGACGATCGCTTTGTCGACGCACGATTGGTCAATTGCTCATCTATACAGGGTGATTCTGAAAAAGTGTGTATAACTGTAAGCCAAAGGTACTGTATAACAGAGGTGCCAGAATGAACATTTTCTTTTAATACAATGTGGGGTCGCAAGTACATTGTTCAGGAGCTATTAGATTTTATGTGCAAGACACTTTATGTTAATGAAATAATACGGTTTATTGTACCTCATGTGTGTCCTCTGGTTTAGATGCCAACCACAAGAGACAACAAAAGCTGTAAACATTACGTACAATAACGACGCCAGTTCAAAGCAAATGTTCGAAGTGACGGCCACCAGTGGTGCGACATAGCTGACATGGCCGACGTAAGGATTCTCGCACCCGGTGAAACATGTCTGGAGTATCTTGAATGGCACCAGCAGCAACAGCAATTCGTGCTAAAAGATCATCCGCAGTGTCCGCAGGTGTTTCATACATTAGGTTCTGAAGATGGCCCCATACAAAGAAATCAAGTGGATTGAGGTCAGATGAGCGAGCTGTCCAGGCTACAGGCCCACCTTACCCAACCCATCTTACTGGGAAGCCGGTATTTACAGTTTCGCGCACTGTCCGAGCGAAGTGTGCTGGAGCTCCATCTAGTGTACCATATGTTTTGTTGAACATCTAGGGATGTTATCGAAGAGCTCGGGGAGAGTTTCCTGCATAAACCGATTGTAATTCTCGCATGTCAAGTGGTTAGGCATGATGTAGGACCCCGTAGATGATTTTCAATGACACCAGCCCACATGTTCACATTGAAGCGATGGTGATACCCGAATACTTTTGTCTCTCATCGCTGAAGATGGCTACTTGGTAGCCGAAATACATATCCGGTATTTCAAATCTCCTTGTGAATTAGAGGTTCCCTCCCTTTTTGGCTGTTCCTTTCCATAGTGTTTGCTAAATTTTTATTAAGATGATATATGCTATCATTAGAAGACGTACTAAAACGCTAATTCCCACTATCATTAATTACTCGTTATATTCAGTCATGACACGTTGTTACGAGTTGTTTGATATATTATATGCTATATCTTTGCATGGAAAGTTCCAACGGTACCAGATGGTACCATTAGGGCACGTGCTACTAAACCAATTTCCATTATCATTAATCACTCGTTATATTCAGTCAGGACACATTGTTACGAGTTGTTTAATATATTTCATGCCATATCTTAGCATTGAAAGTACCAATGGTACCATATGGTGTCATTAGGGCACGTGCTACTAAATCAATTCCCACTATCATTAATTACTCGTTATATTAATGGTTTGGTGAAAACAGAGTGTGAAAATGTTAATTTAGTTTTCAAGGTAGTTAGTAAATATATAACGAGTCAGGCAACCGAAATCCCCAGGACCGGTAGGGTTTTAAAGCATTCAAGAATGAAAAGGAAAGCATTTGATTTTTAAAGAAGCCTTTCGTTGTAAAGAATTAGATGAGGAAGCTAAGGAAGCCTCTGGTTGCTAAGCAAGGCGTTCTTCTAAGGGAAATGCATCGTTCAAACTGAATCAAAGTACCTGAAAAGTTAAATTTAGAAAGTAGCAAATATAGATTAGAACATATAAGAATCCTTTAATTTGTAAGCATTCCTATTTAATGAAATAAGCGTTAATTGTTGAAGCGTTCTGTGTAAGGTCGATACTTTCTTCATAAATTATTGCCAACGCTTTCTTACGTAAGCATGTACCATTGAAAGAATGATTAGCTACTAGCAATTGTTAAAATTTGCCTAATACAAACTAACTATTGATAACAGAAGGCATAAGTAATTACATGCCATATCTTAGTATTGAAAGTTTCCAATGGTTTCATAATGATATCATTAAAACACGAATCATGAAACCAATTTTGATTATCATTAATTTTACGTTATATTCATTCATGACACCTCATTCCAAGTGGTTTGATATATTACATGCCATATCTTATCACTGAAAATATCCAATGGATCATAATGGTTCCATTGAACCACATACCATTGAACCAATTTCGATTATCATTACTTTTACGATATATTCATTCATGACACATCATTCCAAGTCGTTTGATATCATACATGCCATATCTTAGCATTGAAAGTTTCCAGTGGACCATAATGGTACCACTATACCACATACCCTTGAACCAGTTTTGACTGATATTGACTATCAAGGAAGACCATTTCGTGTCTTCACTTAATTCACAAGCCTTTTCTCGAATTTAGCTATGGAATTCCAAATAGAACAGCATTTGGCAGTGCATAGACCGTTTATACATGAAATTGTATAGTGTAAAACGTGGTCCCCTATATTATTTGTGACCTTTTGAACCGGAAGCAGTTCACCTATTTTTTCCACCAACGAACTCAGTCTTTCGTTTTCCCTAAGGCTGTGGTCAAAAACCCTCACCAGGCTGCTGAATGATGAAAGCAAAGCTTTCGAAAAGCGCTTACAGACTCAGGTTGTATTTTTTCATTTTATTTTCTGTATTTTTCTTTTTTTTTAATGTTTGTTCAATTCCTGTTTCGTTGTGGAAAAAGAGTTTTATTTTATTCTTAAGTTAATCATGCTCGTATTATATTCAAAATATTTGTTCAAACAGAGTAATATTTAACATTGTGGTTTTGTCCGGGACTGTATCATAATTAGGTATGCACAGTTTCGCCATTATTAAAGTATTTACTCCTTATTCGCGTAGCCAGTGTTGCCAGATTGGGCTATAAACCGCAAATTGGGCTTCTTTTAAAACCAATTCGCTTGTAAAAGTTTGACTTCGCGGTTTGGGATTTTTTTGACGGGTCGTGGCTTTTTTGGGGCTCTTTTGGGCTTGTTTTTTTATCTTGGTTTTTTCAGTCTTATTGCTGAAAAATAAATTTAGTGACGATTTAAATTAAACTAGGGATGGATGAGGCGTGATTACGTCATATGATTGCTCTTCTACGGGATAAAGTAGTCAATCCGGTTTCGAGATTTGGTGCTTTAAGTATATATAAGCAGATAAATAAGGGCGTGCTTAGTGGAAGACCTCTTTGGGTTAGTGAGGCTTCTTGCCTCTTTCAGTGTATTTCATGTGAAATTTAATCTGATAGGGTGAGCTTCGTGAAAGCACTGCTTTCGTCCCACCCGAAAAAATGTACACTTCACTGTTCGATTGTCGATTGTCGGGGTGCTTATCATAAGGACTCCAGCCAGCAGCATACACAAGGCGTAAATATTTTGAAGACTTCAAAATTGTAAGTAGCTTTCACAGTTTTTAGTTTTATCTTCTCTCTCAATTAAATTGGATTTTTCATTTCGATAGCTTAAAATCTTGCACTTAATTATTTTTTATTGAAATTTTATTGAAAATACCGGACTGAAATCGGACTAGCGTAAACTATAAACATGGGTAAATGATCGAAATATTAGAAACAATATAGAGCGTCTTGGGAGAAGGAATCAACGTTCAAAGGCTGGCTAACAAAAAATACATGTACAAGTTACTATCATAGATTAATATAATTTGTTACGAATATTTTTTAATTGATGCCCAACTAATGCTAGGCCCTGACAGCAGTGATCGTGAAGCTTATTGTATTGTTTGTAAATCTGGACTCCGTGCACATAAGAACGATTTAAGAAATCATTCTCAAACAATAAAACTCATACCGCAATAATATAGCAAAATTATCACCACCCGATTCCAACCGAAATACCTTAAACTCAAGTAAGATATCAAAGCTCGTTTCTCTCCTCCATTTGAAGCAATATTAGACCCAAACATGGATATGTATAACTAATATTAACTCTATTTAAAAAAATCAATCTATTTATTGTGTTACAGGTATTGTTGTAATTGATGAGAATACCAGTATGAAACAAGCTGATTGTATTCTTGCTGTCAATGTAGAATGCCATTCAGCAATCAGAAACATCGACCATGTTGGTGACATAATGGCAAGCAATTTCAAGAATAAGGACAATAAACATTCATCACAAACATCAGCACTTCACAGGACTAAATGTACCTCACTGATTGTACATGTCATTGCGCTGGAAATGTTTAAGTCATTGATTCAAGATATTGGTAGTGAATACTATTCCTTGATTATTGATGAATCAACTGATGTTGCAACACTAAATACATGTGCTGTTGTATACGTTATTACAATCACATTCGAAAAAATGTCATAACATTTTTAGGTTTAATAACTGTAGTTAAAACCATCCATCAAGAATTGTATGCACGCCTGTCAGAATTTATGGCAAAGGCAAAGTTGAATTTAAATAACATTATTGGATTAGGCGTCGATGGAGCAAGCAATATGTGTGGTCAGAATAATTCTTCTTATACCATGTTAAAGCAAAATAATCCAGATATAAATTTGGTCAAGTGCATCTGCCATTCATCGGCCTCGGTAGCTCAGGGGTTGCGTGATCGCCTCTGATGCCCGAGGACGCGGGTTCGACCCCGGCCGAGAACGACGAGGATATTTTCAGGGGGAAAATCCTGAGATCACGCACTTCCTTCGGAAGGGAAGTAAAGCCGTTGGTCCCCTGTGGTCGTTTGCCGGCTGCACGTTAAAGAACCCTTGCGAGGCAAAATTTGCGGCCCCTATAACGCCGTCCTGAAATGACCATGGCAGTTGAAAAAGACGTTAATACCAAACAAACCAAATCAAATCAAGCATCTGCCATTCGATTCATTTATGCTGTGAAAAAGAAATTAATCTCGGTTTATAAAATAAATTTTTTTTTTGTTTGCATATTCTTTTTTTTTATTTATTTTATTATGAATTACTTCGAATATTATGTGCAGTAATTTAAGATCATCCGGCTATCAGTCCCGCGTTTTTGGGCTGCTTTGTGGACGGGTTTTGGGATTTTCGAGGTGGAAATATCTGGCAACACTGCGCGTAGCCAATCGAGATAGATTTTGAGAAGCATAAAGAGCGTGTTTGTTAGATGATGCAATAAATATATTAAAATCGATTATAACTTATTCTCGAATCATACTACAGAAACAATGATATCAGAGGGCTCTGGCTGTCGCTTAAAGAACTAATTCTTTTGCTGCCCTCTTGTTTTTATGAGTTCATTTTCAAGTTCAAAAATCAAAAGAGAAATGAAAGAAAAATTGATCGAGATGATAAACTTAAGAAAAAATAAAATATAAGCCACGAGCCAGATTTTGGTGGAGGCAGTGCGCGAATGGTAGACGAGCGCGTTGGTTTGATCAATTTTTACGAGTCTCGCTCCTTGTGTTGGCTGAACGGGTTAAAAAACTTTTCGGAGTAGAAGATACAAAATTGAATATGATGTAAAAAGTTCTTATACATTAAAAATAATAAGCTTTTTTAATAAACTTATAGCAGAAAAGCTAGTGAAAAACTTTAAAATTAAGTGATTACTAATTACGCTAAAGTAAAAAGCAGTGCAGATTTAGAAGCAAATGCGGGTCCTTTACTTAAGTGAGATCCTTGCGTATGTGTGTGTGTGTGTGTCAGTGGCATTTGCAGTGCCATTAAAAAGTGAAGAGACAGTGCTTGACGTTTCTATTATTATTATTATTATTATTATTATTATTGCTGTTGTTGCTATTGTTGTACGCACCACACGAGATCACTGGCGACGGGGCAGGGCGGTGCGGGAGCAACTTTGCCGGCGACGACCGTCGTGACCTCGCCGCCTTCGACGCCGCTCATCGAAGAATCGATCGGCGGAAAACTGAATTTAAAAAACTTGCTGTATAAAATAAGTAGCTAGTATAAACGTATAAAATCTTTATCTAATATCCGACACTACTTCCTCTTCTTGTAAACGAGGATTGTAAAAAGGTTGTGACGTCGGACGGGGTTTTCTAAGCATGCGCGACAAATGGTAGCAGCTGACTTTGGTTGACACTCGTTACCATGACGACTATGGAGTTTTATTTAAAGGAAAAATGAAAGGCGACAAAAGCCATGCAACCATTACTAGTTCTTTTTTTGTATATTTTCCTTTTAGTTAATGTGGAAATGGAATTCTTCTCCCCCGAGCAAATGGCCCAAGCCCTTCCCCTCTACTTTACTTTACGACATCGATCGATTACAAGGACCCATAAAAGCTATTTTTATTGAAAAAGTCTCTACTATCCCTGTGCTATTGTTTCTATGTGATTAAGTATTACATATAGGTAAAAATCTTTCTGCATCAAAAAAAATTTAACAACATGTCTCAAAACTCAATTTAATAACATTTGACAGAGTTGAAAACATTGTATACAAAGCATGTTATTAAAAATATTGATCATCTTGGAAAAAAATACGTACTGCTATTAAACTTGATTACTTTAGCTTTTGCTTTTAGTAGCCTATCATTATCCCTATATGGGTCGACTTTTTCTTGCGACTTTCTACTTTCTCTTTTATCAACAAAGGTTTATGAGAGCGACTTTAATCATCTGATATTTTCATATTCTCTACTGTGCAAAGATGTTTTGATCAGTATTCTTATAAAATCTGTTGCACTATGTCCACTACCTTAGCATTAAATTTCGGAGAAGTCTTACCCATAGTACTAGAGCTGCTATAAGAACGTCGTTGATTCAGTGGGAATGCATCAGTGCTGTTTCGCATGCACATTGACTCCAATGACATATTTCCAGTGATAAATGATATTAAGCAGGATGCAGCCACATAAGCAAGCACTGATACAGTCACTGAGAATTATAAAGTCAGTTACTAGCTAAATACTATATCTAGAAATAATTATCCAGACACCCATGCCACAGTTGGAATTAGCGATTTTGTGAATGCAAAGCAGAGTAACTTCATTTGAATAAATAAAACACATCGGATGATCGCAGAAGTCGAATAGTGACAAAATGATAATTAAGTGACTTTTAGAAGGTGTCACTGTGGGCTATCACGTAGCCGCTATGTCAATACGTGCCATCGCTACTCAGCTGGGCCATCCAAAACCAATAGTTGGCGATACGATATGTAAATGCTAACGCTCCTGCAGGAAAACACCCAGGTAGGCCTCCGAAAATGACAGAAGAGCGTTAAAAGGGTGGTGCAAACAAATAGGTTAAATCAGCGCAGACTATCCGTGAAACGTTCAAGAGCATCAGTAATACTATTATGAGTATTAAAACGATAAGAAAAAAACCCTCCAGGGCCTTGCTTTCCATGAAGGAGCTGCGGCTTACAAGCCAAATGTCACAACAGCAAACGAAGCGGCTTGTCTGGCTTGGTGCAAAACAGAGTGCGAAGAAGGTGCCATTGGGCGATATAATATATGTGTGGAGGCATCTGGAGAACGCCTGTTACCAGAATGCGTTGTACTCAGAGTGAAATTTGCTGGTTCATTGGAACTTTCAATGCTAAAATATGGCATGTAATATATCAAATGACTTGAAATGAGGTGTCATGAATGAATATAACGTAAAATTAATGATAGTCCAAATTGGTTTCAAGGAACCTGGTTTAGTCTAACCATGATGGTTCATTTGGCGGTGGAATGCATGTGTCAGCTGATTTGACCGTTGTTAGTGGAAACAAAGGCCATTTTGGATAATCAATGCTTCCCATCCTCTGGCAGTTCTATAAAGTGGACGATTCTCATTATCAAAACGACAATTGTCACAGAAAGGAGTGATGTCAGGTAGAGCTGAGCGAATGAGCAAGGGCGTCAAACTTGCTTGTGAGGAAAGGGCGAATTGAGGAAAAGGGCGCCGATTCCTTACAAGTTACTGTTAATTATTATGGATAATCTAAGCGCCGTAAGCGAAGAAAAAGGAAGCGCGGCGGTGGCGTACAAAATGAGCTAGAGGATAAAGCGAATGAAGCGAGAGTGGAGAGGAGAGTGAGCGGAAATTTCAAACCATACAGAAGGAAGAGGATTTGAGGCGGGGGGGGGGGGCCAGCATCCTCTGAAATAAGCCAGCAGCAAAGCAAATAGATGAAGAATAGCAGGTTTCATGTGGCAAAGTAATCAATGTTATCGACGATGATAACGAAAGGAGCTTAGCTGTTTTCGAGCATTCAAGTCTGGCGATATCAAAAACTAGCAAAGCGACCGCTGAATTTCACGCCAGTAATTCTGAATATTTAAGGTAGATTTCCATGTGCGCTTTACTGCCTGAAAATCCGTGTTGCCAAACGCGTACTGCCAATTCAAAAGTAGGAAAGCAGCGCGTCAGTTTTTGAAACGCGCGCTCTATCCATGTGAGCAGCGAAGTTTCCATGCACATGCGCAGTTCTCCTCAAACCTGATAGCAATCATGGCGGCTGTTCAGGCATGTTTCTTTGTGTTCGTATCGACATCTCTCCCAGCATATAAGAAATATATCAATCAAAATATACTTGACGATTATATGGAATTGATGGATATTATACACGAGTCTTGATTTCGTGGAATAGAAATACGTTAGCATTTCCATGTTCACGATGAAAGACCTAGTAAAGCGTCGGCATTCCGTTCGGCGCTATTTGTAGGCCTAGCTATGCGTCAGCGTAAACGATTAATTAACCTCGTAAATTAGACTAGATGCATGTGGATATTAAAGCGCACATAAAAAGATTGCACATAACGTAATTCTCGAATACGTTGTACGGTAATATTTTTATTTTAAACAACAAACAATTACGATTGTGGACGGCGGGGTGAAGAAGGTTTCATCCCGGGTCCCATTGGTTCCCTTGCCGTCCTTCGTAGTGTCAAGCTCGGCGAGTGTTGGCCAACCTTCGTAAAAGCAATCTGTTGTTGTAAATCACACTGGAGACACAGCTATTAAGGCGAACATAGAAAGGATGTAAGCAGCTTCATTTTCAGACAGGTTTATGCTACATGTAATATTTTTATTTTTTTAATTTTTAACCGATGAAAGATGAGTTGTTGAACGACGGGTTTGAAATGTAAACATGTAGGCCTATTTTTTAAAATCCAGCTCTTTGTGTTTAATTAGATGAAATAATAGAACTAATAATAATAATATATTTAATAATAAAGCATGCTTTTACACACAATGACGAATATATATCTTGTCGCGCCTGCTGGATAAATATTTTTGACGATTATCCGCCAGTTCTGGCCGCTAGATCAAGCTCGACGGCGATTACCATCGATAATTCCGAAAATCCACCAAAGAAGCTGAATTAATAGGAAACAACATCGACCGATCTTTATAAAAGATTTTAACAAAGAAATATTATGACTTGATTATAAAATTGTAGAATATGGCATACAACTTTACAAAATAAATGAAGCTGTATAAAAATCTTTACTTTAAATTAAAATAAATAAAATAAATAGATGAATAAAATTTTAATTCAATAAAAATTTATGAATAAAATTTTAATTCAATAAAAATTTATAATTATAATTTTTTATTTTATTATGTACAAAAGAATCCAAGAAATCTGCCAGAACTGATTTACAAAACAAATAAGCTCGATAAACATCTTCATTTTTAATAAAATAAATAAATAAATAAATAAATAAATGTTTAGTTTTAATAAATAAATAACATTTGCTATTTATTTATTTATTTACGAATCCAACAAATTAAAATAGGCAAATTTGTCAAATAATCTGATATAATTTTTAATAATTAGTATATGCATTTTATGGGGAGGGGGGGTTATCAAAATGGAAAATTGAATTATATTCACAAATTTTATAACACAGTCCTAAAGTGTACACATTGATAAGAAAATTTTATGAATTTTTCTCAGAAAGTTTTGATAAGTATGTCGAATGACTTCGATGGGTATTCAACTGGTTAAAACTACTCTTGATTTTTATTTTATCAAAGTTGGCAAGTTAGCGTTTGTGGAATCTTCTTGTGAAAAGTACTGCATTATTCTGAACACTTAATGAAGACGAAGCTTTATCCTATGAGAATTACTAATTCTGTATAAGGATGAGAAATGGACAATAATTGTATTTACATAAAATGTTAGTATTTGTTTCTTGAAATAATTTTTTTCCAACTGTATTGGAAGGTAGAGGTGGCTTATACAATTGAATTTCTCTTCTTTGATAAGAATATTAAAGTCTGCCAAAATACATTTTATTGCAAAATCATATTGTGATTTTATTTAGTGTCTTCTCCAATTAGGTTTCATTAGGATTAATTACTGCTATGGTTTCTGTTGTCTTCCACATGATTAGTAAAGGATAAATACAAACGTTCATGCTTTAGCCGATTCGATCCCATATCCAAAATCTCGAGACTCCTCACAATAGACTGATATGACCTCAGGCATAGAATCTTGCTCAAATCGGCAGCAAAAGTTGCTCCAGAGCAACTGCAAAATTTTCCAGAAATCTGCAGGACGCGCAGCGCGCTGCTTTCGATGTTTCCATGCGAGCAGCAGCGAAATTGGTAGAAACTGCCGGTTTGGCAGAAAATGACGTCATTTGACGCGTTGACGCGCACATGGAAATCCCCCTTTAGTCTTTACGGAAAGTGTTCCGGCTCGTCAACTGTTGAAAAAACGAGATATTTCCTCGTCGCCAAGAGGGTTACGACTTCGAGGAACAAGGAGGAGTTATCTGCTCATGAGAGTACTCGAACATTTCATCCACAGCACCCAGTGCGAAATTCAGCAACTAAATCACCTTCCCAGCCGAGTTATCAACGAAGAATACGCCTGCACAGCGTGGCATGGAGAATCGTTTTCATCCAAGGCCTGACCCTAGATGACTCCAAACAGTGGATTAATCACGAATACCTACCTGACAGTGACTAATCAGCCTCAGTGGACCTGGTTATGGCCTGGGGATTAAGTGCAATTTTCTGTCTTTACTCTCCCATGCTTCCGACTGTTATCAAAAGTAATTAAACGTAGCGTAGCCACCGTTAATATTGACTAGCGCCTCTAATAGTGATTATTTATTTGTGGCTTTATAGTTTTCCTACCTATCATGAAACTTAAACGCCGTATGCGGTCGTGGTGCAGTTTTCCTGCATTTAGAATGAGAATCATTGTAACGCAAGAACGCTATGTCTTAATTTAATTGTGTAATGCAAATTCGAGCAAATTGCTCTTGTAATACTAATTATTTATATCATTCTTTTATTTTGTAATTGATACATCATCAATTCCTCATTACTCGCGTGCTAGTGGGTAATAAAATTATTTTTATTGTTCCATTTTCAATAAATTTAATTAGAATATACACAACGGTGTTCACCGTCCACATTCATTTAATACTTCCACTCTGCTAATTGGACTTTAACGTGATAACAACGCTCATTGTCGCAAACCTACAACTGCCATGGAGTAGTATGACGAGACAGATGTTCAATGACTGCACAGAGACCTGACCACAACCCTATAGATCACCATTGCGGCGGGGGGGTGGCCGTGGCCTGGTTGTCTCGTCGGTTGGCTTGCTAATCGATGGAGTTCAGCAACTTCAGGCGCGGCCAGCTGCTGGCTGGGTGACGGCCAGGGCTTGAGGGCCACTGCTGGCGGGACAGCTATTTGGGGCACGGCTGTTGGAGGACTTTAGTCTGACCCATTTGCCAAGTGACCATAGCTGGTTTTCCAGCAGTTGGTGACAGCCACTGGTTTGTTTGTCCGCCAGCAGCTCTTCCATCATGAAACCCCCCGTGCTTCGGAGGGCACGTTAAGCCGTCGGTCCCGGCTGCTACTGTCATCTCGTAGCAGACGTTAATTAATGGGATGGCGCAAAACTCCCTCGTAGGAGTAGGTGCCGCAGATTATCGCTTCGCGATAATCTACCCTCTGTACTAGATACTAGATACCATTGCGGCGAATTGGAACGACGGTTGAGTTCAAGACTATCTCGTCCGAAATCAGTTGCTGAACAGTTTGATGGAAAAATGGGGACAATTTACAGCTATTGTCAACCAAAATTAGTGGACTGCAATCCACAAAGTGTATAGATGATTAGCAGTGTATAATATTAGCATACGCATATTCGCGCTATTTTTTATATGTATAATGTCCGGACAATTATAGCTATATACCGTACATATGGTAGGGGACTAAAACTCAAAATTACTGAGGGAACCGACCCCCCCCCCCCCACTCAGAAAAGAATTTTGCATATCACATTTTACCATTGTCTCAAGTCACATAAACTATCTTCTGCGAGAGTATTGTCACCCGTGTCAATAGTCATCTCAACAGAGTACAATATGACATGAATTACTCTGGTCGTGCACTAACCGTTTAGTGATCTTTTCAAATGGCATTAAAATCCAATGAGATCCATTAAGGAAGAGTCCTATGAATAGATGATCAAATACTTTATTGAGTCTTCTACTAAAATAACTAATTTTTCATACAGAAAAAGATCAACAAGTTAAGAACTCAGGTTCTATAACACATAGCATAATGAAGTTTGGGGGAATAATAAGGTACATAGAATTATGTATACGTTTAAAAGTTGATCGAATTTCAACGAGTAGTTTTCGAGTTACGCCGTCAACATTGTAACACGTGCTCACATATGAGTAAAATTACCACGTGAATGGCGGCATTTTTATTTGTGTTAATATCTCGGTTATCGTTCAAATTCGAACCCATGTTTATATGAACTTTTTTGCTTAGAATCATCCATACTACCTCCTCTAAAAGTTTGTGACAGGGTTTTAGATACACCCTGCATTTTCATTCAACAACCGATCAGATATAAGAAAGAAGTTAAAACTGTTCTCTACCGTCTCTTTTCACTGCTTATTATTAATCACCTCCTATACACGTGGAAGAGAAAACAGGGTCTGCAAACAAAGACTTGGTAAACATCAAAACTGGACAAAAGACTTCTGGGCCCTTTATCATCAGACTAATGTCAAGAAATAACGCAAATCACCAAGAAGTTGACGCGTTCAAATATCTGAGTAACAAAGCAAAGAACCTTAATACAATCTTGACAATTACTGTAATCTGGATCACGTTATAAAATTTCGTATCCTAAGTGCACGTGCATTCTATAAATTAATAGAATAGTGAAGAAAAGTTCTGCATTGAGATTGAAAAATACTTTCGCCGTGACCGCAAAACACCGCCATTGCCATCTACCAATCGCATGGCCGCTGGTGGGAATTAGCATAACCGTGTTTGGGCTTCGGGTGATTAAATAATTTATATTTCTTTTTCATTTGGTGAAAGAAAACACCTTTATATGCAAAGGTCGTATTTGGAAAGATATAGTCGAATAAATAATGTATACCATTTTCGTCGAAGTAATATTTAGTATATATAAAAATAAAACTAAATAAATAGACATACATAATTGTAAACTTAAAAATTTTTAATTTCAAGAGAGGCAAATTTTTTTTCTCTAAAACGAATCAACAAGTCAAACTTAAATATAATTGAGAAAATATGATTACAGGTGAGGGGGTCTTATGTTTCATTATCCACTTAAAATGACACTCATTTCTCTCTTTCCATTGGCGACGAAAAATTAACTGAAGAGAAAGAGGTAAACAAATTTCGTTAACAAAAGAAAAGAGGAGGAGAACACAAAGGAATTTGTCACTGGTATGAATAAATAGTTAGTTAATGAGGAAGGAGAAGAATGCCATTTGAAGGTGACTTCTCCTTTTCGGATTGTACGTTTGCTCAACCCACCACCACCACCACCAACACCTAACCTTCAGAAAAGAAATATCAAAAGCAAATGTAATTCAGTCAATAATAGTTGGTATTCGGTGATAAATACTTTATAGATGACGTCAGCTGAGAATTAAGAGGGAGATAATCTTGTGAAGAAACCTAGTAAATGCTGCCAAGCTATCAGAACCCTTTTATAAAAAAAGTAAGAAAATAGTTCATGCTTTTCTTGGTATATTAAAACGGAGAGTAATATTTAGTAATTCATTTAATATTAAGTTCAATTATTGTATTTTTATGTAATCATTCTTTATACGAAAAATACAAAACTTTTATCTGAAATTTTTTTAATTCCTTACAGATGGCACTGTAATCACGAAAAATCCGATTTTACGATTCTCTCAAGAAATGTACTTTTAACCAAAATATAATTAAAAGATGACTTGAAAAATTTGGAAAATTTGAAGAATTTGAAGGATTTTAATATTCGAAACACACTTCCAAAGTTTACTTCGGAACGCTGAGATCAATTCCAATGTTAAAGACGGTCATACATGTCCGAAATGTCTATTTCTCTATTATAAAGTTCGATTTCAATTATTCCTCATTATCGTATGTTGTAAATAAAAAATTATAAATTGTGTTACATCTATTTAAACGCAGTGGCCAACCTTTCTGAACAAGAAAAAACAAGCAATTAATCCTCCCGAGAAAGGTATAGGAAAGTAGCGGAACGCCCTCTGAGATCATCTTATTTTACCCTTTTATCTCACTTTTTAATCCCCCCTCCCCAATTTTTTAAATCGAAAAATTGATTTTCTCGAACGTACTATTTATAAAGTGTAAAAGAGCTCTATCTTCTTTCGTTTTTCATCATTTCCGAGCAAATGATATATCACATGCCATATGTTGCCATAGTTCTAAAGACCAAATAACTGCCACCCCCCACAACTCTCCCTATTGAGACAATTTTGGCGCAAACGTCATAGTAATGGAGATATGGCTTAAAAGAATCTGCATACCGAATTTCACTCCTTTATAAGCATAAATACAGATAGACCATTTCGTCTGAAATTAATTCCACCCCCGAAACTTCGACCCCAGTGGGCTAATCAAAACCAAACTAAACAGTGAAGGTGCACATGCCCATAGTAAGCTACATTCCGAATTTCAACCTTCTACCTTAAAAAATGCGAAAATTATGGAGAGGACTGACGGACGGACAGAAGGACATAATACATAATTTTTATTGCCTAAGATGTTCATTTCGGTGACTAGGCCAACACCACCTAGACAGAAGGCCTGCGCACAGAAACGTCATATATTGTTACATCACACAAAAGCGGCTATTGTTAATTGTATTTCTACCAATAATAAGCCCTAAATTTGGCCGTTTTATGATGATGTAACAATGTATGACATTTCTGTGCGAGGCCTTCTGTCCAGGTGGTGCTGACTAGGCTCCCTTCATCAGTGAGTGACAATCAAAGAAACTCTGAATTACAGAAAATAACAACCAGTTAGAAATTTAAAAGAATCAAAATAAGAAAAGAAGGCAACCAATCAAGCCATTCTAGAGTCAATACACAAAAGGAATTCCATTTTTAAGACCCCACTCCGCATACAAGAGACCAATTACTTGACAATAAACTTTGAGAGGGGCAACCAATCCCCTACTGGCATCGGACCGTCATCACTGTTTAATAACAGGTTAGATGCCTTATTTTTCATAATTTCTATAGACTTTAGAAATGTAATAATCTGTTATCTTTACACGTGTGAATAACTTGGAAGAATAACGATGTTTTTCTTCCAATATGTGATCTGCAAAGGACGAAACACCAGTTTTTGCATTCGTCATGCAGAAAATATGTTCAGTCTCCATTTAGAGCAGGGGTGACCAAATGCGGCCCACCAAAAGAATTTATGCGGCCCGCGAAATGAACTATTTACTGTAAAATTTATTAACAAGTAAGATTGTACGTGGTTAATGTTTCATAAAATATTTGAATGTGATTTGAATTACAAATGGTTGGCCCCCTGAAAACCTTCAGAAATTTATTTTGGCCCGAGACAAAAAAAGGTTGGTCACCCCTGATTTAGAGATACCTCTCTGTGAGCTGCCCAAATAAAAGTGGCCACATGTGGCGCAACCAAACTTGTATACCTCTGCACGTTCTTCTATGGGGATTTTGTCTTTAACTGTGCTCAATTTTCTCTTAAAAGTGATTGCACTCTTGAAGGCTACTTTTACATTGAAATTCTTACAGTTTTATGAGCCCTCTATTCAAATTTGCGTTGTATTGCAACACTAACACCTTGTAGTCTTCTTTTCCTTTACTCAGTGTATTAACATTTTCTATTTTCAGCTGCTCTTTTATTTTTCCGGCTATCCTGTCCACTTACATTCAAAGTCAGTAGCCACCACGTTCCCCTGACTTGTCGGCATTGGACTACTTTCTCTGGGGTCACATAAAAAGCCGTGTCTGCAAAACGAGGCCAACCACAGAAGATGATCTTCGACTTATTGGGCACTTATTGAGCCGAACTTCATTAGAAACGCTGTAGCCGGATTTTACCATCGAAGGGATCATTGTTAGATCCAACAAGATGAGCAGTTCGAGCATTTACTGTAAAATATTCGATATTTGCAAATGTCTTACGGAATGAAAAGCAGTCGATGGTGAGAGGCGAGGGAACTCACGTTAATAAAGCACCCAGAAAGGAACAGAAAACTGTCGTTGTTCCTGGGTAGCGCTAAAAGTAGTTAATTTCTGGATCGTTTTTATACTCTGAATTATGAAAGCTTCAAATCACCTTAACAACAAATCCGCAGAAAAAAGTAAGGTTTGCCATTCAAAAATTTGAACATGCCCCCGCCCTCCTCTCATCGTTGACCCCAGCTATCTGGAAATATTTCATCGTCTCTTATTGATCTTATGTGAGAAGTGCAGTTCTCGAAAGAATCGTAAAATCTTATTTTTCGCGATTACAAGCACCATCTGTAACGAATTGAAAAAAAATGTTTCAGATAAGAGTTTCAGATAAAAGTTTCATATTTTCCCTATAGAATCTGAATCATCAACAAAAAATAGGAGTTCCTATTTAAGATTTCAAAGTTACCCCCTCCTCCACATATTAGCTTTTAAAAAAATATCGGTAGAAGGGTGGATCATAATACTGTTCCTATTGATTAAACAGGTGGTGGCCTTACATTATAACAGAGGGACATCAGGAGTTCCAACTAAAAAAAAAAAAAAAAAAAAAAAAAAAATTAGCGTTTACACTCTTTTTTTTTCTATTGGCCATTCTATTTCAATAATATGTGTTTTTTCTATTTATCCTGTTGGCCATTATTTCCTCTTTAATTCTTTTGTATCCTATTGGTTCATGTATATGCATAATTTGTACCACTGTTCTGTATATAAAGGCTTGCATGCCTCTTGCTGTATATATCCTTGACAAAGCCGGGAATAAATGGCGAAACTAGTTGGAACTCCTGATGCCCCTCTGTTATACTGTAAGGCCACCACCTGTTTAATAAATTTAAAAAAAATATTAAACACGTGTTTGTTTTTTCGAACCGCTCTGTATTTCTCGAGATATTCCACTGTCCCGATCTTTTTCTTACACTCTGTATAACAGCCAAAACAGCGGACACTTAGATAAGAACAGAAGTAAATAAGAAACCACTATTCTACAAAAATAATTCTGTATAATTGGAGCGGAGCTCCTTTTCATTCACGATTGTAACGTCATCACGTCAAAACCACTAAAGCAATAGTAGCCAAATCACGCACACAATTTGTGTGGTGCCTGAAGGTGGTGTGGACATATGTGATGTCGTTGAAGAATAATAAACGTTCGGGTTGAGTTCCGTGATAAGGTCCGTGATGTCCGTGCTATGTGGTGAAGTCGAACGCGAATTTCAGTCAATGGAGTCAGTAAAGCTATTGACGAATTCTCAATACTTGGACTGAACTTGCTGGGCAAAATAGACAACCGAATTCGTCAAGCAAATGCAGAAAAACAACATGAAATTCTTGGCGGATATGCATTGCTGCTTTCGGACGACTTTAATCAGTTACTTTCTTCTGTTAAAATCTAGATTTGTAAATTACAATCTTAACGAGAAAGCCCATTTATCTAACGCCATTACATTAATGTCTCGCAATAAGGAAATTTCGGAACACAACGAATCATGCCTTCGTAACTTAGGTATACCTGTTATACAGTCTGTATCAGGTTCGATGGTCATAAAATACCTAGCGTTGTTCTCCGCAAAATTCTAAGCATAATTTTCTTTATCCATTTTTCAAAATTCTCAAAAAAAAAAATGCTTGAAATCGTTATCCAAAGTTTGGCTATTATGACGTAATTCTAAGCCTTCTGACGTAATCTATTTATGCCATTTACTGTCCCTGCTGCAGGCAAGTTCATTCATAAAAGGGTAGGAGACAGAGTCAATAGACTCGCTTACTTCGAAAATAAACAAGAATTGTTCTACTTTAATGAGCTCTAAATGAATTGATATTTTAAATTAACGAACATTCATAGCTAAAGATGATTATAGCTGCTAAACTGACTCAATGCTTATAGGAAATATCGTAAATAGTCAAGAATAATTAGGACTCTAATCAGAAGGCTTAGAATTACGTCATAATAGCCAAACCGAAGCCAACGAAAAAGACAGGCCTCGAAGCGGAAAAATCACCTGACCATCTGGGTCCGAACAACAATCCAACCTTCATTGTTTCCAACAATCGGAAAAACACTCATTGTTTACATCCAAGATGGAGACAATGAAGATTGGATTGTTGTTCGGACCCAGATGATCAGGTGACTTTTCCGCTTCGAGGCCTGTCTTTCTCGTTGGCCTCGAGCCAAACTTTGGATAACGATTTCAAGCATTTTTTTTTTAGAATTATGCTTAGAATTTTGTGGAGAAAAACGCTAGGTACTTTATGACCATCGAACCTGATACACCCTGTATTTATTGCTGCTGAACAGAATAACAATGCTGCTCGGGAGGCATCATCTGAAGAAGCACACGGACTCCCTCCTTATCTGCAGTTGGCAAAAGGTTGCAAGGTAATGCTCCGTCAAAGCCTATGGAGGTTAAAAGGATTGTGCAACGGAGCTGTTGGTGAAGTGATGAAATTATAAAGGTTGAATATATTAAATTATTAGGTGAAAAAATCATGTTAAATTAGTTTAAAGCCTGAACTCCGCTCCAACTTGCCAGCAAATGAAACTGATTGCTTCCTAGGAAAACCTCATGTACATTTCAGAGCTCTCTGTCTACTTCATCAATGACTTGCTTTTTTTTTATTTTTGTTTGTTTGTCATATACAGGGTGCGGCAGGTATTTGAGAACACGTGAGTATGACGTAATAGTCAATACGTCATACTATTTAACACAAAGCCAACTAGAAAGACAGGCCCGGACACGGAAAAGTCATCTGACCATAGAGGTTGGAGTAATAATGTAACCATCATTGTTTCCATCTTCGTTTTTAACAATCAGTTTTTTTCGTTTGTTGAAAACAATGAAAGTTTGATTGTTGGTCGGACTGCTATGGTCAGGTGACATTTCCGCGTCAGGGCCTTGTATTTCTCGTTGGCTTCGATTTAACAAGTCCGATACGAGGCAGATAAACATGGCGGATCTAAAGATAACCTAGCAAATAAAGCGACATACTGTCATCGTCTCCTTGGCTGCAGGACACTCCGACTCCGAGACTGCTGCATTCCTCAAAGTCGCCCGTTCGTTTGTGTTCAAAGTTCGGGGAGAACTGGGCGCTGCCAGTGATAATGTGCCAACCGTTTCGCAGAGGAAACGACATAGAGAGGTTCAGCAAAGCGTTAACGTAAACGTGAACGCGAAAATGAGTGTCATCATCCAAGTTCACGTCCACACAGGCGTTGGTCCTGAAAATCTGCTTCAGCAAAGCGTTACTTCCCCTTACGAGTCCAAATGGCATCACATACGAGGCCTACGAGAGACAGGTCAGGACACTCAAAAATCACATGATCATCGGGGTTCGGCCAACAATTCACCCTTCATTGTCTCCATCTTGGATTCTAACAATCAGTATTTTTTCGTTTGTTGGAAACAATAAAGGATGGATTGTTGCCCGGACCCCGATGATCATGTGACTTTTGAGTGCCCTGGCCTGTCTCTCGTTGGCCTCGGTCACATACGTATGACATCATATGTTCTTATTACGCATGCGCAGAACACAAATATCCGCATCCGGTTCTTGCCTCATGCATGTATATTGAAAGTTCCTTACTATTACGACATCGTACATTTTTAACCTTATATTCTAAATATTGTTTGTACAAAAAATAATTACTCAATTATCATATCATAGATGTAAGTCTAAAGAACACGTGTGCAAAATAACATAGTATTTTATTTGTTCGTTTTATAAATAAAACATAGGGAATGGCAAACGTGAACGTACCAGACTAGGCGTTGAATTCGCCATGATTTAACGTGGAGACGTGAAGCAATGACGTCAATAGTTCAGACGATTTTTTTACCTCACGTCGATGTGAGGCAGCGTGGAGCGGACGTGAAGCCTCGACCTAGAGTTACGTCATTCCTGCGCTCTACGTCATTGCCATGCCACACGTTTGCTTTGCTTAACGTCTCTAATGTCGGTGCTCGGACCGTATCAGGACGCCAAGCTGCAATCGAAGAAGGACCCTGGGAAGCCCATAAGGGCACTCGGGAGGGAGCTGCTGGTTAATGAGGCGACCATTCGATATGTGGTGCATGAAGACCTCCGTTACAAGTCGCATGTGTTGCGGAGAGCCTCTGCTCCAAGTCAAAAGGCCCACAGCACCCAAGCATGGATGACCACGAATCTTCACGACTACATCCCTCCCAACTTGTGGCCCGCTAGCTCCTCTGATCTCAATCCTTTGAAGCATCCACACAACACCGATGAAGCTCTCAGGCCAGCTATTGTGGAGGCAATGCACAGTGGGCAGAAATACCGAAAAAGCTGGCCAAAATTTAAAAAATCAAATTTATACTTTCGCAATAAAACTAGGTTATTTATGTTTAAAAATGTCCATGCTATTCTTTAGAAATTGTTTTCATAGGTTTGAGTGTGATTTATGGCCCCTGCTGATAGGTTTATGTAAACAAAGTGAGTGGAGCGTTGGGGGATATGTTTTACACGTTCATTCATCGAGTAAAAACAAGAGATAGAAACTTTCTGTATTCACCACTGGATTTGTACATGTAAGTAGATTAAAAATCACTATAATATTTTATTTTTATTTTCAATTTTACATATTTTTTCATTTACTGAAAATTACCCGCCAAAAACGACAAACGCGATATTAAAGTAAAAGTTTGCTTTGGCTTATAAAAAAATTCCCGACGACTCCCGGCTGTCTTTTTTTAATATTTTAGGTTATGAAGCCATGCTCGACCACCTCGCAAGAATTTGGCTGCGAATATTTGCGAATTATGGAAATATGACGTACTTTGTAGTGGGAATCAGGACTGAAAAAAGGCCTAATAATTTGTTTGCTAGGAAATCATGATGTTCAGGTCAATTCGGAGAGATATGTTTGAAGTACTACGTCAAGTATCTGACAAGGAACAAAGTGAGCAATGCAAATATTTGCAAAGCCACTTAATATCAACTCTTAAGTTGGAAGAACATCCTAAAGATATTATTGGTGAACTGCAGAAGGTTACTTCGCGATATTGCTCCGAAGTATTCAGAAGATGGGACGATTGCTACAGAAAGAAAAACTTATTTCTAAAAAAGAATTCTTCATGGCTCAGCAAGGATTTTGTTCTTCCTGATTCTGTGTGTCCTAAGCTTCTCCAAGAAGAAAGTCGAGGGGGTCCAGAGAAATCATTTGAAGGAAGTAGCTTACGTAGTAAACGAAGGAAAACGGAGATGTTGAGAAAATCCTTATCTGCAGCAGAATTATCATTTGCTGCTCAAATGAGTCTTCGAAGTGAAGGCAAGGAAACTACTGCGAAACTAGTAAAAGAGATTCTTCACACAACTCCTACTAGGCCGCATAAAATTAAAAAAGCATGGGCGTTAGCAAAGTCAGAGACAGTTAATAACATTCCATATACGGAAGATCAAGCGTTGTCGCTTATGGTTGAAGCAAAATTGACTAAAAATTAGTATCTCCTTATCCGATCTGAAGCCAAGGAGAGACGGGCTGACATATACCCCTCGTAGTATAAAATTAGAGCAGCCAAGGAGAGGTGTTACCCGGAAAGGGACTTCATAACGGTTACCGAAAGCTCGGTTGAAGTGAAACTTCAAGCCCTTCTCGACCATACAGTCTCTCGAATTATTTTATCTGAAGAATCTGTTGTTAACACACTTCCGGACGAAGATTTGGATAATTTTGAATTAATATCAAAGTGGGGATGTGATGGAAGCACCGGTCAGTCCCATTATAAACAAAGGGTGTCTGGCGAGAAGGATTTCAGTGACAGTAACTTGTTCGTTACGTCACTGGTCCCCATACATTTATATACATATAAGACAGGTTCTTCAGAAAAAATTCTCATATGGCAGAACCCCAGAACATCTTCAACACTTTTTTGCAGACCTATTCGGTTGACATATACCAAGGAAACTGCTGACATTTCCAGGGACGAGAAAACGCACATCGACCTTCAAATTCAGAATCTTCAACCTTCCAAAATTTTTAGTTCCGGAAGAGAAACTAGCGTTGTTCATCGTCTATTATTCACAATGATCGATGGCAAAATTTGCAATGCCATCACGTCAACATCCGCACAAACCTGTTACATTTGTCGAGCAACTCCAAAGCAGATGAATAACATCTACACAGTAACTTGCAGAAATATAAATACTGAAACTCTGGCCTTTGGACTCTCTACCTTACATGCCTGGATAGGGTTTTTTGAATGTTTGCTGCATGTTACCTACAGGATTGAAATAAAACCTGGCAGGGATGAGGAGCTGAGAAGCAAGAAATCTTTAAAGCTACAAAGCAGTCAATTCAAGAAAAGTTCAGAAAAGAGATGGGGCTTCTAATTGATATGCCTAAACAAGGTGGTAGTGGAACTTCGAATGATGGAAATACTGCACGCAGATTCTTTAGGAATCCTGAGTTGTCAGCTACTATCACAGGAGTTAACGAGGAGCTAATCAGGCGTTTTGCTGTAATCTTAAATGCCCTCTCTAGCGGATATGACGTAGACTCAGTAGCCTTCGATGACTGCGCAATTCTAACTGCGTAACTATTTGTTTCATTATATCCCTGGTATTATATGCCAGCTTCAGTCCACAAGGTACTTGTTCATGGTTCCTCTGTCATCTCTGTCATCATGACAACTATCCAAAGAGGCACAAGAAGCTAGAAACAAGAATTGTAAGGCTTATCCACAAAGATTCACAAGGAAATGTTCAAGAACAGCCGCAAATCAGGATTTACTCAATATTCTTCTGGTGTCTTCTGATTCCTCTGATTTCTTCGCTTCGTCGCTTACCAAAGAAAGGGAAGAGAAAACTTTCTTCAGAAGTGTTATCACTACTGAAATCGCCTCAAGTGCATCCTAAAATGATAGGGGTTTCTCACGCAGATCCAGGAACCAACACAGACGAAGATGCTTCAAGCAGCGAGAGTGAATAATACGCATATTATTTAATTTGCCTTAATTTGTTCACAAAGTATATTATAGGTATAAATCTTGCTTGAACCACTTAAAATTGTTGATTTTCTTATTTAATTAGCCAATGAATGTATTTTATCGCGTAAACAGCACATTATTAATTTTGGCCAGGTTTTTAGGCATTTCGGCCCACTGTGCAATGGCAGAAATTCAGAAGACCCACCTCATTGCTGCCTGCTAGCGGTTCCGACAGCGTGTGGAGGCTGTCATTGCGGCAGATGGTGGTTTTATTGAATAACAATATTTATTTTGTAGCCCTTTGTACAAAAATGTAAATTGTATTAAAGGCTCTATGGTATCTCAATTGTCTGCTCCTTTTACCTGCGGACGTCATTTTGTTCTCAAATACCTGCGGACGTCATTTTGTTCTCAAATACCTGCCGCACACTGTAGTATATGACATAACGAAAAAAAGTAAATGAAAAGATTACTGTAAAATAATTTTTTCGCTAAAATATACCAAACAGGTTCCACTAATGCCCTATCATGTAGCCTACGGTTATTTTGAAGGAATTCAACTGTGCGTAGAAGTAGGAAGCAGGATATTTGGAAGAGCCTTTTGTGAACGCATCTGCTACGCATAAGAATACGAATAATACATAAAAATTTCATCAACATTCTTTATGTACATTCTGGTTATTCAAAATCTGCCGGGAAAAGGAAGCTTCAGGATCACTCTACAATAAACAGTATATTGTAATTTTGTGCGCCGTGACTCTGGTAGATCGTCCATTGTTATTATTAAAGTACAGGGTTTTAAAAAAATGTACGAGGGTAAGTTACAAATGGATGTAGAAATGAAAGAAATAAGAGTACTGATTTGAAAACTACTTTTATTTTTCCACATAATCTCCCCGTACGTTGAGGCACTTGTCCTATCGTTTCACAAGCCACTCAAAATCAGCAGCATAAAATTCTTTGGATTGCTGCCTGAACCAGGCAGTGGCTTCTCTTTGTAGAGTTTCATCGTCAGGAAAGTGTTCACCCGAAAAATGATGTTTGAGATGCTGCGAAAGCTCAACTGGGAAGTCCTCGAACATCCTCCGTATAGTTCTGACCATGCTCCAAGCAACTTTCATTTGTTCGCCCCTATTAAACGTCCCTTTCAGGAAGCCACCGCTTGGTTCAGAGAGTAGCCCAAAGTATTTTATGCTGCTGGTTTTGAGGGGCTTGTGAAACGATGGGACAAATGCCTCAACCTACAGGGAGATTATGTGGAAAATAATATGTTGCACACAAAGTCTCAACAAGGGGCAGCAGCAATAATCAGTTTCATTTCCTTTTTTTTCCTTTCAGTTGATTTTGTTTCTATAATTTTATCCTGGTAATTTGAAATGGGATTTCAAATGATGCTGGGGTTACCTTTCCCCTCCTCGATTTCATATTACGCCTTCCTCCCAAAATATTTGTTTATTTACAATTAACTTTGCAAAAGCTTTGTCGTCTGTAATTTAATTTTAATTGCAAAAATTGTATTAAACATATACGCTGATTAAAGATGTTTATATTCGATTTAAATTGTTAGACCTTTTTTGTAAATCAAGGTAAGAAAAGATTTAGAAATTTCGTCACGTCCAAATCGTCACATTTATTTCGTCGGTTTCATCTCGCTCAGTCGATTTGATACATTCTGTTCATCAAATTCACTGCGTGATTCGACGCATCTAGCTGCAATATATTGAGCAGTGACATTTTAAGAAGTATTAAATGTATTTATATCTTAACTTAATTATGTGTGACTCTAAACCCATACTTCTCCCAACCCCAGACAGTTTTACGCCGTTATTTTTATTATGGACTAGCAAAGGTACCCGGCGTTGCCCGGGATAATTACACTTGGATGTAAACAGAACAATCTCAAAAAATTAAATTAAATTTTGCAATATCTTAAAAATAAACACATGAAAATGCTTAGAATTAATACAGTAAAAATTCTTAATGAAAATTCGAAAAAAATCTTTTTAAAGGCTCACAATGGCTGGACCACTCCAAGGATGCCACTGCTAGTCTAAATAATTTCTTACTCACGTAATCTTACCTCAGATGTTTACTTAGTGTTGTTGCAATTTCCTTTATTCTTTCGATGTCTTGAAGCAAAAATTGGCCATTCATCACTTTGTGTAGTCTAGCGGTCGCCGATTCTTTTATTTACTGAGTTACCATTTGCTCAATACAGCACGGAACTAAAGGAGTGCTTCCTCTATCGTCTTTCACTCTTTCTCAATAGTCTGCTAACTCATTATCTCCAGTTACTGATCATTTTTAAACATTTTCAAGAAATTGTTAAGTACTAAGAACTCTCTTTTCTAAGAAAAGCCTGAATAACAGGAATTCTATGCATTGTTACAAATTGAAACTTATCCATATTGCATCATCATTTTATGTTCATTGTTATAATTCTTGGAAAGGATTGCTTTATCATTGCATCATCATTTTGAGCTCATTGTTATTGGTGAATTGCGTGTTGAAACCATTGTTGATACCTATTGTTGCACAAACTTTTATTTGCATTGTTGGTCATGAGATATATATTGTTGGTCCGTGCAGAGTGTTTGTGAATTGCGTGTTGATACCATTGTTGCAAAAACTTTGTCTTGCATTGTTGGTCATGCGATATTTCTCATTAATATGCCCTGCCATAACCATGAATATCGATTTTTTATCAATAATTATTATTTTTTCGAAATCTGAAGTAGACAGTGACCTTCCTCATGCTTTGAAGGTCATGTATGCGAAATTTCATCAAGATCGGAATAAAACTGTAGATTTGTATAAAAAACGTACCCACAGACCCACAGACCCACCCACAGACAAACATCCTTCTTTATATATATAGATAGATTTTACTTCTGGAGTAAGCTGAATTATATTTTGCTAGATCATTGTTGTTTGTTTTCCATTGTTGTTATTTTTTGCTTCTTTTAACAATGGCATGTTGTGACGTTATTTTTATGATTGTTAATTGTTGGGGTTGTCAGGGACAACAGAATGCCATGGAAAAAAGAGTAGCCATAGTTATTGATCGTTTATAAAATATGTATGGGCTTTTACCATGTGTGTAATATTGGTAAAAGTGATTCTGATTCCCTGTTTGGGCAACATAAGAGATGTTAAGTTGAGTTAATTTAGTTAACAAATTTGAAATGTTTTGGAACTGTATATGTTTTTTTACTAAATGGTTAATTTTAAACTGGACACTTAGTCTTAAGAAGTGTCTGATGGTTCTTTCACATCAAGTTTATCCTGTTGGTCCATAGGAGGAACAAACGAGGCGATAGGTTGTAGCCACATGTTGTTATTAATTATTAATTATTTTGTCAAATAGTACTGTGAAATTTATTGGCTATCAAATATAATGCTTGTACTTAAGTGAATTGGAAGCAAGTTATCCTGTTTATTAGGCACAGCTAAGTCTAACCACAACTGCAACTTGGAAATGAAGGCTTTGGCAAGTCCCACAGCGATAGCAAAGCAAGGAATAGGCTTTGGCAAGACTTGCAGCAACAGCAACTGGAAGCAGGCTTGGGGAAGCCTGGTGGATTTCTCAGTGACACACAAATGGAGTGTCCAACGCAGCAACTTCTGGATTTTGGTGGTATTCGTGACAGCAACGTTCGTCAGTGCTGAGCCACCTTGTAGTGACATCAGTCACTGAAAGCAGTTAACATAGCCACATCAGGTCATAGGAGACGTCGTGCTCACCTGCTAGGTCTTGCGTGACACAAGCAGAGAATTTTCCAGGATTAAGGACAATCGGCATTGCCTCGTCCCAGATTTCCTCGTCAATCTATCGTCGCAGATTGCCTCGTCCTAAATGCAGAGTATAGGGTAACGTCAACCACGAGATTTTACAATGGTGCGGCCATTTTAAAAGTCCACGAGGACAACCAACAAAATTCTCTGCTTTCATCGCATGTCGTTTTCTAATTGTTCTCATGCGGAAAATTTCAAAAAGTATTGTTTTAGTTCTCATCCAGATGCAATTGCGCTCAAGCTAGAAGTGACGTAAGATTTCGGTTCCCTATTGTATTCCACTCCAATTGAGGTAGGACAGTATCTGTGTCAGCGTTCTCGCTGAGTATCCGGCTGTTTCGTTATTTGAAGGTTTTGATTAGACTTTGAACTGTTCTGTTAGAACACTGACTTCGAGCAAAATAAGCTAATTAAGACTGTTACTTTAGAATAATAGAGAACTCCTAATGGATAAGTAAGCCTTATGCTTATGTGTAGCTAAATGGCACTTTAATGCCTGATTTATTGGTTCCTTAAATAGGCAATACCTATCTTAGGTTATGCTGCATTAGTTAAGAATCCTTAGACATATTCTTGTTTAATAGACATTAATTTGGGAACAAACCTGGACAATTATATTACCTTTAAGAAAACACTATACGATCAATTTCTAGTTTAAACTGCAGCGCAGTTGTTTATGTGACAAATTCCTTATTAGTTGATGTGTAAGAGAAGGACTTAACCTGTTACTATTTTTGGCATATTATACAATTGATTGTTCAGCCAAATAATTTTAAACTAATTAATATAGCAAATCCTGGCTGACTTTGACAAATGTAAGAAAACTGTTTGATTCCTTATCTGTATTTTAATTATAGCTATTAATTACTCCTTGAGCATATTAAATTGTTATACAAATGTCATATGATAATCCTGTTGTAGAAAGCTGACTTGAATTTAGTCTAGTTTAACCGTTTAAGAGACCTTATCATTAAATACTTCGTTTCTTTGCAAATTATTTTGTCATGTGTGCATATAACACCAGAACACATTGTATTTAAGTATCCTGGAGTGACTGTCTCCTGATATGACCGTTTGTTTAGGTACACTTTAGGTGGGTGTTGTGGGTCAAGCGGGGGCGTCACAATATGAATATGACGAGCTGAATGTGTGTAGTCTCTTGAGTGAAGAACTGAGGGACGAATGAATATGACGAGCTGAGTATGGAGGGCCATTTTTCCTTACATCACGTGAAGCCCCTTCTCCACCACCGATTATGTTCAATGTTTCTTCTGATTCCTGGCAATAGCCCTGCAGCGTAATTTCCATGCCAGCAGGCTTCTGCCAGCGTAATTTCCATACCTCCTTGCAGACTTTCCAAAGTCCAGCGATGGTTCTGGGGCGACGCCTTCCGAGACCCCTTTTGAGAAGGCCAAAGTCACAAAAATCCATGGGAGAAGCGTCAGGTGACTTGACAGGGATAGCAGAGAAGGGTATTGCACGAATGCCAGTCTCTTCTTCCATTTGTGCCATGAAATTCTGTGTTGAACGCGCGGTGTAGCTGGACGCCTTATCTTGATGAACAGAAACTTTGTTGCTCTCCTCTTCGTAAAACGCCTGGATCTCCTCCGTGAAAGAGGCTTCAAAATGTTCTCCTGGTAGTTATTTGCATTCAACTTAGCGTTTTTCTCCATCCGACGAAGTTGCAACCGTCCTTTTGAGCAGAATCTAGCCACCACCATGAAGCCTTTCGGAAAACTTTCACGACATTTACGCACCCAATCAGTCCGGCCTTTCGGATCTGCTGGACGGTAGACAATTACCGAACAGACCACAGTCTGTGATGTAAACCCACGCTTCATCCAACCTGATAACAAACTAACATTTCTCGCCCGCAAGGTAGCCTTCGTAGAAATTGCGGGCGTTGGTTTGCGTTCACGGATGTGACGTTCATTAAGAGTAAGAACCCTGACTTTATGGAACGTGGGCAGGCATAAGTTGCGTTTAATTATGCGGTTTACCCTTGACGCAGTTGCTCCTACCTTCTGAGCCATAGCCTTCTGTGTCGGAGGATTTTCCTGTGCTACTATCTTCCTGATCTTTTCGACTGTGTTAGAGTGGGGTCTCTTCTGAGGTAGCTTTTCATGGGTGAACTTGCCGGGAAGCATATTACCTACATTTACTTTGCTAGAGTTCATTGAGACTCATGCGCTCTCCTGATTGGTTGCTTCTCTCAGCATCTATGCCTGAGACGAAGGTTGTTAATCCTAATGCACTTAGTTTCCTTAGTTTTGATCACAGATAGTATATAACTTTGACTCTATTCTTTTGTATAGAAGCAGATGTCAGCTTTTTCAGAAGATAACTAGCCTGTGTTGTGGATAACTAGCGTTGAAACAGATGCCTGTTTTATAAAGCAAAATAAATTTGCAGCAGTGTTTTTAAATGCGATTGAATCCTACATGATTTTACTTCACTGGCACTGATGAATTTCGTGTTCTGTTTATTATTCGTTCAATGCATGTGAATAAGCATTTAAGAAACCTATTTTTAATCTCATTTTTATGTCAAATTATTTCGTATCATTGCATATTGAATTTGTTTTAGATAGAATATATATGACAGCCGCCGTTTATGTTTTTGAAACTGAATTATTAGGCGTCTGACCTTTTGAAAGTTTATTTATTTACAAACATATAAAAATGGAGCTTCATCCTTTTTTAAAAGTTTCGGAAATGATTTGTATAAGAAATATACAAATTGCTTTTTAAAAATGTGAAATTCACCAGTTCTTCCTAAAAATAAAGTAACTTGAATTAAAGTTTTATTGGAGAATGCAGGGATATCTTATTAGAATCTGATTACAAAGAAATAGAAGTTTAGAAGTTGCATTATTTTGCGATTAAAAAAATTCGCCTTTTCAAAACAAATTCAATTTGATTGATGTTTTTACTTTCAATTTTTTTTTCTAAAAACGTGTATATAGTTACTCTTATTTTTTTTTTTACACTCACTTCCCTCAAAAAAAAAAAAAAAACTTCTGAAAAACCAGACATCTGTTTCTACATAAAAGAATAGAATCAAATTTATAAACTATCTGTGCTTAAAACCAATGAAACCAAGTACATTAGGCTTAGCTGCCTTCGTCGGCGCCGAAAAACTTTCAAACACATTTAAAAATGCAGTTGGAAGTTTATGTTCTGGAAAAGCAGACATCTGCTTCTATACAAAAGAATAGAATCAAAATTATATACTATCTGTGATTCAATCTAAGAAAATCTAATGCATTAGGATTAGCAACCTTCGTCTCAGGCATTGATGTTGAGAGAAGTAGCCAATCAGGTGAGCGCATGTTTCAATGAACTCTAGCAAAGTAAAGGTAGGTAATATGCTGCCGGGAACGCCCGAATTACTTATGTCAGCCAGAATCGAGTTAGCACAGCTTTCGATATCGAAATTCTTTGCGTTTTGCATTGTTGCACGAGGCGTACGACACTAAATTTCGCTTTGGAAAGCACTTGTACATACCTTCTCCAAAAATCATTGATTTTTCAAGTCATGCCGTGAATTTTCTGCGCTCCTTTCCTGAGTAAATATACCTTCTAGGACAAAAGTTTAGAAATTTTTAATCATTACAACTATTTGTATTTAAAAAAGTAAAATAATAAGAAACTGGCTAAATAAAGGAAAAAAAATAAATAATATAGAAAATCGACTTTGTCATTCATTTTTACTTCTAAAATAATGTTTATTAACAAGCAAGTTAGTAATAAACAATATAAAAAAATTAAAAGAGTAAATAACAGAGACAAAAGTTTGGAAATTTAATTACGTACGGACAAAAGATTGGAATTTGAAATTATATATGAAAAAAAATTACAAATTTACAAATTTAGTATTTGTCCAGCTTCCTCTGGCATTGACAACTATCTTTATTTGCCTTGGCATAGATTCAATTAAGTTTTTGCATTCTTATTTTACACCAGACGTCTTGGATAATAATTTGAAGCTCATTGTATGTTGGTTGCTTCAAAATTGAAATTATCTTCTTCATGATGTTCCATATCTCTTCAATCGGATTCATGTCCGGGCTATTCCCAGGTCACTTTAGTATCTGAACTTGTTGGTCTTCTAGCCAGGCCATTGAATATTTAGATGTATGGCAAGGAGCCATATCTTGCTGAAAAAAAAATCACCATTGCCATAAAAAACTGAATAGTAGGAATCAGAAGATCTGTCATTATTAGGAGCTTTAGCATAAAAGCTACTTATAAGAATGCGCCCTTGGTCTGTACGTTTATCCGGCCATCCGTCCGGCCGTCCGCTGATTGCACGATAACTTGAAAACGGATTAACTTTTTCAAATTCTGTTTTC
>JAHWFO010046875.1:1072345-1084896 GCA_023313115.1 Rhysida immarginata | reverse complement strand
ATAAATGTATTTCTGTTTCACTGCTAAAGCTCCTCCTTGAAATGTTTACAAGATTTTATTAAGTAATGAAAATTTCGATTCGTCACTAAAAATGACATTTTTCTATTCATCAATTGTCCAAAATTGATGGTCTTTATTTAGCCCAATGATAGCGTTTTGCCTTCATTACTTTTCTCAACAGTGGCTTCTTTACTGCAACGTAAGATCTATAGCCCATTGATCTTAATCTTCTTGCTGCTGTTTTCTGGTGATACGATTCCATTGTCTAGTCACTTGCTTAATCGCTGTTTTTTATTTATTCGTACCAAAGCCTTGAGATGCTTATCTTTCTTTGTAGTTGTAACGCGTTTTCTTCCAGAGAGAGGCAAAATATTGGTCGTTCCAAGTTCTTTGTATTTTTTTAATGATTTTGTTGATTGCACTTGGTTTTAAATGCAAACTTCCAGCTATTTCCACTTGTTTTTCATTATCTTTCCACTTTTTAATAATCAAATCTCGGATATGTTTTTCAATTTGTGCGGTTAGTGGCATGTTGTTATTATAACGTTTATTTTTATATCCTAAGCCTTTAATAAAAATGAGATAATAATGTTAATAGACACAACAATGATCTAATTACATTTTTAAAATAGTAACTTAAAAATTTTAAACAATTTAAGTATTTTGAATTTCAAAGTTCCAAACTTTTGTCTCTGTTGTTATTTACTCTTTTAATTTTTTTATATTGTTAATTACTAATTGTTTATTAATTTATTATTTTAGATGTAAAAATGAATGACAAAGTCGTTTTTCTAATTACTTATTTCCTTTATTTAACCAGTTTTCCTATTTTTAAATACAAATAATTGCAATACTTAAAAAATTTCCAAACTTATATCCTGGATTGACCACTGACATAACACCTGATTTACATAGGCTCGGCGTATTCCATTATCAGGCAGGGGTGTTCAAAATCGGCTAAGTTAAGGAGAAATGACCCTCCGTATTTGATAATTTTTTCTATTATTTATGTTTTTTTCAGGCTGATATGGATTAAAGTTGGATCTGGTTATTGTTTGGATTGTTATTTTATAAACTATAATAAATATATTTATAATATATTGTATTTCTTCAGAATAACGTAGCATTCAATATTAGAAGGCAGAAACCCGAGCACGGAGATGCCCGCTCCCTAATTACGTCGAATGAAATTACAATTTGAGCTAGATATTAATTTTTATATAGTTTAATGCGTTTATACAGGGTAATTCATTTAACGTGTTCAGTTCATATTTGCTATAAATATAGATGTTAATTTAAATTATTTCAAACATGAACTCATAAGCTTTTGAATTGCAATATCAATCCTAAGCCCTGCTTATAAATAGAGAGAATAAAAATGTAAACAAGATTCGGTTTTGAACGTCTGCATCCATTAATGAATGGAAAATGTTAAAAAAATATTTTCTTAAAAATATGGTCAACAGGAAAGAGTCTCATCGTCAACAAACAGAACATAACATGTTAATGTCGAAGGATTAGAGTTAAAAACGGTCAAAAGATTTTTAGAAGAGGAAAAAAAGTCTCGAGAGCATTCTTTGTTCCTTTTTTTTTCATTCTTCTTTTTTATTCTTCTTCTTCTTCGAGTCGTTCTCCGTCCTGAGTTCAGTCCTTTGGTGACTAGACGGGAAATCATGAATAATTAATGTCGGCAGCAACGACAGTTTTCAAGCAAAATTATCTCGACAAAATGGATCCACGGCGAGAGGGTAAGAGTAGAAAATGAATAATTTTCAAGGTCGGCATTATTTAACTTAAAAAGAAAAAACACTCTAATGGAGTTTTCTCAAAGTTTAGATGATTTAATACAATTTAAATTCTTCAGTGTACCTCAGACGTAAAGAGTAATAAGCAAAATGAAATAAAATTAAAGAAAATGGAAAAAATTGTTCAACATTTCATAAAAGTTATTTAAAATGAGTTTTACTTTCTTCTTTTCATGTTTTCAGTTGCTTATGTTTTCACTTAATCCGTTTGTAGACTTCACCGTGAAAAAAACCGCTTTGGAAAAACACGATGAAAAAACTTTCATTATTTTCATTTTAACTCGCTGAAAGTAAGTTCTAGATTATGCTGCACGAGAAAGTCACGATTATAAATAATCCAGCAAAAGTCATGATAAAAAAACATTTGATGTTGACGCGAAGTCCCGTTCGGAGAAAGACAAATATATTTTTAAATACAACAATTTGGAAGAGTTTTACTAATAACAATAAATACTGAAAATAATTAATGAGAAGATTCAACACTCGTGCCAACCTAGCTTTAGCCATGCGCGGCAACCCATTCCTTAATATGAAATATAAATGTTGCTAATGTTATTGCGCCTTTCAGTCCGCACTTTTGCACAACATCATGCACAGTGGATCGATGATGCCCAGTCAAAACACTACTTCCCCAGTTAACTTTTCATTAATGCGGTATGCTAATTCTTCTCTCTGTAAGTCAGTTGGATGGTTTGTTTGGTATTAACTTTTCAACTGCCATGGTCATTTCAGGATGGCGTTATAGGGGCCGCAAATTTTGCCTCCCAAGGGTTCTTTAATGTGCAGCCGGCAAACGACTACACGGGATCACAGCTTTACTTTCCTTCCGAAGGAAGTGCGTGATCTCAGGATTTTCCCCCTGAAAAAATCCTCGTCCTCGGACATCAGAGGCGATCACGCAACCACTGAGCCACCGAGGCCGATCTCTATAAGTCAGAGAACTCACGGCTTTTCAATATGTTGGCTGAGGAGAAAATCGTGTTAACTGTTTACATTTATTTTATATCTTTTCACAACCACGCACCACTAAAACAATATTAGAGAGTTTAAGTTACACGTTAACGTGAAACGCGACATCCGTGTGCAACGTCATCGATGACGAATTTCACGTTCACGTTCATAGTCCGTAGAAGTTGTTAAGCTTCACGTAACGTGCCTCGGACGTTTTGATTACGTGATCAGTGTTTTCCGTTTTATAAACCATAGCCTACAACAATGATCAGTACTTTCTTCTATTGTTGTAGGCTCTGCATTAACAATGATACTTCAGTTAGTTAAATTAGTTCTGCAGGGCCTTAAAAATACTGTGTATTTAAATGTAAAGTAAGTACATTAAAAAAATAAATGCATAAAGCAAGCCATGTTTCTTTAACTATTCATATAAACTTTTTAATTTTATTGAAATATTTTAATAATAAATGTTCTATTTCAATAAAAAGTATTATCATAAATAAAATCATAAATAAAACTTTAAATATTGTTAAACATTTTACTTTTCGTCTTAAAAATATTTGTTGAGAATACTTCTTAGGGCTTTTATCTTATGAAATTTATAGTATTCCATCTTCATGAGAAATAGATGTATTATTATTATTATTATTATTATTATTATTATTATTATTATTATTATTATTGTTAAAATTATCATAAATAACTTTTTAGATTATTGAAATACTAGAGTTTAAGTGACACGCTAACATGAAACGTCCGTAATATTTTTGTACGCGACGCCTACGAGATAACACGAATAACGTTGCAAGAACATCACTTCCGCGTAAAACCTCACGTTGACTCGTAGAGTTCACGGAGCTACGGGCACGACGCGATTGACGTTTCCATTTCGTCATTCACGTTGCCTCTCACGGAAAAACGTGACGAGTTCGACGTGAAACTCTGCTTTCCCACGTTAGCGTTTACGCGAGTTTGATTTTTTATTTCAACCCCTGAAAATGGCCAAATTGAACATCAAAAAGTCTAAATATCTATCTCTATAAATAAATATATATAAATATTATTAACATATATTAATATATAATTATAATAGAAACGTTGGAAATTTTATAGAAATGCCAAATCTACCTAAATAGGAATATTCCCCAATTAGTATGAGTATCGATGAAGACACCCAGACATTTAGTGAAAGTGGCATCGCTGAAAACTTCACTTTAAACATTTTTCTCAGTTATTTGATATTTCAGGACTTGAAATTAAAGAAGAATGGTCTTCAAATACTAACTTAGTACTTAATTACCCTCTGGAAAGACAGGAATTACGGTTGGCCTTTAACGACCGAAAAAATCAGCAGGCCCGGATGGACTTTCCTCATTAATTTTGATGAGAGGCCGTAAATTAATTTTCGAACTACGTTTCATTATTTTTGAGAAGTGCTTGAATAGAGGATTTTTTTCAAACCCTCTGGAGAAGACCGACCACGACGCCTATCTATGAAAGTGGTGATATTCATTATGTCAAAAACTATCGTCCTATTTCTCTAGTTTGACTAATTTACTTGAATTTATTATGAGTGCTAGACTAAGAAAAGTTATTGATCCCTGGATATCTGAAGATCAACATAGTTTAAAAAAAAAGCACTCCACTGAAACTAACCTGGCTTCCTTCTTTATAAAAATTGATCAAACTATCCAAATTGACCGCATTTATGTCGATATCTCGAGAGCCTTTGACACGGTTTCCCACCAAAAACTCCTAGATAAATTGGAAGCAGTTGTTGTACTAAGGAAATTCCTTGAAATTTTGAAATCTTATCTTAATCAAAGAACTAACTATATTAAGATTAATACGAGGGCGAGTCAAATGAAAACCGCAAAACTTTTTTTATAATTTTTAATTACCGAGTAAACGTGAATAACAACTGTATTATTTTTCTACATAGCTCCGTTACATTCACTATATGACTTCCAGCATTTACAAACTGCATAGATTCCTCTTGAAAAAAATTATTTTGGTTGTTGCGCAGCCACTCGTGCACCGACTGATGTACCTCGTCAGCTGAATGGGGTTTCTTTCCATCCATTGCCTCCTTGAGTGGCCCAAACATGTGGTAAACACTAAGGCTTCAACTGTTGCAATATTCTCTGCGTCACAGTTGTGCCTGACTCGATCGAGGGGCATCTGACGCTGCTGTCATACCATTTTTGAACATCACACTCCATTCATAAACTTGCCGCTGTGACAGACATGCATCACTATATTGATGAATCATTCTTCTATAGCCTAGCCCGAGCCATCCCGAGTCGGTTTTTGTCGATGCTCAAAGGCGTCTCAGAACGAATGCCTTGCGCACTAACTTGCCTCGCTCGCTCGCGCTATGGAGAAAGAGAAGTTTTAAAGCTCATGGAATTATATGGTTCTTTTAATAGATTTTAGATTCACAACGCGTAGAATATAAAAATAGAGGGCTAAAGGAAGACGCATGGCGAAGTATAAGCCAGGAAATTAACTGAGAGTAATAAATTTTGTGTCATTCGTAATTATTTTGGCATTTACAAGAGGTAGAGAGTTTCAAATTCAGTCTCAGACATCCGCGTAAATTGTTTTTCTTCATCATCAAAACACATTTCAAATAATTTTTCCCATGTTGCAATCTTTATTCATAGATTTTTTCTTCTTTTTCTTTACAAGAAGCTGCAACGGCTATCCGTATGTGCAGTCTGAACTAAGAGTAATACAACTTGTGGCTCACGCTTGCCTCGCGAGGCAACGTTTGCGCAGTTTGCTTGAAACCGAGGCTGCTCGCTCAGTCAGTACCCGGCTTATGAATTTCAATAGGTTTCACACCTTCACTAGTCAAAAATCGGATAACTGAACGCTGTTCTTCTTTGTTGCATGTTCGAAATGGGGTGGCCATCTTTAAACTGCTTCCGTGACGTTGTTTGCTTGTCTCTACTTTCCTGCCACCTACCGGATATTCTTACAACTCATTTTTAAGAACATCTGCAGATTTAAAACACGGTTGGACGAAATTTGGAGTTTTAATTACAATTTTGCGGTTTTCATTTGACTCACCCTTACTATACAGGGTGGTTATAAAATAAGTTCTCCTATTCAGAGCCCTCTAGAGCCCAATCTAATGAACCGTGTGTGATGCAAATTGAAATGTATGCTATTCAGACCATAGGGGAGATAATTCCGGAAAAAAAAACTTACAAGGGAACCCCAGATAGCCTTTTTTGCGCGCAAGCACACCGTGGAAGCGATAGCGTTGCGCGTCAGTGAAGTGCCCCGGAAGTGCGCAGAGTTCAAAAAACATGGCGGAAAGATTGGAAGCAAACTTGTTAGCGGCGATCGCCAAAGAATTGCAGTTAGAGCATTGTTATTAAGCATAAAACCTTAATTTTGCTGTACAATTATTCGTCTCAAAATAATTTATAAGATGAGGTAGGCATCCATGAATACTATTTTTATTTAAAATTATAAAGCACCGCGATACATACACCCTCACCAACGCAACGTATTACTCGACGTTGCGCATGAAGCCAGCCCCGTGTTTGATTACCGAATTACTTAATAAAATGAAATAATAAATTAAGGAAATGGTTATTAATTACTCTAGGCATTTTTACTGGACGGCAATTAGCTAATTGTAATAATCTATTTTAAAAACTAAGTTTGTTTAGAAATTTGAGAAGCCATTCAATTGCCATCTGCTGCTGTGTATTTCATTGCACGAATTGGATTCGTGCTTATTGCTGTGAGTAGTGGAAGAAAGAAGTTCCGTTAAGCGCATTAAAACACCGCTTTAACATTGGCTCAAATTTTTTCGTTTTCGTGGTTTATTTTGAAAGAAATAAAAATCCGCACTCTTATTTTGCAAGCATCTATTGTAGCTTCAATTGAGTAACATATTTCACTTTGATGGAAATCTGTGACATACATGGTCGAGGGATTCCCTTGTAAGTGTAAATTTACACCACCAGGTGAAAATATGGCGCTGTGGAATAACAAATGGAGATTTACAACTAATTTTATTGTTTTAAACAAGCAGTCAAGGTTTTGTTTCATTACAGCATATGTTCAATAATTCCTCCTGCGTCAGTGACATGTTGGAAGTGTAGCACAGCATGATCAATTGTTATATGAAGCGTCTTCCGGGGAATGTCTGAGTCATGTCGTCTAATGCTGTCTTTCAGCTCAGGCAGTCTGTACACTTTGTTGATAGACCCGATCTTTCAAATATGCACAGAGCGAAAAATCGCACGGGTTCAAATCCGGAGAAAGTGGAGGCCACGCATCTGGAAATTTTCTAAGTCTAATGCTGATCTTGGAGATCACACGATCATCTCCAAAGTTGGCATGAAGCAGTTCTTTCCCTAGTTGACAAATATGAGGAGGTGCTCCATCTTGCATGAAGGTAGTGGTTTCCAAACATCGTCGTTCTCGCAAGGCAGGAATCACATGCTGTGCAAGAAGTTCACAATACCGTGCATTTGTCAGAACATCTTACAGGCCATCGTTGTATCACTTCCTCAAAAAAGGGGCCTGAAATAAAATCAGCGGTGAATCCATACCACACAGTCGCGTTTTCAGAATGCAATGGCTTTTCATGCACGACATGAGGGAGCGAGGCACCCCATATGCGGCAGTTCTGCGTGTTCACCGCTCCTTCTAGGGTGAAATGTGCTTCATCTGACCATAGACTGTTCCCCGGCCACTGGTCATCAACAATCATCCTCTCCAGAAAGCGATAAGCAAAGTCAACGCGTTGAATGAGATCTTGAGGTTTTAGCTGCTGTCCCAATTGCAACAGCCACATCCTCAACAAATTCGTCTGCTATCTTGCGCCGTACTACACTTCCTGGTGCGACAGCCAAATCGCCAGTCGATTCCAATTTCTTTATCATTTTTCACTATCCAGTATCTGACATGGGCCCTTTTCGCAGTCCTTTTAGACGACTATATGCTCGCAATGCAGCTGAACTGCTCTATCATTCTGGTAAAAACTTTACCAACAGTGCGCGTTCTTTCTTGCTTAAAACCATGATTGTCAAGGATTTTTATGAAAGAATAGAGCGGGAAGAGGTGGTGAATTATTAAAGCAAATTTAATCAAATATAATGATTATGATACACAAAGGCGGCTGCTTGGCGAACATATAATGTCAATAAATGAAGGTAGATTTTGTGACTATCTGTCCAAGTTGATTGCAGCAAACGTTGGGAGATAAGCGGTTCGACTCCTCGAAGTTCCCTGTACATCCGGGACGAGAAAGGTGACGACTTGGAAGTAACGTCGATGAGGTAGGTCGATGCAACAACGATGCTGTCAACTTGGGCAGGAACTGGGTCACGCTGGGTACCGCAAACTCAGACAGCGGCAACCACTCAGGGTAAGTCGACCGTGGAGGAGTGACTGTATAAAATATAATAATGGATTAAATATATGGCGAGACAGGTAAGATTTTCTATCAAACGACATTACAACACTATAGCCTACGAATCTTAAGTGGATACCGTTATTACTAGAGGAAGTTGCTCTTAAGTCCAAGCGCGGACAATCGCGTGGGCGCCCAACGCTAATGCCGGCTAAATTCGGAATGGGGAGAATCGCTTCCAATGTACATAAGCTCCACGGGAGAAAATCGTGTTCGGTTTGGGGGCGTAGTGTAACGTCTGGGTCGTGGCTCAACGAAGTAGGCACGGCGTGCGCCGGAGAGCACACATCCTCATCGCTGACGGCTATGTGGTCCGATGGATCTACAAGGGCCTCTCCTTTATCGCCCAAGTAGTCAGACGTCTCAGGGGCGGATGATGATCGTGTCGTTTGGGTGTAAGGCTTGAGGTAGGTGGACGTCGAACATCTAGCTTCAGACATGGCTCGGGAAGCGCTGTCCTCATTCAACCTCGGGACACTTCGACGGCTATCATCCGATTTGGCGGGCGGGCGAGGCGACCTTCTCCTGGGATGGAATACCTCCTCGTGCGGCGTACGAAATCGGTTACTCCGGCATCTGGGGCGGGCTGTCGGCTGACGCCTTCTTGTTCTCTCGCTCTTGAAAGACGATGCTGGCTTACGTACAACTGGACCTTCTTTCACCCTCGGCTCGGCTGGGAACTATCATCCACCGGGCACTTATGGCTACGAATAGATATACTATTAATGGACTCAGAAATTCTATGTTTCTTACGTCTGCCAGGCCTCAGTCTATGTTCCCCTCTTTCGTCCAGATCCGTGTCCATGGGCTGTCCTGTCGGTCTTCGCTGTTGTAGCTAAGGCTGGTGTTGTTGCCTCAGCAGATGCCTCATCATAAGATCTTTCTAACAGGCATCTGGCGCCCATGCGAAAGGTTCGTGCAGCCCTAGTAAATGGGCTGCTACGCTTTTATAAACGCCTCAAAGTGAGGTCCATTGGTTATTCCGGTGAACCATCACAACTCGGTCGGGGAGATGAAGTGATAAGAACGGTCCCCTCCGACGACCGATCACAAACGCCTAGAAGATGTAAACTTGCGTTTAAAAACCAACGGACCTAGCCGTACCCATTCGAGCTGCAGGAAGGGCCTCAGATGGAAAGCTGCCTTCCTCCAGACTGAGGAAGGTGATGAAGATGACATATGCCCCAAGGATCTTTCCACACGGGCACACCACACTTCTCTATTCAAGAACATAATAGGCACGGCTACGTCCAATTTACATGGTTCGCCGGAAGGACCGTCAAGCAAAAAACGCACAGAATGATACGTAAAGTTCCTTAATCTATAATACTGCTTGAAACCGTCCCAGATGGGCTGAACGAATGGACACTCATAAGAAACGTGTTTAACGGATTCTTCAACCCCGCAGAATAAACACCCAGCAGACCTCACCACTCTCCATAAGTGTAAACGTTGAAGAGTGATGAATCCGTGTTGCAGCAATCTCCATTGAAAGCTAAACACAGTTCGTTCGAAGGCAACCATTTTGATTGCCTTCAAAATGCCCGACCACGGATAATCTGAGTGCAGACGAAAGATGTCGGTGGTCACACTCAGACAGGTCTGCTGGAAGAACCATGACAGTTTCAAGTGACCCCACTCTTGGGGGTCTATTTGACGCAATCCAGGAATAAAAATCACACAGTCTAATTGAAAATTTTTTAAAAAGTCCGGTTGTGTATAAGTTATAACCACTGGCAGCGAAGCAGGAAACGGCAGCCTATTCACCTTAAAAAAGAAACGCAAATGCATAAACACAGAGTTTGCCCAAATGGGAGGAGGAAGAAGAAACACCCGAATCATAGCAGCCATCCTAGCTGCAATTAAACATGATCGTAGATCGGGCAGTCCGAGTCCCCCCCTCTCAAATGGGGTAAAAAGATAAGCTGAACGAAGCGGGTGACACCGGATGTTATTTCCCCACACGCAATTCACAATTGCTCTGCGCACGTTTTCCTGAAGCCGATGGGATGGCAAGGTGAATAGGCACTTAGCGCTCAGTAGTGACAACACATGAGATTTTATAAACCTCACCTTGACGAGCATCGAGGTAGGAAAACGAAAATTCTTGCCAAGGCGGGTAACACACTTATCAATCACTTGCTGCCAGTGGCTAGAGTCTTTATTCGGTAAGAAAGAGAAGACGTAGCCTAACACTGTCACCACACCAGGCTACTTAGGCCACACCATGTTATTGGGAAGGTCTTCAGATCGTCAGCGGACCAATTCCCAATAGCAATGCCCTTGGACTTCACGAGGTTGATGGAGCTCCCCGTCGAAGCACTAAAGCATTTAAAGGTGACATTAAAGATATTCAAGGAATAAGCATCAGATGCGAAGAGAACCACATCGTCGGCATAAGCTAGCGTCCGGATGTTGATCGATGCCACAGGTAACTCATATCCTCGAACATCTTTGTGGCGATTTAAATACTGAAGTAATGACTCCAAATAGAAAATGTATAAAAGAGGGGACAAAGGACACCTTTGCCTAACCCCTTTGGATAGTTCGAAGAAAGACGACGTAGAGCCATTAATCGCCACACATGATGTGGCCAAAGCATACAGTGCGGAGATTATCGTAGCAAATTTCTGAAGGTGAAGCTGGTGAAACACTTGGAAAAGGAATTCGTGATTCACTTTGTCGAAAGCCTTTTCTTGGTCGAGACTTAACACTGCAAGAGTTTGATGACGAGCTTGCGCTTCTTCCATTACACACCGGATAGTGATAAGATTGTCCGACATCCTGCGTGATGGTATCGAGCAGGATTGTCCTGGGTCAAAGAATTCGTTGGCATACAGTTTCAACCGTTGTTGGAAGACCCCAGTGAAGACCTTGTAATCTGTATTAAGGAGAGTTATCGGCCTCCACTGGGATACCTGTTCAGGGTTTTGCACTTTGGGGAGTAGTATAATTCTTCCCTTAACGAAATCCGCTGTGATGGAAGAAGGATCACTGATGATTGAGTTAAATACTTGCACTAGAAAAGGCCCAAGAAGTTCCCAGGTTGCGATGTAAAAGGAGTAAGGGATGCCGTCCAAGCCCGGACTCGACCCATGACGACCATCCTTTGCTAGAAACTTATTTACTTCATCTTCAGTGAAGGGGCGGGTGATAAACAGGTAAGTTTCCTCAGAGAAAGGTCTTAGTGCCTCTATCCATTGCTTCGTAACGTCAGATGGAACAATTGGGTTGGCGAAAAAGGATGCGAAGTGGGAACGTAAGGCTGACAAGATGTCGGAATCAGTCTCCATTACCCTACCTTCTACCTTCAAACGATGACAACGTTTCTTATTAGTTCGTTTGCTGATGACATATGCCTGACGTCAGCAGCCCAGGTAAGTTGGCTCATAAACAAACTCTTCCCTCGGGGAGGAACAACTTAGAAGACGCAAGATCTCTTGTAGCATGACCGGTGACGATGGCGGCATCCAACCCAATTTTTCGAAAGAAACGCTTAATTTTAGTCTTAAATTCAGTCCACGAAGCTGACGTTGGAGGCAAATTACGGAGGTGTTTATCCACAAACTGAACGAACATACCCTTGTATTCTTCTTCGTCGATTAGAGAAACGTTCAGGAACCAGTTCCGTTGAGAAGTAATACCTGCAGCTGATGCTGTAAATGGAGGATTCCATGACCACTTGATGGCACTGTGGTCAGAGAACGAACATGGAATGACCTCCATTGTTCCAGGTGCCCCAGCAAATGCATTGTCTACGAGGAATAAGTCTAGTCTTGATGACACGTTGGGCCCTCGATGGAATGTAGACCCACGCTGATTATTACTCGAAGTCTTTGTCCATAAATCGAAAAATGCATTTTGCTGACACAGTTGAAACACGTATCCAGACGAAAAGATGCTGTGCTCGTCTGGATGGCAATTGAAATCCCCAGCAATCACTACAGGTAACGATGTACACAAAAAACTGTCCATGTCGTTAAAGAAAGTTCGTTTCTCTACTACGTCTCATGGTGCATACACATTAAGCAATCGGAATTCAACGCCGGATGATGAAATGTCCGTCGAAATCACCCTGTACTCGCAGTCAAACACACAATTCACCACCACCAAGGAGGGGTTAAAATCGATGGTAACGACCCCCTTCCCGTGTGGCGATGAAGAATTGATAAAAAATTGTCCGTCTGGGTATTGACTGCGAAGGCCAGAAATATTGTAAAAACTTTGTGAAGGATCTAATTTCACTTCTTGTAGGAGAAGAATATCTGGCCTGTACAGGGATATGACCGATTGCCTGAAAGAAGAACTAAGGGATCGTACGTTCAGGGATATGACCTTCATTGAGGAATTAGGAT
>JAHWFO010046875.1:1025494-1067345 GCA_023313115.1 Rhysida immarginata | reverse complement strand
CCTATGCTTGGAGACGTATCTCCAGTTAATAATTATTATTATTCACTTGTGAGTTCATCAACTTTCTGATGGTTTGGAGTGGAGAAATTCTCGATCTGCGGGCCAGGTTCCCGTCTCCCATTGGGCTTTCAACCGTGACAACTTGGTTGTCTTTAAGACACCTTGAGACAGCTTGGCTGTCCGTGGTGTCTGCGATAGCCCAATTGGTAGAGGCATCGGCCATGATAGTCGAGGTTCCTGGTTCGAATCCAGGTCGCAGAATTTTTCCTTCCATTTTTCAATTGAAAAATCATTACCTATGCTTGGAGACGTATCTCCAGTTAATAATTATTATTATTCATGAGTCTTTGCCTAACAACTCTTCGGCGTACCTCATTACTTCTTCTAATCTTCCCAATTTCTTGCTTCTTAATTTAATTTGAATTTCTTTAGAAAAATCATTGATGTATGCATTAATCCTCTCTTTTTCTTTCCAACTATTTATGGAATTAATTAGCTGCATATAACTCTTATTATAGTCCTCTATCTTCTTTACGCTTTTTTCCGAGTAGTGCTCTTTCTTTAGCCATTTTTTAAAGTCCCGGTCGCTTTCCATACTTAATGTCTATTATACTCACAAACGCTGAATAATTTCAATTTTCTTATCGTGTCTGCTCTTCTCCGAACCTTGTACTTGAACTGCGTTCCTTGTCTCCGCAATTATTGAGGGAAGTCGTCGTTTTCTTCCTTTAAAAGCACCTCACCGCTCACTGTACGACGATTTTCTTCCTTTGCTGAGAGGATACAAAAATAGCAATATGAGTTCGACTAGAGTTCTTACGCAGTGGAATTGAAAAAAATTGCCGTAGTCTCTGCCTTGTCTACTATCAAAGCACCTCCCCGCTCTGTCAAGAAAGAAAGAACAGAGCGGGAAGAGGTGGTGAATTATTAAAGCAAATTTAATCAAATATAATGATTATGATACACAAAGGCGGCTGCTTGGCGAACATATAATGTCAATAAATGAAGGTAGATTTTGTGACTATCAGCCCAAGTTGATTGCAGCAAACGTTGGGAGATAAACGGTTCGACTCCTCGAAGTTCCCTGTACATCCGGGATGAGAAAGGTGACGATTTGGAAGTAACGTCGGTGAGGTAGGTCGATGCAACAACGATTCTGTCAACTTGGGCAGGAACTGGGTCACGCTGGGTACCGCAAACTCAGACAGCGGCATCCACTCACGGTAAGTCGACCGTGGAGGAGTGACTGTATAAAATATAACAATGGATTAAATATATGGCGAGACAGGTAAGAATTTCTATCAAACGAAATAACAACATTATAGCCTACGAATCTTAAGTTATTACCAGAGGAAGTTGCTCCTAAGTCCAAGCGCGGACAATCGCGTGGGCGCCCAATGCTAATGCCGGCTAAATTAGGAATGGGGAGAAGATCGTGTTCGGTTTGGGGCGTAGTGTAACGTCTGGGTCGTGGCTCAACGGAGTAGGCACGGCGTGCGTCGGGGAGCGCACATCCTCATCGCTGACGGCTATGTGGCCCGATGGGTCTACAAGGGCCTCTCCTTTATTGCCCAAAGAGTCAGACGTCTCAGGGGCGGATGATGATCTTGTCGTTTGGGTGTAGGGCTTGAGGTAGGTGGACGTCGAACATCTAGCTTCAGACTTGGCTCGGGAAGCGCTGTCCTCCTTCAACCTGGGGACACCTCGACGGCTATCATCCGATTTGGCGGGCGGGCGAGGCGACCTTCTCCTGGGATGGAATACCTCCTTGTGCGGCGTACGAAATCGGTTACTCCGACATCTGGGGCGGGTTGTCGGCTGACGCCTTCTTGTTCTCTCGCTCTTCCACGGGGCACTTATGGCTACGAATAGATATACTAATAATGGACTCAGAAATTCTATGTTTCTTACGTCTGCGAGGCCTCAATCTATGTTCCCCGTCCTTCGTCCAGATCCGTGTCCATGGGCTGGTCCTGTCGGTCTTCTGTCCGCTGTTGGATCTGAGGCTGATGGTGTTGCCTCAGCGAACGCCTAATCAAGAGGTCTTATAATCTAGGCGTCCAGGCGCACATGCTGTAAGTGGCAAGCATCCCATACGGGGCTGCGCAACTCATCCAAACGCCTCAAAAACGAGGCCCGTTCACCTGTTGACGAGGTATCAGAGAGCCATCGGAAAAGTAAAAAGGAATGTCTGGTCTCCTCCGATGACCTCACATAAACGCTTCGATGTTGTGTAGCGTTTCTTGAACGTAAACGAACCTAGCCGTGACCATTCGAGGAGGAGAAATGTTCAGAGCTGGGTGGCCACTTTCCTCCATATGATCGAGCATGATAGAGGATGGCCCTGCGATCGACTCCAACGGGCCAGCCAGAGTTCTTTATTTATGAAGGCAATCGCAATGGCTAGGTCCGGTTTAAATACCTCGCCAGTGGAATCGTTTAAGAGGAAGCGCACAGACTGATAAGAGAAATGTACCAGCCTATAATGCTGCCTCAAACGATCTCAGATCGACTTAGCAAACGGGCAGTCGTAAAAGATATGACTAATGGTCTCGGCTATGCCGCACATGGAGCACCCAGCAGACCTCACCACCTTTCACTGAAACAGGCGTTGAAGAGAGTAGAACCCGTGATGCAGCAGCCGCCATTGGTAATTAAACAATGTTTTCTCAAAGGCAAAGGATTTTAAAAGTTTCATGACTGCTGCCCACAGGCGATCGGGAAGAAGCCGAACTATGTCCGTCGATTCACCAGGGTCAGTCTGCTGAAAGAACCATGCAAGCCGAAGCATTCCCCATTGCTGAGGATCCATACGGCGTAGCATCGTTAAAACTAAAACAAAGTCCAGGTTGAAGGCTTTGTAAATGTCTGGATGGTGTTGATACATCACTACTGGCAACAAGGGAGATAACGGAAGCCTATTCACCTTGAAGAAAACCCTTAGATGTAAGAAAAAGAAGTTCACCCATAAAGGCTAAGGAATACTCGAATCAAGGCAGCCAGCCTGGCCGCAATGAGGTACCGTTTAATATCGGGTAAACCCAACCCCCCTCTCTCCAAGAGAATAAAGAGGAACGCTGCTCTCAATGGATGACGTTGCTGAGCAGTCGTCCCCCAAATACAGTTCACCATTGCCCCACGGAGTCTGTTGAGTAGATTATGCGAAGGTAAGTGAATAGGCACTTGGATGTCAGAACTGGAAGCACATGAGTCTTAATGTATCTCACCTTGACAAACATTGATGTTGAAAACCGGAAGTTTTGGTCAAGGCAAGAAATGCACTTTTCAACCACTTGTTGCCAGTGTATAAGGTCCATATTCGGTTTGAAGGAGAACACGTAGCCCAGCACTGTAATTCGGTCACACCATGATATTGGGAAATTATTAAGATAATCTCTGGTCCAATTCCCAATTGCAATTCCTTTAGACTTGACGAGGTTGATGGTGCTCTCCGTCGAAGTACTAAAGCGATTAAATGTTTCTTTGTAGATGCTCAAGGAATGTGCGTCTGACGATGGTGGCGTCATACGCATAGGCTAACGACTTGATGCTTATCGATGCAGCTGGAAGATCGTATCCTCGAACATCTTGGTGGCGATTTAGATATTGTAATAATGGCTCCAAGTAAAAGATGTATAACAAGGGGGGGAGAGGACACCCTTGCCTAACACCTTTGAGCAGGCTGAAGGTGGTAGATATGGAACCATTAATCGCCACGCATGATGTGGCCGAAATATACAGTGCGGAAATAATCGTGGCAAAAGTCCGAAGACGAAGGTGATGAAAAATGTCAAAGAGAGACCCATAGTTCACTTTGTCGAAGGCCTTTTCTTGATCAAGGCTTAATATAGCAAGGGTTTGATGACGAGCACATGCCTCTTCCATCACACACCGAATCATAACTAGATTGTCGGACATCCTGCGTGATGGAATTGAGTAGGACTGTCCGGGGTTAATAAATTCTTCTGCATACATTTTCAGACTTTGTTGCAATACTCCAGTGAAGGCCTTATAATCCGTGTTGAGAAGGGTTATTGTCCTCCACTGGGTAACAAGTTCTGGATTCGGCACTTTTGGGAGAAGAATGATTTTCCCTATGGTGAAATCTGGTGTGATGGAAGACGGGTCATTGATGATCGAATTAAACACTTGTATCAAGAAAAGCCCAAGAAGATTCCATGTCGCATTGTAAAATGAGTATGGAATGCCATCCATACCCGGGCTGGACTGATGGCGGCCGTCCGCTGACAGGAACTTCTTGACTTCGTCTTCGGAAAAGGGACGAGAGATGGACAGGTCAGCATCCTCAGAAAAAGTTCTTAGCGCCTCAATCCACTGCTTCGTTTCGTCTGACGGAATGATTGGGTTATCGAAAAAGGATGAAAAATGGGCGTGAAAAGCTGACAAGATGTCGTGGTCAGAATTCACTTCCCCATTTTCCACCACCAATCGATGACATCGTTTTTTGTTGGCTCGTCGTCTCTCCTCGGCGAATGCTGCTGATGATAAATTCCTGACGTCAGTCGCCCAGGAAAGTTTGGCTCTGTGCGCTGCGCCGGCCGCCTTCCGGATCATTAGAGCGTTGATCTCGCTCTTCACCTGACGAATCTCCATCTCGAACTCCTTCTTCGGGGTGGATACTTGAAGGAGCCGGAGGATCTCTTGTAACATGAGGAGATGGCGACGTCGACGACGAGCAGCATCTAACCCAATCTTCCGAAAGAAGCGTTTGATCTCGGTTTTCAGTTCTAACCACGAAGCAAGCTTAGGGGGCACATTATGAAGATGTTTTTCAACGAACTGAGCGAACGCTCCCTTGTATTCCTCTTCGTCGAGCAGAGAAACATTCAGAAACCAATTGCGATGGACTGCAGAGCCTGTAGATGATGCTGGAAATGGAGGATGACCACATGATGGCACTGTGGTCGGAGAATGAACATGGAATTACCTCCATTTTACCCGGCGAACCAGCAAATGCATTGTCAACGAGAAAAAGGTCTAATCTTGATGTAGTGGGCCCTTGATGGAAAGTAGACCCAAGCTGATTACTCTGTGGATGGTGTGCCCATAGGTCGAACAATGCATTTTGCTGGCACAAACGATACACATGTCCAGACGAGAAGATGTTGTCGTCTGGATGGCAGTTCAAATCTCCAGCAATCACCACAGGCAACGATGAATACAAAAAGTTATTTAAGTCACTGAAAAACGTTGGTTTCTCTGCTGTTCTACACGGTGCATATACATTAAGCAATCGGAAATTGACACCAGATGTTGAAATGTCCAAAGAGATTACCCTGCACTCGCAGTCATACACACAGTTCGACACCAGAATGGAGGGGTTGAAGATGATGGAGGCAACCCCTTTCCCATTTGGTGATGAAGAGTTGATAAAGAATTGTCCGTTGGTGTATTGACTGCGAAGGCCCGGAAGGTCGTAGCACTGTTGTGAAGTGGCGAGTTTAACTTCTTGAAGTAACAAGATGTCCGGCCTGTACAGGGCAATGAACGATGACAACACCGATTGCTTAAAAGAGGAACCAAGAGAACGCACGTTCAGGGAGATGACCTTCATTGAGGATGTTTAATGGCGCACCTGCTGACCTGTATCCGGTTGAGACTTGGGCTTCCCAGATGATACGGGAGGCTCCGTCGTTCTTCTCATCGGAGATCGCAGACGACCTGATGAGGAAGAAGGGCTGCGCTGATGGCTCGCGCGGCTGTCTCTCTCGGACGAAGAAGTGGCTCCGCTCTCGTCCCTATTGCCACGATGCCGTCTGGATTTCTTCTTGCGAGGGCTCCTTCTCCTCGCAAGCTGATCCTGCTGTTTGGCCACTGATGGCTGTGAAAAACCAGCAGAAGATGTCATCCTGGATGGCGACGACGTTTCGATGATCCTTGCAGGTTGTGATGACGATGATTGCGCTGGTGGAGGAAGAGTTGGAAAGTCCTCCACTGAGAACACTGATTCAGTTCCTATCAAAACGTTTACGTCGTCATCTGCAGAAGCTTCATCTTCCCCCATCGGAACATCGAGTGATGGCTGAGGGAGAGGTGTAATCTCTCGAATCTCCGGGAACTGGGAGAGAGGGGACGATGGTTGCTCCCTCTCAGGCTCCAAAGAAAGAGATGGAAGCGAAGATGGTCGAGATGGTGGGGGCATCAACTCTTTCTGCTCCGGGGGGAAGAGGCTGAGAAGTTGGTGAAGCCTGTTTCTTCCGTAATGGTGAGGAAGGCAACGAAGCTCTGGTCGGCACTGGTGAATTGGCCGGCGATGACATCTTGGATTGCTGCTGGGATGACATTCTCTTGGGCGTGGATGGAATATCTGCTGGCTCCGCAAACACCCTCTCCGGGCACTGGTAAAATTTGCTCACGATGCGATTGCATGCATAGCATTTCTTGAGGTGAGGGCAGTCTTTTCTGACGTGAGACGTTTACTTGCAGTTCCAGCAGCACTGCCTTTGACCCTTGTAAGACACGCGAACTTTGTTGCCGTAGATTACAAGGTTCTCTGGAATGTCCCTCTGAAGGTTCATGTCCACTATGATGTCACTGGTCATCTGCAGGGGAGAATATGGATGAGTCGGATAGGCTACTTTCTTCACCTGCCCGTAGTCGGACATGTAACGCTGAAAGGAATCTTCTTCCATCAGCGGCGAGGCGCCCCGGATACAGATAGGCAGATATCCGGGCTCAGCATACACCAGGCGGACGGTGGTTTGCCATACCTTGACATAATCCGCAGACACCACACGGTCTGCTATGTTTCGCTGTCGGCAGAGCATCCTCCATTCGTTTGGTGAAAGTCTCTGCACGACAGAAACAGCAGGATCGCCAGACGGCAACACGGGTGGGATGCCCGTCTTAAAGTACAGTTCTTTCATAAACATGCCGACGGCTATCGGTCCGTCGGCAACCATGTTTTCCATGGCTTAAGAGTAGAAAAGTTCGGGGGGGGGTGAAACCTCCCCCGGGGGTTGCCGGGGGGAGGGTCACTCGAAGTCACAGTCACTCACGCACGCGTTGGTTGGTTGGTTGGTTGCGGCGTGAATAATTTTTAAGTTCAATAAAAAAAAAGTCACTCACACAATCACTATAGGTCTATTCCAGATAGGTCATGGTCTTCCGTCCAGCTGTTGAGGCTAAGGCAGATGGTGTTGCCTCAGCAGACGCCTAAACGAAGATCTTGAATTTCTAGGCGTCTAGGCGCACATGCTGTAAGTTTCTAGCAATCCGATTGAGGACTACGCAACTTATTCAAACGCCTCAGAAACGAGGCCCGTTCGCTACCGACGAAGTATCAAAAGGCCATCGGAAAAGTGAGGTGGAAGGTCTGGTCTCCTCCGATGACCTCGCATAAACACTTGGATGTTGAGAAACGTTTCTTAAACGTAGACGGACCTAGCTTTGACCAATCAAGAAAAAGGAAAAATCGGAGTTGAATGGGCACTTCCTCCATACAGCTGTGAGTGATGGAGGTTTACCTAGCGATCGACTCATACGGGCTAGCCAAAGTTCTATATTAATGAAGGCGATCGCTAGAGCTAGGTCCGGTTTCAATACCTCGTCGGTGGAATCGTTCATGAAGAAGCGCACAGACTGATACGAAAAATGTACCAGCCCGTAATGCTGCTTCAAACGATCCCAAATAGACATCGCAAACGGGCAATCGTAAAAAATATGGCTGACCGTCTCGTCAGCGCCGCAGAACAGACATCCAGCAGACTCGACCACTCTCCACTGATGAAGTTGTGTAAGAGAGTGAAATCCGTGATACAACAGTCGCCATTGGTAGTTAAATAATGTGCGCTCAAAAGCAAAAGATCTCAGTAGCTTTAGGAGTGCTGCCCACAGATAATCAGGGAAGAACTTAAGGATGTCAGTTGTCTCCCCTGGGTCGGACTGCTGGAAGAACCACGATAGACGTAATGAGCCCCACTCTTGCGGATTCAGACGGCGCAACATGGGCGAAAATGTCACAATGTCGAGAGTAAAAGTCTTATACAGGTTTGGTTGACGAAAATAAGTAATCACTGGCAACAAGGGAGGTAATGGAAAACACGTAGATGCGAAAAAACAAAATTCGCCCACATGGGGGGAGAAAAAAGGAAGACCCGAATCATTGCAGCCAGTCTGGCAGCAATAAGATATCGTTTGATCTCGGGTAAACCTAAGCCACCTCTCTCGAATGGGGTAAAGATGAATGAGGCTCGCACTGGGTGACGTCGCTGAGCAGACTTTCCCCACACGCAGCTCACCATCGCACTACGCAGTCTCTGAAGGTCTTTGTAAGAAGACAAGGTGAATAGGCATTTAGATGTTAACACAGGAAGCACCTGCGTCTTTATAAACCTCACCTTGACAAACATTGAAGTTGGAAAGCGAAAGTTTCTGTCAAAGCGAGTGATGCACTTCTCAACCACTTGTTGCCAGTGCATAGAGTCCATAGTCGGTAGGAAAGAGAAGACATATCCTAGCACTACGATTCGGTCACACCATGTTATTGGGAAAGATTTAAGATAGTTTACAGTCCAGTTCCCAATAGCAATACCTTTAGACTTGGCGAGGTTGATGGAACTCCCCGTCGAATTACTAAAGCGGTCAAAGGTCTCTTTATAGATGCTCAAGGAATATGAATCAGACGCAAAAAGCACTACGTCATCTGCATAAGCCAGCGTTCTGATGTTAATAGATGCGGCTGGCAGATCATATCCTCGAACATCTTGGTGGCGATTCAAAAACTGTAGTAATGGTTCCAGGTAAAAAATGTACAGGAGGGGGGATAATGGACACCCCTGCCTGACACCTTTTAAGAGTTCGAAGGTGGAAGATTTGGAACCATTAATCGCCACGCATGATATGGCCGAATCGTAGAGAGCGGAGATCATCGTACCAAAAGCCCGAAGACGAAGATGACGAAACACTTTAAAAAGAAATAAGTGATTCACTTTGTCAAACGCCTTCTCTTGGTCAAGGCTTAACACAGCAAGAGTTTGATGGCGTGCACAGGCTTCCTCCATCACGCACCGAATAGTGATTAAATTGTCTGACATCCCGCGAGATGGAATAGAGCAGGATTGTCCGGGGTTGATGAACTCATCCCGTAGATTTTAAGTCTTGATTGGAAGACGCCAGTGAAGACCTTATAATCCGTGTTAAGAAGGGTTATAGGCCTCCACTGGGTGACGAGCTCTGGATTCGGCACTTTAGGGAGCAGGATGATTTTCCCCACAGTGAACTCTGCTGTGATGGAGGAAGGATCTCTGATGATCGAATTCAGCACTTGAAACAAGAAAGGGCCAAGAAGTTTCCATGTCGCATTGTAGAAGGTGTATGGAATGCCATCCATACCCGGGCTGATGACGGCCGTCCGCTGACAGGAACTTCTTGACTTCGTCTTCGGTGAAGAGACGTGTAATGAAGAGATCGGAATCCTCTGAAAAAGGTCGTAGTGACTCAATCCAATTGTCCGTGGCATCTGATGGGAAGATTGGGTTGCTAAAGGCAGATGAAAAGTAGGAGTGGAAAACTGATAAGATATCAGAATCAGCATCCACTTCCCTACCTTCCACTATTAAGCGGTGACATTTCTTGACGTTAGCTCGTCGTCTCTCCTCAGCTAATGCGACCGATGACATATTTCTGACGTCAGCAGCCCAGGTGAGTTTGGCACTGAGCGCTGCGCCAGATGCTTTTCGAATCATCAGAGCGTTGATTTCGCTCTTCACCAGACGAATATCGGTCGCAAACTCCTCCTTAGGGGTGGAATTACGGAGGAGCCGGAGGATTTCTTGGAGCATAAGGAGATGACGACGGCGGCGCCTCGCAGCATCAATCCCAATCTTCCTAAAAAATCGTTTGATTTTGTCTTTGAAAACAAGCCACGAAGCAAGAGTAGGAGTCACATTGTGGAGATGCTTTTCAACAAACTGAACAAACATTCCGCAGTATTCCTTGTTGTCGAGCAGAGAAACGTCCAGGAACCAGTTTTTATTTGAAGCACTACCTGCGGCACAAGCTGAAGATGGAGGTTTACAAGACCACATGATGGCACTGTGATCAGAGAAAGAACAAGGAATAACCTCCATCTTTCCAGGTGAGCCAGCATAAGCATTATCGATCAAAAATAGGTCGAGTCTAGATGACACAAGGGGTCCTTGATGGTAAGTGAACCCCGGATGATTACTCTGTGACTGTTGTGTCCATAGATCGAATAATGCATTTTGCTGACATAAATGATGCACATGTCTAGACGAAAATATGTTATCATCATCTGGATGGCAGTTGAAGTCGCCAGCAATCACCACAGGCATAGTAGAACACAAATAAAAGTTCAGATCGTCGGAAAAAGTCTGTTTCTCTGCTCTTCCACACGGCGCATATACGTTAAGCAACCGGAAAGTCACAAATGATGATAAAATGTCTAACGAAATTACTCTTCACTCGCAGTCATAAATACAGTTCGACACATGAATGGAAGGGTTAAAAATGATTGTAACAACCCCTCGTCCAACAGGTGAAGATGAGTTTATGAAATATTGCGCACTAGGAAATTGACTGCGAAGGCCAGGGAGATTGTAACCGTTCTGCGTGGAAGCTAATTTAACCTCCTACAGATGAAGGATATCTGGCCTGTACAGAGCAATAAAAGTTAATAGCACCGATTGCTTAAAATAGGAACCCAGGGAACGTATGTTCAGCGAGATGACCTTCAGTCAGAGGATTTAAGTGGAAGAGGCTGACCTAACTTCGATGGAGGCTGGTCCATCTTCGACGACGAATGTGGCTCAGCAGTCCTTCGAAGCGGTAAGCGCGTCCGATGAGAGGAACTATGGCGGCTACTCACACTGCCGTCCCTCTCAGACGATGATGATGCCTTCTTGTCCCTTCTGCTACGATGTCGGTTCTTCTTTTTACGGGGAGACTTGCTCTCCGTACGCCCTTCCGGCTGCGCCGATGTGGAGATGATCGCCGTTGGAGCCGAAGATGACACAGGAAACGCTGCAGGAAGACGGGTGATTCCCACTGGCTGCGACGCTGGTAAAGACGGAGGAGGGAGAGCTGGAAATTTCTCCTCCAAAGGCGTCGAAACATCACCCAATGGGGCTTCGATGTCTTCCTCTGCAGAGACCAGTTCTTCATCCATCACGAAGTCGCTTGATGGCTGAAGCAGGGATGTATCCTCAGCAAACCTTGAAGACGGAGGGAGTGAAGATGGCGGCACTAATCCCTGTTCGTCCTTAGGTGGAAGAGGAGGCAAAGATGGCTCAGGTGAAGCGGCCCGCGACGTACGTGGAGAAGATACGGGCAGGGCCGGTCGTTGTGGCTCTGCATCTTGTACTAAAGTTGCCATCTTCGGTGACGGACGAGCCGTTACGTAGCTGCTGCAGAACTGCTGTCAATCTTCTCCGGGCAACGATGGTATTTGCCCACCAAGCGTGAACATTTCACACGCTTTTTCAGGAGAGGGCAATTTCTCCTGACATGAGAAGATTTTTTGCAGTACCAACAGCACTGCCTCATCCCCTTATAGTACAGGAAGACACGTTCTCCATGTAAAATAAGGGAATCTGGAATGTCCTTGTCCAGTCTCATATCGAAATATATGTCGCCGTTCTGGAGTCGGGGAATATCTGCGTGCTCGCGACGATAAATACCGAGCACTTCCCCAAACTCCGACATATAATTTCGAATATAAGCCGTGGACAACAACGGCGAAATTCCTCTGACGTGGACTGTGAGGTGGCCAGGGTCTGCGTGATAAAAGTTGACGGTGGTGTTGCCAACTTTCACGCACTCCACATCGACGATGCGATCAGCAATTGAACTTGATTTGCAGAGCATTCTCAACTCCGTAGAGGAGAGTCTCTGCAAGACCAAGATGGAAGTCCTCAGACGCTAAGACAGGCGGTACCCCAGATTTGGCGTACAGCGCCTTCATAAAACTGGCGACGGAAAATGGCCCGTCCGCCATTAACATGACCATTCGGTCCATAATAAATTAAAGTAAAAAAAGTCACAAAAAAGTTGGGGGGGTGTGAAACCTCCTCCGGGGTCGCTTGGGGGAGGGTCACTAACAGTCACAATATTATTCGCGCACGCGTTGGTTGCGGCGTGAATAATTATAAGTTCAAAAAACAAAGTCACCCACTCACAAATCAGTAGAGGTCTATTGAAGATAGGTCATGGTCATCGCTGTTGGAGTTGGAGCAGATGGTATTTGCTCCAGCGAACACCCTTAAATCGATCTTATAGCAGGGTGCTCAGGCGCACATGCGGAAAGCGTTATTATGATGAAGCCTTTCATAGGCTTCTACGTTTTAATAAACGCCTCAGTTTCGAGGCTCGTTTCTCCACCGGTAGGTCATCAGAAGACTAGTGGAAACATGAAATGTTGGGCATAATTATTAATATTATAGTCTCCTCCGATGACCTCACAAAGGCATTTAGTTGTAGCGTAACGCCTTTTAAAAGCCAAAGGACCTAGCCGATACCATTCTAAGAGGAGGAAGGACCGTAGATGTAAAGATCCTTTTTTCCACGTAGATGACGGTGTGGAAAAAGTCCCCCTCGCTCTGTCCACTCTTGCCGTCCAGAGTTCTTTATTTAAAAACATAATAGGTACCACTAGATCCAAGGTTAATGAATCACCGGTGGAGTCATCCATCAGGAATCGCACAAACGAGTAAGTGATCTTAGGTAAACTATAATGTTGACACAGACGATTCCAGATGGATTTGGCAAACGAGCACTCGAAGAATATATGTTCAATTGTCTCTATGATGCCACAATGTAGACAACCAGCAGATCTAACCACCCTCCATAGATGAAGACGTTGGAGGGAGTAAAATCCGTGGTGCAGCAATCGCCATTGACAAGAGAACATAGTTCCATCAAAGGCAACAGTTTTCATTGCCTTTAAAATGGCTGACCACGGATAATCTGGGCAGAGGCGAAAGATGTCGGTGGTCTCGCCCTGGTCAGACTGCTGGAAGAACCAAGACAGACGCAAATGACCCCAATCTTGGTAGTCTAAATTGCGCAACGCTGGTAAAATTGTCACTAAGTCCCCTTGAAATAGATGGTACATACTCGGGTGACGCACATTAGTAGTTATTGGCAGCAAGGGAGGTAACGGTATCCTATTCACTTTAAAAAACACTCGTAGATACATAAACACAAAGTTCGCCCACAAAGGTGGCGGGAAGAGAAAAACACGAATCATTGCAGCAAGACTTGCTGCAATGAGGTATCGCCGGAGCTCGGGCAGGCCTAACCCCCCCCCTTCAAAGGGAGTGAAGAGAAACCCTGCCCGAACAGGATGACGCTGAACAGAACTCCCCCACACACAATTAACAATAGCACTGCGAACTTTGTGGAGCATGTTTGCTGGCGGTAAATTGAATAGGCACTTCGCTGACAGCAATGATAAAATATGAATCTGCACAAACCGCACCTTGACAAGCATTTACGTGGAAAAACAAAAATTCCTGTCCAGGCGGGCAATACACTTATCCACCACTTGCTGCCAATAGAGTCCATGTCCGGTAAAAAAGAAAATATAAATCCAAGCACTGTGATCTGACCACACCATGTTATTGGGAATAGCTTGAGCTTGTCGATCGTCCATTTCCCAATCGCTATTCCCTTCGACTTGACGAGGTTGATGGTACTCCCCGTCGAAGTGCTGAGGAGATCGAAGGTTTCTTTGTAAATGCTCAGGGAATACGAGTCCGAAGCAAACAACACGACGTCGTCGGCGTATGCTAATGTCCTGATGTTGATAGACGCAGCTGGTAACTCATATCCCCGAACCTCCAGGTGGCGGTTCAAGAACTGGAGTAATGGATCCAAATAGAAGATGTACAGGAGAGGCGATAGAGGACACCCCTGCCTGACACCTTTCAAGAGTTCGAAGGTAGACGAAGTGGAGCCATTAACCGCCACACATGATGTGGCCGATGCATACAGTGCAGAAATAATCACAGCAAATGACCGAAGATGAAGCTGGTGAAACACTTGGAATAAAAATTCGTGATTCACCTTGTCAAATGCTTTTTCCTGGTCGAGACTTAACACTGCAAGAGTTTGTTGACGCACTTGCGCTTCTTCCATTACACACCGAATAGTTATAAGATTGTCAGTCATCCTGCGTATTGGTATTGAACAGGATTGACTCGGATCGAAAAACTCATCGGCGATGAGTTTAAGACGTTGCTGTAACACCCCAGTGAAGATTTTATAGTCCGTATTGGGTAATGTAATCGGTCTCCACTGGGTCACGAGTTTTGGATCCGGACCTTTAGGGAGTAAGATGATTTTCCCCACAGTAAAGTCCGGTGTAATGGAAGACGGATCTTGAATAATGGAATTAAAGAATCGCACCAGGAAAGACCCAAGAAGCTTCCACGACGAATTAAAGAAGGAATATGGAATGCCGTCTAAGCCCGGGCTGGACTGTTGACGGCCGTCTGCCGAGAGAAACTTCTTGACCTCATCTTCGGTGAAGGGACATGTTATAAACGAATCGGATTCCACAGAAAAAGGTCTCAATGCCTCTATCCACTGCTTCGTGGTGTCTGACGGAATGATTGGATGGCTAAAAAATGATGAAAAGTGAGAGTGAAAGGCTGATAAGATGTCGGCATCAGATTTCACTTCCTCACCTTCCACCATTAAACGATGACAATGTTTATTGTTAGCCCGACGCCTCTCCTCAGCGAAGGCTGCCGATGACATGTGCCTGAGGTCAGCTGCCCAGGTAAGTTGGCCCCGAGTGCTGCGCCGGCCGCTTTCCGGATCATTAGAGCGTTTATTTCACTCTTCACCTGTTGAATTTCAGCCTGAAACTCCTCCTCAGGGGTGGAACAACGGAGGAGTCGCAATATTTCTTGCAGCATGAGAAGGTAACGATGACGACGTCTGGCTGCATCCAATCCAATCTTCTGGAAAAATTTTTTTATTTTAGTTTTTAAGTTCAACCACGATTCAAGCGTAGGAGGCAAATTGTGGAGATGTTTTTCCACAAACTGAACGAACATTCCCCAGTACTTAACATTGTCGAGCAGAGAAACGTTTAAAAACCAGTTCTTATTGGTGACCTGACCTGCAGCAATTGCCGGAGAAACAAATGGAGGATCCCAAGACCACAAGATGGCACTATGGTCTGATAAAGCACAAGGAATAACCTCCATTGTTCCAACTGTACCAGCAAACACATTGTCGACCAAAAAAAGATCTAGTCGCGATGCCACAGTGGGTCCTCGATGAAATGTGTACCCACTGAGATCACCACGAGACTTCACAGGCCATAGGTCAAACAATGCATTTTGCTGGCATAGGCGATGCACATGTCCAGACGAAAAGATGTTGTCGGCGTCTGGATGACAGTTAAATTCACCAGCAATCACTACAGGAAATGATGAACACAAGTAAACTTGTAGGTCGTTGAAAAAGTCCCGTTTCTCTGCATTCGTGCACGGAGCATACAAGTTAAGCAATCGGAATTGAATATTAGAAGATGTAATGTCTAAAGATATTACCCTGCACTCGCTGTCGCACAAATAATTCGACACCTGAATGGAGGGGTTGAAGATGATAGTTGCAACCCCTTGCCCAAACGGTGACGAAGAGTTAATGAAAAATTGTCCACGAGGAAATTGTCTGCGAAGGTCGGGTAGATCGTACCTTACTTGTGAAGGATCAAGCTTTACTTCTTGAAGCACAAGTATGTCCGGCCTGTGCAGGGCAATAAACGTCGATAAAACCGATTGCTTAAAAGACGAACCCAGGGAACGCACGTTCAGTGAGATGACCTTCGTTGTGGAATCACGTTGTTGGCTCTTGACACTTATCCGAAGGAGACTGGAGCTTCACAGATGATGGTGGAGGCTCCTTCGACTTCCGCCTCGGAGATCGAAACGAGGAGGAAGAAGAAGTGCTGCGATGATGGCTCTCGCGGCTGTCTCTATCGGTTGAAGAAGAAGCAGCAACGCCGTCCTTTCTGCTGTGATGCCGTCTGGTTTTAGGCTTGCGAGATTTCTTTGCCGTCGCAAGCCCCTCCCGCTGTACTGATGCTGATTACTTTAAATTCCCAGCTGATGATGACACTGAAGCAGACGTAGGCGCACAGGCGATCCGTAATGGCTGCGAAGTCGATGTCTTCGCAGGCGGAGGAAGGGCTGGAAAATCTTCCTCCGGAAAGATCAATTCGGATAATCCTGAAACGTCTACATCATCTTCTGCAGAGCTCACCTCTTCAACCATCGAGATGTCGCTTGATGGCTCAGGGAAGGGGGCGCCATCTTAGATCTTCGATGGGGGAGGAGTGTGTGGTATCTCCTCCCTTGGTTTCTCGGATAGTGGCGCTGGAGGCGGTGGCATCTCCTTCCTAGTTCCCATAGGCGGCGGAGATGGCGTCGTACGCTGCCTTCGACGTGGGCGCGAAGGCGTCGTAGCTCTGCTCGGCTCTGGTGACTTGGCCGGTGATGTCATCTTCGGAGATCGCTGGGGAGACATTCCTTTAGGCGATGTTGGAGCTGCTGGTGATGCAAACGTCCTCTCCGGGCACTGATGGAATTTGTTGACTACTTTGTTGCAGTAGTCACACTTCTTCAGGAGAGGACAGTCTTTCCTAACGTGAGACGTCTTTTTGCAGTACCAGCAGCACTGCCTTTGACCCTTGTAAGACACGGAGACACGATCTCCGCGCATTACAACGTCGGTTGGAATGTTTCTATTCAAGTCCATGTAGACTACGATGTCACCCGTCTTTTGAAGAGGAGAATCTGGGTGCTGAGGATATGAAATCCTATGCACTACACCGTAGTCTGACATGTAGCCCCTGAGATATTTCTCAGTCATCAGCGGCGATGCTAACAGGCAAATATCCGGTTCGGCAAAGCTCAGGTGGACGGTGGTCTGCCCAACCTTGATGGAACCAGCAGACACAATTCGGTCTGCCACATTACGTTGTCTACAGAGCATCCTCAACTCAGTCGGGGTAAGCTTCTGTAGGACCAAAACAGTGGGGTCGCCAGACGGAAGCACTGGAGGTATACACGTTTTCGTGTATAGCTCCTTCATGAACATGCCAACGGCAAAGGGGCCGTCGGCAATCATATTCACCATGTTTTCCATGGTAAAACAAAAGAGTCACAAAAAGTTCGGGTGGGGGGGGGGTGATACCTCCCCCGGGGTCGCCGGGGGGAGGATCACTAACAGTCACAATATTATTCACTCATGCGTTGGATGGTTGGTTGCGGCGTGAATAATTATAAGTTCAAAAGACAAAGTCACTCACTCACAAATCACTAGAGGTCTATTGAAGATAGGTCATGGACATCCGTCCCGCCTTCATTAGTCGCTCGCTAAAGGCACTCTGTCTCTTCTTTTCAGTTTCTCCGCTTTTATTGCCCATGGTTGGATTCTGGGCCGATTCTGCGCTGTGCATTCGCCAATCAGCTTTCGAATCAGCCTCTCTCCTCCACCAATTGTCTTTTCTCTGGTATTGCTTCGTTTTTCCGCCTCTTCTATTCTTCTTCGGGGGGACGGCTTCCTTTCTTCTTTCTTTTTTCCTTGTCAAATCCTTTCTAACTTTATTTTCTTTGCTACCTTCTCTTTTCGGATTTGACCATGATCTTTCATGAAAGCTTTTCACTAAACATAATGAATGAATGGATCAATCCATTCCATTCTGAGCATGTTGACTTTCTAATTTGCATAAACTTTCTCCTAATAAGGCCGATATTGAGAACGAACATATGCTATAATCAAACAAAAACCTTGCCTGATTTTTTAAAAGTATTTTTAAAATCTCCATTTGTCATTCACAGCGCCACATTTTCACGTAGTAGTAAAAATTTGCACTCATTTTTTCCTTTCCGGAATTCTCTCCCCCGTGATCTGAATAACCTACATTTCAATTTGCATCACAATGGGTTCATTAGATTGGGCTCTAGAGGGCTCTGGTTAGGCGAACTTATTTTAGAACCACCCTGTACATAAGGAAGGATATAAACAAACAATAGGAATTCCGGAGGGTAGTCCAATGGGACCTTATTTAGATTATTTATAATACTAGCAGAGGACCCGGCGTTGCCCGGGATAATTACGCTTGTAGGTAAACAGAACAAACTCAAAAAGCTAAATTAAACCTCCAAATTGGTTAAATAATAACGCAGTCACTACAATATAGAGCGAAGGGACTATCCATTCTAAGAAAAATCCGAAAGACAGGAATTTACCTCTTCACTGAAAAACTCCATTCTAGGTGATATACCGGGACTTGATTTACCGAAAAAAATTTTTTTAAAGGCTCACAATGGATGGACCTCTCCAAGGATGCCTTCTAGTCTAAATAATTTTTTACTCACGTAATCTTACTTTAGATGTACACTTGATGTTGTTGCAATTTCCTTTCTTCTTTCGATGTCTTGAAGCAAAAATTGGCCATTCATCACTTTGTGTAGTTTAGCGGTCGCCGATTCTTCTATTTACTTGCTTACCATTTGCTAAGCATAAGCTTGGCCCATGCGAGCTTGATGAGCTGCTGTCCAGACCATGCATGGAACTCTAAAAATGGCAATATCTTATATGGATATACATTGAACGAAATTGGCACCTTTGTTGCTGGTCCCATTAACGACACGTACTACTGTGATCACTCACCAGTTAGTGACGTGTTGGACATTGCTGTTCTTAAAGGGTTCTTCAAGCCCTATAATATATTTACAGTAGATAACTTATCCTCTGACCATCGACCATTGATGCTTATCTTTGAGGGCTTAAACATCGATTTGAAGATTGGGCTTCGATACAAGTAGGACTGGAAACTCTTCAGGGATATTCTGCGAGAAAATAGTATTCTGTACAAGGAGGTTGTAACCAACGATGACATCAACACAAATATCAGTGCTATCACTAGTGTTATCCACGATGCTGCTATTTCCAGTGCATCCACTGCTGATCGAAAACGTCCTGAACATCTCGACCTCCCTCCTTACATCAGACATCTCATTCTCGAAAGGAATCCTATAGAAGGTTATGGCAGCGTAAGTGATTACTCTTCTTCAAGACTAAGTACAACAGGCTCTCTCGCAAGGTCCAGGAAGTGGTTAAAGCACTACGAGATCAAAGGTGGAGCGATAAACTGAAGTCTTTGTCAGTCGAGGACAACTCGCTCAGACAGACCCATCAACATGCCGCCCCTGCTAACATCAGATGGCGATGTTGTCACCAGTGATCGTGATAACGCTCAACTCGACGACTCCCTGGAACAGCAATTTACCACGCCGTGTGAAGAAAACCCTGATAGTCGCTCAAATACTCGACTTGTCAATAGTGTGTGTAACTGCTATGAGCTAACTCAGCAAGTTTCTACCCTTAAGGAAATTATTAGCATTAACGAAATCTCCGACATCATAAAGCGCCTTAAAACCAGAAACCAGCAGGTATCGATTCTCTCACAAACAGTGCCCTCAAAAACTTGCCTCCTAATGTTATGTCGATTATTACCAGTGTCATAAATGACTGCCGGAGACATGGATACTTCCCTGACAAGTGGAAGGAGTACGTCGTCGTTACGATACCAAAGCCTGGTCTAAACCCTGCTCTCGCAGTCAGCTACAGGCCCATCAGCTTATTACCTACGATGTCAAAAGTTCTTAAACGCATCATTCTAAGGAGGTTTAACGCTTTCTGTGAAGCCAACAATCTCATTCATGAGGAGCAATTCGGTTTTCGCCCAGATTAGTCCTGCCAACTTCAGCTCTGGAGGCTTGTTGCTGATCTTAACACTCCTCTAAATTGCGCTAAGTACGGTGGTCTTATCTTTTTAGATGTCCGAAAAGCTTTTCATCATGTCTGACATAACGGCCTGAGATACAAAATGATTACTTGTGGTTTTCCTGACGACCTGATTGCTTTGATTAGTTCCTTTCTGTGGGAAAGGTCTTTTCGTTCAAGGTTGGCTGCTCCATGTCTAACCCTTGTGATATCAATGCTGGTGTCCCCCAAGGCTCTGTGCTGGGCCCTGCGTTGTTTAATTTCTTCATTCAGGTTTTCCCAACTTTTACAAAGTGCAATTTATACCTGTTTGCTGACGATGCGTCCATCATGACTAGTGCCCGCAACCCTGCTCATGTTATATATCTCGGTTACAAAATGCTTTACATCAGTGTGTGAAATGGTTTTCTACATGGAGGTTAAACCTAAACGTTGATAAATGCAAAGCCATGTTCATTACAAAAAAGCTTAGAAAACACCCAAAACCACTCTTCCTATCTGGAAAGAAGTTCGAGTGGGTAAAAAAACTATAAATACGTCGGAGTAGTGATAGATGCCAAGCTAAATTGGGGCGAACATCTCTCTTATGCTATCAACAAGGCCAAGAAGGCAAAGTTTAGTCTGGTTGCTCTACTGGGGCGTAACAGTGCTCTTGGGTTGCATAGCAAACTTTTGTTATATAAAATGCTAATCCGAACCATTCTTCTGTATGGTATGCCTACCTGGGGTATATTCTTCCAAAACGTCATCCTGAGGACCATTTCCCAACTCGACAGAATAATAGCAACTAATACTTCTATTGCTGAAGATTTCGGTATACCTACCATTGGAAACCACGTCCAAGAGTCGCTGAAGAAGCTGCTTCCGAAGATTAAGGACCATCCTAATCCATTGGTTGCAAATATTCTGGATCACCGACTTACCTTCAGAAGTTCCCTCAGGCATCGCAGGCCTCGTCACATCCTGGACGTCAACTTCGACGACATCCAAAAGGCCATCTTTCCAACCTACTGGATCACCTAGCTCTTCCGTGTCCTATCGTCATTCAACAATCAACTCTATCGTCCTCATAGGTAAGGACTCCTTTTTATTCTCTGGATGACTTAACCAGGTTCATCTGGCTTCTTTCCTAATTCAGCGTACTTCCTTTGTCTATTACTTGGACGTGTATGGCAATGAAAGCATAGTTTCCGGATCGCTCGTTTTGTTTTTTTCCAATGCGCTTTTCGATTGTCGATTGATTGTCGTTCCCATGTCAGTTCAGAAGATTGTGGCAGAGTAACAGGTTTCAGCATCTCAAGACCAAGTACTTTCCCGCAAGGTCAGTGAGTAAATCAAGGAAGTACGGATTCAAACATGGAATGATAAAATCAAGACTCTGTCCGTCCAGGACAACTCTCTTTGGAGTACAGCAGAGCCATTGATCTCCCACCTCTGTTTACAGAAGATGGCGATTTTGCTAGCAGCGACCAGGACAAAGCCCAACTTATCGCTGATTCATTGAAAACTCAATTCACTACGCCAAAAGAGGACTGTCTGGTTAATATTACCCGCAAAGTTAAGGATAAGTGTGATAAGTTTGTCCTTAGTCAACAAGATCTTACCTCTCCAATTACCATTGGCATCACTGAGATCGTGAGCATCATCAAGCACCTGAAAAGTAGAAGGCAGCTGGTATCGACACCATCACCAACGGTGCCCCCTAGTGTCGTTCGCTGTATCACCAAGGTCATAAATGGCTGCTGGCATATCGGACATTTCCCAAGTGCTTGGAAGGACTCAGTCATCCTCACCATTCCCAAACCTGGATTCGATCCTGCTCTTCCTGCCAGTTATAGGCCCATTAACTTGCTGCCCATGCTTTCCAAGGTCTTTAAGCGCACTATTCTTAAGAGGTTTAACGACTTCTGCGAGGCAAACAACCTTATTCGTAAGGAGCAACTTGGTTTTCGGTCAGGTCACTATTCCCAGCTACATGTATGGAGGCTAGTTGCTGATTTAAGCGGTCCTCTTAATCTTTCCAAGTTTGGTGGTGTCATATTCCTCGACGTTCAAAAGGCTTTTGATCAAGTCTGGCCTGATGGTCTCATTTTCAAGATGATTTCTTGTGGGTTCCCTGATGACCAAATTGCTTTGATTCGCTCCTTCCTGACAAATAGGACCTTTCGTGTCAAGGTTGGTGACTCCTTGTCTGACCCCTGTGATATAAAAGCTGCTGTTCCCCAGGCTCTGCCTTGGGCCAGGCCTTGTTCAACTTCATTATTCATGACTTTTCCAAGTTTGCAAAGTGCAATCTCTAATTGTTTGCGGACGACGGAGCTATCATGACTTGGGTACTTAACCCTACCCACGTCATTAGTCGACTGCAGAAAGCTTTACATCAGTGTGAGAACTGGTTCACCAAGTGGCGATTACAGCTGAATGTCAAAAGTTGTAAAGTCATGTTTATCACTCGCAAACGCAAAAATCCTCCCAGGTCACTCTTCGTACGACAGGAAGCTTGAGTGGGTAAAATTTTTTAAGAAACTCGGTGTTATGATTGACTCCAAGCTCAAATGGAACGATCAAGTTCTACATGCACTCAACAAGGCCAAGAAATCGAAGTTCAGCTTGGCCGCGCTCCTGGGACGAAATAGCGCTCTTGGAATGGATAGCAAATTATTGTTGTACAAGGTTGTGATACGTTCCATTTTTCTTCACGGTATGTCTGCTTGGGCTACTATTTGCAAATCAAGGTGGAAAGATCTTCGGACCTTCCAAAATGTTGCTCTCCGGTCCACTGCCCAACTTGACAGAAGAATTGCCGACAGCCATCCTATCTACGATGATCTAGGGATGTCTCACATTGGTACCTATGTCCAGACACTTCTGATGAACATGCTGCCCAAGATGGAAAATCATGAAAATACTCTGGATCACTCTCTCGTTGTTAAGGGTCCTCTCAGGTTTCGAAGACCCCATCATATCCTGGATGTCTGTTTCGATGACATAAGCAAGGCCATCTTCCCCAACTAGATCCTGTTGATTGGGTTCTTTTTTCGTAACAATCTACAATCCGATTCTCGTCCCTGCCTTGTAGGAACTTCCTTTCTGGATGGCTTAAAAGGTTCATCAACTGCTTTTCCAACACAGTGTACATCATCTGGTTTACTTTTTGGGCGAGCGTGCAAAGTGAGCTAGGCCCCTGGACCACTCGCGTCTTTTCTTTCCACTTCACTGATCGATTGTCGATTGTCGTTCCCAAGTCAATTTACTCTTGTTCTCTTGGTGTTCTCCTTGGTCTCTGCTGAATGATGAAGGAAAGGCTTTCGAAAAGTGCTTCCAGATTCAGGTTGTATTTTTCCTTTTTTACTTTTGTTGTGGTGAAAGAGTCTTTTTATTTTTGTAATTATCATTATCCACATATCTTTTTTCAAATTTTATTTAGATTTGTTAGTGAACGTTGAAAAGGTTTAAGACAATTTCTGAGATCACGGACTGTGAAGTGCGTTCTGTAATAGGGTTTTTGAACTAATGTAAGCCAAATGAAATTCATCGTCAACTTGTAGAGATTTATGGGAAAAACGTAATGACTGATAGAATGGTGAGAAAGTGGGTCCATAACACCGCACGTCCCCATTCTGCTTGTGTTACTCAAAACCTTGTTCAGGACTTCGTTTGGGAGCAGTTCGATCACCCGCCGTACAACCCCGATCTCGCACCTTCTGACGACCACTTGTTCTTGAAATTGAAGCTTGATTTTTGAGGAAGGTGTTTTCACAGCGATGACGACGTAAAAAACGGTGTTCAGCAGTGGCTGCCTTCACTCGAGGCATCTTTCTATGAAGAGGGCATAAAAAAGTTGGGTTCCCGCTACGACACATGTCTAACAACGGTGGCAACTATGTAGAAAAATAGTTTAAGAAATGCTCTTTCATGTAAAAATAAATGTTGTTTTGAAAAAAATGTTTTTATGTGTTTTTTTTTCAAAACGGTACTTACTTTACGGACACGCCTCATATACGGAGGGTTGATTCAGATAAAATGAGATGACTTTGCAGTTCTGTTACGATGGTGTAATACCATGGCGCCACCATCGGTTGTGTTCGACTATCGCCCAGCACCGTAATTTCCACTGAAGTAGGCTGAGTTTGAGGGACTCCATGGGAAGTTCGTTCCACACCTGCTGACACACTTTCCATAGCCCATCAACGGTTCTTGGTCGGCGACTTCCGAGCCGTCATTTCAGGAGACCAAAACCACAGAAATCCATCGGTGATGCGTCAGGAGATTTTACAGGTACATGAGAAAAGGGAATAACTCGTATGCCCGTCTTCTGTTCCATCTTCCTGTAGTAAGCCACAGATGACTTGGCAGTGTGGCTTGATGCCTTGTCCATGTGGATCCAAACTTTTGATTGCTCACCAGGGTACACACGTGGGATATCCTGCCAATATATGTGGTCCATTACATTACTCTGGAAGTAAGCTGCACTATTTTTACGTTTTCCAGGAACTCGACGAATCGTGAGCAGTCCACGTGAGCAATATCCGGCAACCACCATGAAGCCCTTTGAAAACTTTTCCTTGCGCCTTCGGACAAAATCGGACCTGGCCTTGCCCCCTCTTTCGCGATAGTAAATTGCCCTGGGTTTGTTCGTGTCATCGAGGTACACCCAAGCTTCATCCAAGGAGACAACCCACTTCCATCGGTCACCTGCAAGATGGTTTTCATACAGTTTTCTGGCGTTGGTGAATCGTTCCTGCACGTGCCTGGCCGACAGTCTGTGACCGCGCGCTTTATGACGTCGCTCCAGCCCAAGATTGTCATGAATTATTCTAGAGACTGTTGCCTGTGATATACCTTTCCTTTGGGCTAGACTTCTCTGTGTGGGGGGATTTTCTTTCAGCACTTCAGACCGGATTTCTCGCACCACCTGAGCTGGGCGTTTTGGCTGGGGCTTGTTTCTGGTCTGCTTTTCTGTTCGTCCACGTTCATTAGATGGTCGCAATTTTTTCTTTTTGATTATTCGACCCACAGTAGCTTTAGATACCACAATACCATTTCGTTTGCATAATTCCACAATGCACGAAGGACTGAAGTTAGCGTCGGAAAGGCCAAACATATACCCTTCCCAAAAAGCTGTGATTTTGGAAGCCATGTTTCAGAACGAAATGTCCCAAATAACAGCAACAAGTGTATACAAAGCTAATCCCCATGAATAGTGGACGAGTCCTGCAAATCACATTCCGTCAAGGTCATACGCGGCGTTTAAAGTCGTCTCATTTTATCTGAATCAACCCTCCGTAAGTCATCCTTAAGTACTCCTTTCATAACTTCAGGATAATTCTCTAATAGTCTCTTTGCTTTTAGAAAATTATCCTTTTTGCTTTGATAAAAGATTGTGTCTATCCGAAACGTCAAATTTTTATTTTGATTTTTTTATTTTTTATTTTTAATTAATAACTATTATTTATCGTATTCCAGGGTTTTTATGTCTCGTCCTTCTCTCCTATATCCGTCTACTGTTGAGTTCAAGGATGACAGACGCTGTGTACTGCTGCAGTGATACCGCTATTCTTTCATCTCTCGACAAATTTTAACTTCAAAAACTCCTAGATTTGATTCCATCCAAAACTCAGCAGGAGTGCCTAAACCAAGTATCTGCCAGATTTGAATGCTCTAGACCAGCGGTTCTCAACCTGTGGGTCGCGACCCTTTCGGGGGTCGCCACATCATGGGGAATGTATTAAAGGGGTCGCGGAAATATAAAGGTTGAGAACCGCTGCTCTAGACATCCTGATCTTTCACTAGGAGCATACCAAAAATGCAGTTTCCCCACTGTTACTATATACTGGCTGCGAACATAGAATGAGTTGTCATTACTCTCCTTATAGGCTACTCTAGTTTTACCGAGAGATGATTATTGTTGATGAATGAATACGTCCTTTATTGATGCACATTTAAGCATTTAAGTACGATACGATCAAGACAGGCGACGGCATTGAAAATTCACCTGACCATTGTAGTCTGAGCAAAAAATTTTATTTGAACTCTTTACTATAAAATATATTGAAAGTGTAGTCTGAAAAACTCTTTTTGCTCCTAAATATTATTTTATTATTATCATCATCATTATCAACTTTATTTATTAGCTTCCTTCCCTCCCCCTCCTTTCTTCTTGTGCTTCCTCTTGTTTCGTTATCCCGTTTTGTCCACGAGTCATTTTAACTTGTTCTTATTTTACTGTGTATAATTTCCCTTTCGCTCAACCAATGGGAGATATTCTTAATATATTGCCGCCCCCCTAGTCTATATGTTCTCTAACTTTAAGTTTTCTTTTTCTTTTGTCTTTAGCCGCTGAGGATGGATATTTTGTACCTGAATAGTATTGCCTACATAAAAGGTATTTCCATTTTCCTCCTTGTAGAGATTTTGCCTTTTTGGTTAGTACCATTCCACAGTTTTGTTTAACATTATTATTCCTGTATGTCAAAAATATTTTTTATTGTGTTCATGTTTTGATAAGATAATTAGTTTAGATTCAGGAAATTTTGAAAGTCTTTTTCAAGGGCTCAGCTAGGTTTTTTTACAAGCTAGATATCGAAACTCGTATTGCGTTTTGCAAATAAGGACATCAAAACATTCGCGAATTTGGGAAACGCGACGGCACATATTCTTGGAAAAGCGTTGCATCACTGTTAATGCGGAACTTTATTGCAACACATTCGAACAATTTGTAGAGCTGCTAGATTATATTGAATGCAGACAAGGTTATTATCAATAATGACGGAGCTACATCTCAATGGAACGAGTGCAATCTGTTTTTGAGGATAGAGTAATTTCGAAGAAAAGCAAGATTATGTGCCATCGCGTTCGTTTGTGCAAGAAGGAGAATGAGGGCCACTTTAAATATTTACTCTAGGCTCAATCAGTGTCGCATTGATTAAAGAATATCCTCTGCAAATTTGACTTCGATATTATTATTATTATTATTTTTATTAGAAGAAGAAGACAACTATAAGGAAACCATATGTTTTAATGGTTTTCATACTTTACATAAAGATATTATTTTAACTTGGTGAACTGGCTTTTGGATATAAAGATACGGCAACACGTTTCAGAAAAAATTAACAGGCCATTTCTAGATACCCTTAGAAAATTCACTTTTAATTCCCTGAATCACTTTATTTAGATAAAAAGCGTTTTAATCATCATTAAGTTTATTTTTTGAAGTCTGCTTCATTGTTTGATAAGTTGCTCCATTGACACATTGCTCCCATTAAAGTTTGGAATTTATCAAACTCTATTTCAAGGCATTTATTTGACACTAAAGAAGGAGAGGGGGTAAGGATGGGGGTAGAGAGAATGCAAAAAAAGTTAACGAAAGCAAAGGACATTAGCTTCGTCTGTCACCTGAAAGACTTGAAAGGAATTTGTTTCGGAATAAATAAAAGGATTTAATGAGGAAGGAAAGGCATTTGAAGGTGACTTGTTGCTTCTCAGTCTTCGGTTTATTCAACTTCAAAAGCCACACACATAACAATACAAAGAGATGAAATCAATGGTCTGATATCAAAAATAAATTGGATAAGAATTTACATTTTAAAGAACATGACAAGATAATTAAATCGCTGCAATCGTTTCTACTTCAGATCTTTTGGAGAAGGACTAGGTAATTAAAAAAAGTAATTAAAAATGATTAAAAATTTTTCTTATCTCCTATTAAATCTCAGCTTAAAAACTAATTCACTTCGCCTTTAAGATGGCCATAAATTCCAATTACTTACGCTAATCCTATTAAAATGCTCTCGTTACGCAATTATGATTATTTGTCATGATGTTGCATAATATAATTATTATTATTCATTGAAATTAATTAATTTTTTCTTGTATATAAATCCAAATTTCTCATCTGTCCAGAAGCCTTCTACCGTTACAAGTTTAAATTTCTGGGAAAAGGAAACCTAATTAGTTACGCTAACCAGTCAGATAGTAATAAACCTTATCATTAACTTGTCAGAACGAAACATCCGGGTGGAAACGCTTCTCTTTAACTATTTTTTAAATTAATATTAATAATAGGATTTTAGTTTTATTGTTCATTCGGCTGATCTCCAGATGTCGTTCCCGTTCATGCCACTTCCGTTTTTGAGTGGCGCCAAGGACTTAACTACTTCCTTAACTAGACAATGAACGGATTCATGAGGTTTAAAAATTTAGAGTTGAAAAAATTTTTAAAGGCGTAGTTCGTCTCTTTTATGTGGGCACTAGTGATTTTATCTGATTTTTTCTAATTGCTTGTAGTTGTCATTTTGAAGTTGGAAGATTCTAAATTAGATAATGAATAATATTTAATAATGAATAATATCAAAATTTGACATATAGTCTATTTTATTATGAAATATAATTTTATTTTATTTTTTTTACAATTGTTAAGAGTTACTGATGAAATAAAGACAAGATATCTGCTTAGGAAAAGCCCAAGCTCAGAGTTAATGAAAAAAAGGAAGAAGTCTTATGACAATAAATCAAAATCAACTAGGCGAATATTTTCGTTAATATAAATTTATTTCTATATTAGAATATTTTATGATAGTACATAAAAAGATAATTCTAGAAGTAGATTAAAATATAAGCTACGATATGTTGCCATGACTTATATACAGGGTGTTTCTAACTGGTCTGTACAAACTTTCAGGATATGTTCCAAGAACAAAACATGCAGAAAATGTCATATAAACATGGGGTCGAACACGCTTCTTTCTAGAGTTATAATGGTTTGAATGTGTCCTGCAGTAGATGGAATTAATATTAAAGCCTATAAAGGTTGCAAACTGTGGGATTTCTTTCTACTGTATAAAAAGACAATAAGTATAACAACATTAATGATTAAGTTTCTCCTAAATTCAAACATTGACAGTTAATTAGCAGTTGACAATTTATTTGAAAACCCAACGTTAAAAACAACTGAACAACAAAAAAACTTTAAAATGAAAACTGAACTACTATGAGAAACAGCAGCCCACCCTCCCCCAATGCCTAAAATGTAACAGATTTAGCATTTCAAAATTAACTATACAACTAAAATATATCAATGATTTCATGCAATTTTAAAACTAACAATTTTAAAACCACCATTCAAATTTGTTTGGTTTGGTTTATTTTGGTATTAACGTCCTTTTCAATTGCTGTGGTCATTTCAGGACGGCGTTATAGGGGAAGTTCTTTAACGTGCAGCCGGCAAACGGGACCGGTGGCTTTACTTCCCATCCGAAAGAAGTGCGTGATCTCAGGATTTCCCCCCTGAAAAAATCCTCGCCGTCCTCGGCCGGGGTCGAACCCGTGTCCTCGGGTATCAGAGGCGATCACGCAACCACTGCGCCACCGAGGCCGATGCATTCAAACTTGTAAGAAAATTCTAAATTTTTGCTGATTTAAAAAAAAATGCTGGTTTTAAAATTGTCAGTTTTAAAAATTGTATGAAATCATTAATATATTTTAGTTGTATAGTTAATTTTGAAATGTTAGATCTGTTACATTTTAGGCATTGGGGGAGCGTAGGGTACTGTTTCTCATAGTAGTTCAGTTTTCATTTTATTATATAGTTTCTTTTTGTTGTTCAGTTTTTTTATCGTTGGGTTTTCAAATAAATTGTCAATTGCTAATTAATTGTCAATGTTTGAATTTAGGAGAAACCTTATAGACAATAAGTATATTTTCTGTCAAAGGCAAATGCTATAGCAAAGCCTCAAAATGGCCTCCGGTTCTTTGAATTGTCATTAGTAGCGAACTCAAATTGTTTTTTAAAATTGAAATAGCGAACTCTTCTTCTGCTGCAGGACACCTTCAAACCCTTATAACTCTAGAAAGAAGCGTTTTCGACCCTATGTTCATATGATATTTTCTAAGTCTTTTGGTCCTGCAATATATCCCGAAAATTTGCACAGGCTATTCAGAAACACCCTGTATATGTCAAAAACATGATGTCGGACTTCGCCAGCTACATCGAGGTCAAAGGCACATCGCTGTTCGATATTCCTATTGCCCATCACGGACGATGGTGGCGGAGTCCGTGGATAAACCTACGGACTCTGGCTGCGTAATATCTGCACCGCATGTAACATTATTGCTCTGCCTACTATAGTTAAGATTATGAAGAATAAAAAAAAACTTCCATGGTCATGTCAGTAAGGAACATTATAAAATCTAAGCTAATAAATAATCCAGTTACAACGCCGTTTGTACTATTTTGCACATCAATGTGATGGCATGGAGAATCATTGTTGTAGGCAGCCATTTTCTACCCTTTTATTGCAATTTACTGCATTGTAAATCTTTATTGTTACATTATTCGTTGTTATTTTCAAATCATAATTCTTCACTATAAAGATTAAACCCTGATGAAGTCCTATATCTTAATAAATATCCTAATAAATTATTACGTTTTGCTTTTTGAAACCAATTGTTGTTTTAATAAGAAAATAATATCTATAAATAAGTACCATCGTCAAAAAGAACCAATTCGGGCTTGAGTACTTGCCCCTCCGTAGGCACTACCTTGACGTGGTGGAGAGGCTTGAGTGCTTGTTAGATGCTAACGGCCTTAACTTGAGGGGTCAAACTAAAAGTGCCCGGTCGGTTGCGGATCCACCCAAGGGACCCCGACTGGTGTTCGCAGCGGAGACTTTTTAAGACCAGTGTAGCCAACTCAAAAACATTTTGCCCGCTAAAATCAATGAAATTCAATTGTACTAATGAAATTAAATTTCTAAAATCCGCTGAATTTAACTGAAAATCCGCTAAACTGGTAACACTATAATCTTCCAACGTGCCAGTACGTCTATCCACATGTTTGTCGTGCGCCGCGACTCGTATTCGGGAGAAAGCGGAGGAAGGCTATTACAAAATAAAACACCAATTTGGCCCTTGCTTCTCCGAAAGAAGGGAACCAGAATCTAACCTTAAGGTTAGGGTATAACTATATCCTCCCCGTATCACTGGCGCGAATGCGCATCCCCTTGTTGAGTTCGGTAGACGGTGGGGATCGAGAGGGCTAAAGTTAGCAATCTTTTATCATGAAAAACAATAATCTTGAAATTTATTTTTGTTGAAGAGGTGAGGAAAGATGGAGATGCAAAGTGTATGCGGCGATTGGCCAATGACAGCCTACTCATAAAGGTCGCTTCTCTTAAACAAGCAGCATTTTTACTTCGATGTAGAGCTATGGGAGACAATGAAAAATTAAACGTCTTTGTTCATCCCATCCTTAATGTTATTAAGGGGGCATTTTACGAGCATTGAACTCTATGGCTTAGAATGATAAGACCCTTTTAAAAGAACTTTAGCTCCACTCGAGAAAGAATGAGAGGTGAACCCAATCAGAAGGGTCAGAGCAATTAAACCGAGCATATTTTTTTTTAATCAATTGATAAAGAGGATAATTGAGAGTTGGTTTTAAAATTCTAGTCAGAATTTATCAGGAGTTCCACCTAGTTTTGCCATTTATTCCCGGCTTTGTCAAGGTTGGATATATCCTTGACAAAGCCGGGAATAAATGGCGAAACTAGTTGGAACTCCTGATGTCCCTCTGTTATACTGTAAGGCCACCACTTGTTTAGTTAATAGGAACAGTATTATGATCCATCCATCCACTGATAGAATTTATCAACTGGATATCTTGTGGATCTTTGAAGCTGCTCGTAAAGTGATTCCTATTGTAATCACTTAAGAAAGTTTGCTAACAATTAAGAATCTGGAGAATTTTGAATGTTTTCTATAATAAAAATAAAATAAATAACATTGTGACGACGAAGATAAAGTCTGGATACAGGTGAGACATCGAGACAGAAACTTGGGTGTCACAGAGAATGAAACTTAATTGGCAGAATGAAACTTAATTGATGACAGAGAGAGGGAGACGAATATTTTTCAAAATGAGCCCTAAAGGGTTGATGAGAGAAGAAAAAAGTTTAAAAAGGAGTTTTAACTGTGGCTTAAAAGCCTTAAAAATAGGCTTAAAGACACTAAGCGTATCCGAGATGAATTTTTAAAGAAATTGATATAAAAAAGTTTTTATAAAAGGCTGTTCTGTCTCTTGAACAGCGAAGGAAAATTTGAACTGGCTAGAATTAGGAATCTTAAAGTTAATCAGACGTCTTAATAAGGGATCATCAAACTAATCTCTTAATTAATTTAAAAAAAAAAAAAGAGTTAAAAGATCCGACGAATTAATGTATTAATAGAAAAGGAAAGAGGAGTAGATAAAGTGGGATGTTTTGTGAAAAATCTAAACCTTTATTGATCGGCCTCGGTGACTTAGTGGTTGCGTGATCGCCTTTGATGCCCGAGGACGCGGGTTCAACCCCGGCCGAGAACGACGAGAATTTTTTCAGGGGGAAAGTCCTGAGATCACGCACTTCCTTCGGAAGGGAAGTAAAGCCGTTGGTCCCGTGTAGTCGTTTGCCGGCTGCACGCTAAAGAACCCTTGCGAGGCAAAATTTGCGGCCCCTATAACGCCTTCTTGAAATGACCATGGCAGTTGGAAAGGACGTTAATACCAAACAAACCAAACCAAACCTTTATTATATTTAGATAACAGAAGAGACTTAGGATCTGGACCCGGAGAAACAGATCTGTGACAAATAATAGTCACTAATACCAAGATACAAATAATATATTCTTTGATATTAGTGATTATTATTTGTCACAAATCTGCTTCTCCGGGTCTGTTTCTTCATTAGAGAGAGAATTTAATGAAGAGATTTTTAGGTTGCCCTATAATATGATCGGTTTTAACTAAGACTTTCTGAGCGTGGCCTTTAAAAAGTCAAAAACTACGATCGAATATTTTCCCCCAAGTCTTTAAAGATAAACGAACGAACATTTCTGAATGATCTTACAAGGTGATTCAAAAAGGAGGATAATAAAAATTTGTTTGGCTGAGGTGCTATTTAGAGCAAAACACACTGAGTTTTTCATTAAACAGTCACTTTTATTTCAATGTGACTTCCATACGCGATAGGAGAGACATCCAAACTGAAGTCAAATTTATTTCCGTCTCCAGCCAATATAACACATCACCTCTGCAACGGTGGCGTAATTTCGATTTCTGAGATCAGACATATCAGGTAAAGGTGTAATAAGCACTCGATCTTTAATGAATTTCATAAGAAGAATTCGAGAGAGGTCAAATCAGGATAGCAAGGTGGCCATGCAATCGACTCTGCACGACCATTCCGCCGATTTAGGAATCGGTTATCAAGGATGTACTATATCATGGATTTCTTCATGAAAAAGAACGAGCTTAACGCTTTAAATTTCTCAAAGGCACAAAGCATTCATTTTTGGATTGTCAAGAACATGCTCGAACGTTTGCGTGAACTGCAAGTGCTCACCTTGCTACTGATGTAAAATGTTGATTCCTCGCTAAAAATTACGTTGTCCAGGAATGTCTCATCTTATTGTATTCGATAACATTTCCGCACAGAAATGCTGACGATTGGCTTTATCTGTCAGTAATTGGTCATACCATAGTAAATTTTTGTATGGATTCTGGTGTCAAGGGCTGATATAATACGTGCCAAATGGTCAATTTTGATATGTCAGTCTCACAAGACGTCTTGTTGATTTCTGTTCCACAGCAGCATCAGAAACTCGCAGGCGATCTGTTGATGTTACATGTGTCACATGTATTAATGGCTAATTTAGGAGTATCGCAGTGGAAATATAATATCATGTAACAGCACACAAGAATAGAGTAAATAAAAGAATAAAGTTTATTATAAATAAAGCAAAGCTGCAAAGGTAATGAGGAGCCAAATGGGCACCTCCTTGTAAAAATAAGATTATGAACAGCAATCACAAAAATGCAGTTAAATAATGGTTTAACCTAAATACAAACAGGTTAACCTTACCTGCACCTCGGTGCAAAATAACCTAAACTTAAAGATTAAGCTTGTAAAAGAAACCAAAGCTTCAAGACACACTTAACCTAGCAGTAAACTACATCATAGGCTTAAATCGTAAGCCCTTACATTACAATTCAGTCAGATAACCTAAAACAAAGCTTGAGAGCTAAACAAAAGCACACGAAGCTACAAGTATAAATAACTTCAAAAGGAATACTGCTCTACAGAAAATTAAGCAGGCGAGCTGCGAAAACAAAGAACAATAGCCTAATAACCAAAAGGTTAAATTGCTTGATACTAGACACTAGATATAAGCCAAATAGAAAAACAGCAAGTTAACTGGGTCGGCTTTTAAAACGATTACATACGGGCCAACCTCTCAGCTAACGAATAAAACATTTAACAATCATTATGGCATACAAAGGCTTAAACATAAACATGTGTATTGAAATTCAAATAAGCAATAGCACAAATTTACAGAAACAGTTCACACAAAACTTCGTAGCGAAAACAATAGCATACGAAATCACAGACGGCGCACTCGCGAATTAAAAACGTTCCAATTAGCGAGAACATGAATTAGATAAATAAATTTTATCAAAAAGTCTCTGTCGGTAAAGTTCCAAGTCCGGGGAAGTCCAATAAGAATAGTATTTTTACAACCAGTAAAGAATACAGGAATTTATACACTTTGTAAGAATCTTTTCACTTCGGCGACTCCAAGCCACAAGAGAAACCTGTGAAAAGAAATTGACACAAAAGCTGGATAAATAAAATTACACTGAACGCTGACGTTAAATCACAAGACAAGAAACTTGGGCTAAAATCGTGGCTTGACACAAGATATTAATTCTATGAACGGTAGAACGCACTTCACTCAAAATTTTATGATGACAAAGCCGAAATGGCTAGAAAAGTAGGCTCGCATGCCTCCGGGCCAAAGACCACACAACTGAGTGTAAAAATGCATATCACGGCGACTTAATTCGGGGAAGGATTTTCTGACCAATACGGCCGCACGGCCTACCGAAAATGTAACACTCACCAAGATGAAACCATGGTCGGCGACCGTAGAACTCGGCACACGAGGCAGCACGTCGAACGGCGTCGTCGGGCACTTTTCAAGCCGCGGAGACTCGCATTTTGCCACGCAAGCATTCTCCGCCAACGGAGCTTCCCCGCACAGCCGGGTATAACACAATGAGGCACTCGCCGCCTCCGTAGGCGACTCCGTTGCGGTGACTTGAGGACGAGCCCTCTCCTCCGGCGAAATGAACACCAGACAGTCTCGATGACCTCCGTCGTTCGTGGCCAGGAGCTTCTTTTTCCTCCGTCGTTCGTCGGTAGACGCCAAACTCCTTCTTCCACTCTGTCTCTGCTCTCGCCTCGAGATCGCAGTCGATAACCTCGCTCCTCCCTCATTGGTTGCTGCGAGCGGATGCTGGCGATGACGCTGTCGACGTCGATTTCGCTTTCGCTCCGAATTATAAAATATTCTAGAGCGAAAACGATCGACTAAGCCATCGGAATCATTAAAATTCCGTGACAACATGTCATACAGAACCGCCAGCCTCGTTTGGTGCCTAGAGTAATCTACCTTTACCAAACGCTGTGCAATTATTACGTAGGACTGTAGTGGCTGAGTATATTTCATTAAACCAAAGGCTAACTCTTCCGAACAAAAGGTACACGTAGCCAGTTTTGAACGGCACTGGGGCTTCTGGTGATGGATGAGTTTCAATTGATGTATTTGTTCTAACACGACATATCAACCGATTCTACATGTTATTTGATTGCGGATAAGCATTTAAAGTTGAAAAATCGTTTTTGCATCACCCTATATAACATGGGTAAAGGGAAAAAAATTATGCACATACCTCTTTAAGGGTTAACTTTTGTTATACAGGATAAGTCAAAATGATGGACCCGATTTCGGAAGTTTATTCTGTGAAATCTAATGAACATATGTTATTGTGAGACATGTGCTACGAAAGGTAAACGTTCAAAGTGCCTCAAAAATGATTATTGTGGATTTGTGGTTTCTCCTTGTTAGTTCAATCACAGAGTTGTTTACATGATATTCAAACACACAGAACGATCTCAGTTCTTCAGTCAATATCATTTTCCTTAATCCCTCGCGGCTAGAAAGTGAAAACACTGCGTGGAAACTAAACTGTGAAACTTAACCTTTCGAAGTATATGTTTCACTTTCTAGCAGCGAGCGATTAAAGAAAATGGTGTTGAAAAGAGATCGTTCTTTGTGGTTGACTATCATGTAAACAACTCTGTGATTAAGTATCCAAAGAATAATAATAATAATAATTAACAATAAACCACAAACACACAATAGTCATTTTTGAGGCACTTTGAACGTTTACCCTTCGTAGCACATGTCTCACAATACCATATGTTCATTAGATTTCAGAGAATAAACTTCTGAAATTGGGTCCATAATTCTGACTTACCCTATATTAAGATTGTCAATATTACGGGATATCGTATTTCAAGAAATACAGTTAAATTTGGTGCAATTACTACTACTAATAAAATGAAATCTTATTTTCAATTTTTAATATATTTTATTTTTATTACATACATAGGTTAATAATTACATTTATAATTAATACATTATTATTATTAATAATTAACATACATTATGTTGCATTTTATAATTACAATAGAACTTCGTTAGTACCGACTCGGATAATAAAGATTCTCGGTTTAAACGGACCAATTTTTTTTGGCCTGGCCAAAAGGCGTTTGTTTTCAGCTGACGGATAATAAGGACTCGCTTAAAACGGATTTCTAGTTAATAAGAACTAAATATTCAGTGAGCTTCAGAACACCCTGGTTAAAACGGACTATCACTCGCAGATGAGTTGGATTCAACCTTATTGATTGGCTGAATCTGTTAGTTATCTTCTATCTATCTTCTATACATATAATAAAACTGTAGCCGACCCGGTGTCTGTACATAGAACAAATCTTATGTCACAGCTTCTACTAACACTACCAGAAGCCAAAACGATCATTGTCAGAATTTTTGTCTCTCTGTCTGTATGTTTGTTTGTTTGTTACCTCATCACGCAAAAACTACTACACGAAAATTAACGCAGTTTTCATGTTCGCATTGTTTAAGGTGTAACTTAAAAACTGGTGTATGTTTTATCGTGATACGCCATCTAGAAGCCGAGTTCTAGGCCAAAATCTCTTAAGCTCGTGGTTGAATAAAAGCTGACATGCGGTCAAGGTATGTTTTAGTTCACAAAAAAATCAACTATGTAACAATGTGTTACGAGTTCAGCAACAAATACGCAGCATTAGCTGACAGTTTTGTTACGTTGTCGATTGTTAAAGTACATTGTTAAGTTTGGACTGTAACCAAACTTATGCAATAGAGCGGGCAAATTCGACTCTTCAGTAAAACTCTGGATTATTAGAGTACGGCGATTACCTTTCCCAATGCTAGCAGCTAATACTGGTTGTTGATTGGTTGATTGAGGTCACGTGAGTTTTTTTCAGCCATCTTTGGCCCAGACATTTATACATTTACTAGCAGAGGTACCCGACGTTGCCCGGGATAATTACACTTGTGGGTAAACAGAACAATTTCAAAAAATTAAATTATAAATTCCAATTGTTTAAATAATAACTCAATCAATACAGCACAAAGCAAAGGGAATATCCTTTCTGCGAAAAATACGAAAAACAGGAATTCTAAGTGATATACCGGGACTTTATCTAAACTCTCGTTGAATTGCCACTGGAGCATCACCAGATACTTTAGACTCATGTTTTTCTTACACTTTGATGGCCCAGGTGGGGATCGAACCTACGACCTTAGCGTTATTAGCACCACGCTCTAACCAACTGAGCTACCAGCCCATATAAAAACTACGATATAAATCTTCCATATACATTTTAATCGTGATCTGCTTGACAAAGAGAAATGTCAGTATTGCCGTCATCAGGATCTTAACCCAAAGGTTCAATCATAACAGCGTTGCGAGATAAGGAATTTTCAGACGTTTTTTCTTGAGCACATGAATTTTTTTTAATTAACTCAATAGAACAAATTTGAGTCACGGTACTTTTCCTAATGAGCCAGTAACTGGAGAATATTTATTTTACATATTATTTTTGTGATATAGTAATTTTAGCGAAGTTATAGATAATGCTTAGGTAAACATATTAGAAAATTAAAAAGATCTCAACTGATTGTGTGAGAGAGCTATCCTTGCTACTAAAAATGATACTGCCAATATGAACAACCACATTCAGGACACGATTCTAATTTCTGTGATTGAATACAACTTTATTGAAACAAGTTGATGAGGCGGTAAACAGAGTTTCTTAACTCTCAATCGATCGGTGACGTATTCTTTTGGTATAGACAGAAATAATTCAATGCTCACAGTCTTTCTTTGATATTCTAAAAAGTTAAGGATGCAATGTCGAATTTTCCTGGGCAAACCTAATTGGAAACAAAATTTCAGTGCGAGCATTTTTAGAGAATTGTTTTCGTATTTCCAAAGTGAATATTTACTATATTATAGCTGCCGCCACATAAGTTGAACGACAGGATGACGTCATTTCTAACGCCAGCCAATAGACGTTAACGGGAAGTAAATCGCTTAGCTATTCTATGAAACATCCGCTTTCGTTTTCGAAACATTGTTTTCGTATTTATATTTAGTTTCTATTTTCGTTTTTTCTTTTAAACAGATAAATGAAATTAATAAATTAAAAAATGAATCAGAATAGTCGACTCGAATGCAATTTGTTTTATATTATGACTTTTAATAGGCTTTCCACGTTTCAACTTTATCTCCACCATTACTATAATAGAACAAGTGCATCATGAGTAAAATCCAGACAAAGCATATTGATGAGAAGACTTACTGCGCATGTCAAAAAGAGCGTTCAACTTACGTGGCGGCAGCTATAAATCTAAGGATTTTTCATGTGTTCATGCTTATATTCAAATTCAGATATTGCAAAATTTCGCGAAACAAACAGCCCGAGCAACGCCGGGCATATCAGCTAGTATATAATAAAAGCTGGTATTACCACGCTTACTATTGTAGCCCACCGAAGATGGTTTAATACCGAAACTGGTCTGAAATAAATTTTAAATTGTTGCATTTAAGAACTCACTACCATTATTTTATTTATAAAATAAACATCTTACCTTTCCGTCTTCGCCGAGCTTGCTTTTCTTAAATGAAGGAAAGTACTATTTACAGTTTGAGCAACAGCATGCTGTTAAGCAATTCTAAAAATGATACATATTTTAACAAGAGTGACGAGGAAACACAGCATGTTGCAGGCGTTCCCATCGACTAACAATGCCATCGAAGTGATCAAAATGTTGAAATATTTTTTCTATACAAACCACGGTCTATAGATATTCGTGGTCATCGAGCTTCGGTCATTTTCCTGTGTTTCGAGCGAGGCCTTCGAGATTAACAAGGCCTGAGCATGCTGCTCCGTTCAACACCTCCTAAAGAGAAAGCCTCTGGACGGAAACCGTCATACATTGTTACATCATCATAGTAGTGCAAATTCAGGGATTATTATTGGTAGAAATACGAATAACAATGCAATACTTTGATGATGTAACAATGTATAACGTTTCCGTGCAGGGGCTTTCTCTTTAGGAGAGCGATTTCCCCAATCTGTCGCCAGATGTCCTCTTTTCACTATAAAATCTCTGTAAAACCATGTTGAACAACGGAAAAACATCGATGTTTGCGAGGCTTTTTCAAATTCAGTGAGTCTTCAAATAAAACATAAGTTTCATATATTGCTTCCATTGGCACAGAGCTAACTAATGTAACTTGTTCATTTTGATAGTTTCAAAACTTTTCGAGATATAGGCGGTTTTTCCGTGTTAATGTGGCCCATGATAAAACGGTCAGGGCCAGTCAGTCAGCTGTTATCAATAATATAGACGTCTCTCGAAAAAAAAACAAACTAGCATAAAGTCTCAATTATATAATAGAGATTTTATCATAATGAATTTACTTGATCTTGACGTCTTTGTTTATTGGGTTGATTGGTTGGTTTGGTTTGTTTGGTATTAACGTCCTTTTCAACTGCTATGGTTATTTCAGGACGGCGTTATAGGGGCCGCAAATTTTGCCTCGCAAGGGTTCTTTAACGTGCAGCCGGAAAACGACTACACGGGACCAACGGCTTTACTTCCCTTCCGAAGGAAGTGCGTGATCTCAGGATTTCCCCCTGAAAAATCCTCGTCGTCCTCGGCCGGGATCGTTTATTGGGTTGAGGAAAGAACAAACGAACGTCGGGTGCTCGCTCTTCATCTGTGGTGGTTTATTGGGTTGAGGTTTACATCCCTAATATCTATACGTAGCTCATTTAAATTTCGTAATAAAATACCTTTTCTTGATATGACTGCAGTCCGCGTGTTTTTTATATTTTAATCCGATGAGAAAAGCTTGAATTTTTTTTTATTTAATCCGATGGAAAACCATGAAAACTTGTTTTTAATATATGTTTTGCGTTAGAAGTGCAATTTGGAACGCGGCAATAACTCATTTTGTTAAATTTCGCGGTAAAAACAAAATCTAAGAAACATTTTTATTTTTTGCAACTTAAATACATTTTTTTGACACAGGAGTACTTTATTAAAAAAAATTTACATAATATTTTATGTATTTATTTATTTTTGAAATTATCATGACTTTAAATTGTCATCTGACGGGGAATAAAAATCTTTCGATCGTTTCGTGGTTTAACCATGAGAAGATCTGTAAATATCAATAAAAAACTCTTTAGCCACAACAAAGAAATAATGGAAAAATACAACCGTAATCTGGAGAATCCTTTCGGTAGCGATTGCTACCATCGTTCAGCAGTCCAGGAGTAAACTAATCCAAACAGACGAATTAACTGCCTGTTGAATCGACAATCGACAATCGACAATCGAACAGTGCAGGTAAAACGAAACGAGTGGTCCGAAAGCAACGCTTTCACTGCCATACTCGTCCAGAAAGTAACCACGGGAAGTACACTGAACTAGGCAAGAAGCCAGATGAAACCTAGTTAAGTCATCCAGAGGATAAGATGGAGTCCTTTCCTATCAGGACGATAGTGTTGATTGTTGATTGACGAGGGACAAGGGACACGAGGAGCTAGGAGATCCAATATTCGGGAAATATCGCCTTTTGGATGTCGTCGAAATTGATGTCCAGGAGGTGACGTGGCCTGCGATGTCTAAGAAGGCTTCTGAAGGTAAGCGGGTGCTCAAGAATACCTGCAACCAGAGGATTGGGATGGTCCTTCATCTTCGGAAGCAGCTTTTTCATCAATTCCTGGACGTGATTTCCAATGGGAGGTATCTCAAAATCGTCGGCAATAGAAGTATTTGTTGCAACTCTCCTGTCGAGTTGAGCAATGGTCCTCAAGGTAACGTTTTGGAAAGTTTGGAGGTCCTTCCATCTGGACTTACATATTGTGGCCCAGGCAGGCATACCATATAACAGAATGGTCCGGATTACCATTTTATACAGCAAAAGCTTGCTATCTATTCCAAGAGCGCTGTTTCGCCCCAGGAGGGCGACCAGGCTGAACTTTGCCTTCTTAGCCTTATTGATAGCATAGGAGACGTGGTCACCCTAATTTAGCTTAGCATCTATCACCACTCCGAGGTATTTGTAATTCTTCACCCATTCGAGCTCTCTACCCGAAAGAAGGAGAGGCTTCGGTGGTTTCCGAAGTTACTTGGTAATAAACATAGCTTTGCACTTGTCGACGTTTAGTTTGAGTCTCCACTTAGCAAACCATTTCTCGCACTTATGTAAGGCATTCTGCAATCGAGATATGACATGAGCGGGAACGCGAGCAGTGGTCATGATGGACGCGTCGTCAGCGAACAGATACAGCTTGCATTTTGTAAATGTTGGGAAGTCATGGATGAAAAAGTTGAAGAGTGCAGGGCCAAGAACAGAACCCTGGGGAACACCAGCTTTGGCGTCACACGGGTTTGACAAGGAGCAGCCAACCTTTACTCGAAATATCCTGTTCGACAGAAAGGATCTAATCAAGGCAATAAGATCGTCCGGAAATCCACAAGTAATCATTTTGTGTATTAGGCCTTCGTGTCAAACCTGATCAAAAGCTTTTCGGACATCCAAAAACACAAGACCACC
>JAHWFO010046875.1:1004450-1025094 GCA_023313115.1 Rhysida immarginata | reverse complement strand
CTGTGGTGGTTTATTGGGTTGAGGTTTACATCCCTAATATCTATACGTAGCTCATTTAAATTTCGTAATAAAATACCTTTTCTTGATATGACTGCAGTCCGCGTGTTTTTTATATTTTAATCCGATGAGAAAAGCTTGAATTTTTTTTTATTTAATCCGATGGAAAACCATGAAAACTTGTTTTTAATATATGTTTTGCGTTAGAAGTGCAATTTGGAACGCGGCAATAACTCATTTTGTTAAATTTCGCGGTAAAAACAAAATCTAAGAAACATTTTTATTTTTTGCAACTTAAATACATTTATACACGTGTAGCATTTTTTTGACACAGGAGTACTTTATTAAAAAAAATTTACATAATATTTTATGTATTTATTTATTTTTGAAATTATCATGACTTTAAATTGTCATCTGACGGGGAATAAAAATCTTTCGATCGTTTCGTGGTTAACCATGAGAAGATCTGTAAATATCAATAAAAAACTCTTTAGCCACAACAAAGAAATAATGGAAAAATACAACCGTAATCTGGAGAATCCTTTCGGTAGCGATTGCTACCATCGTTCAGCAGTCCAGGAGTAAACTAATCCAAACAGACGAGTTAACTGCCTGTTGAATCGACAATCGACAATCGACAATCGAACAGTGCAGGTAAAACGAAACGAGTGGTCCGAAAGCAACGCTTTCACTGCCATACTCGTCCAGAAAGTAACCACGGGAAGTACACTGAACTAGGCAAGAAGCCAGATGAAACCTAGTTAAGTCATCCAGAGGATAAGATGGAGTCCTTTCCTATCAGGACGATAGTGTTGATTGTTGATTGACGAGGGACAAGGGACACGAGGAGCTAGGAGATCCAATATTCGGGAAATATCGCCTTTTGGATGTCGTCGAAATTGATGTCCAGGAGGTGACGTGGCCTGCGATGTCTAAGAAGGCTTCTGAAGGTAAGCGGGTGCTCAAGAATACCTGCAACCAGAGGATTGGGATGGTCCTTCATCTTCGGAAGCAGCTTTTTCATCAATTCCTGGACGTGATTTCCAATGGGAGGTATCTCAAAATCGTCGGCAATAGAAGTATTTGTTGCAACTCTCCTGTCGAGTTGAGCAATGGTCCTCAAGGTAACGTTTTGGAAAGTTTGGAGGTCCTTCCATCTGGACTTACATATTGTGGCCCAGGCAGGCATACCATATAACAGAATGGTCCGGATTACCATTTTATATAGCAAAAGTTTGCTATCTATTCCAAGAGCGCTGTTTCGCCCCAGGAGGGCGACCAGGCTGAACTTTGCCTTCTTAGCCTTATTGATAGCATAGGAGACGTGGTCACCCCAATTTAGCTTAGCATCTATCACCACTCCGAGGTATTTGTAATTCTTCACCCATTCGAGCTCTCTACCCGAAAGAAGGAGAGGCTTCGGTGGTTTCCGAAGTTTCTTGGTAATAAACATAGCTTTGCACTTGTCGACGTTTAGTTTGAGTCTCCACTTAGCAAACCATTTCTCGCACTTATGTAAGGCATTCTGCAATCGAGATATGACATGAGCGGGAACGCGAGCAGTGGTCATGATGGACGCGTCGTCAGCGAACAGATACAGCTTGCATTTTGTAAATGTTGGGAAGTCATGGATGAAAAAGTTGAAGAGTGCAGGGCCAAGAACAGAACCCTGGGGAACACCAGCTTTGACGTCACACGGGTTTGACAAGGAGCAGCCAACCTTTACTCGAAATATCCTGTTCGACAGAAAGGATCTAATCAAGGCAATAAGATCGTCCGGAAATCCACAAGTAATCATTTTGTGTATTAGGCCTTCGTGTCAAACCTGATCAAAAGCTTTTCGGACATCCAAAAACACAAGACCACCCTATTTAGCGCAGTTAAGAGGAGTGTTTAAATCTGCAACAAGCCTCCAGATCTGGAGTTGGCAGGAGTGACCTGGTCGAAAGCCGAATTGCTCTTCACGAACAAGATTGTTAGCCACACAGAAGTCGTTAAATCTCTTAAGAATGATGCGTTCAAACACTTTTGATAGCATAGGTAACAAGCTTATAGGCCTATAGCTGACAGGAAGAGCAGGGTTTAGACCAGGCTTCGGTATGGTAACGATTACAGACTCTTTCCACTTGACAGGAAAGTAACCATGGCCCTGGTAATAGTCGCAACAACATTAGGAGGTAAGTTCTTGAGAGTGCTATTAGTGATCGAATCGATACCTGCTGCTTTCCTGCTTTTAAGATGCTTGATGACATCGGAGATTTCCTGAACACCAATAGTGTCCTCACAGGTAGAAATACGATGAGTGAGCTCGTATGCGATACATCCATCGTTTACAAGACGAATATTTGGGAAATTATCCGGGTTGTTCTCAACAGGAGTGGTAAATTGTTTAATCAGGGATTCGGCGATCAGTTGAGCTTTATCTTGGTCGCCCGTGACAGCATTGCCATTTGCGGTAAGCAGCGGTGGTAAGTTGATGGGTCTGTTTCCTTTTAGAGCCCTTACAGTACCCCAGAGCGAGTTGTCCTGGACTGACAGGGCCTTTAGCTTTTCGCTCCATCTTTGATTACGTAAAGATTTAACCTCTTCCTGGACCTTTCGAGCTAGCCTGTTGTATTTCGTCTTAAAGAAGGGAAGTCGTTCACGCTGCCATAACCTTCTATAGGAATTTCTTTCAAGTATGAGACGCCTGATGTAAGTAGGGAGGTCGAGATGTTCAGGACGCTTTCGATCAGTAGTGAAAGTACTGGAAGCCGTAGCATCATTGATAACACGAGTAATAGAACTGATATTTGCATTAATATCCTCGTTGTCAATAACCTCCTTATATGGAATGCTGTTTTCTCTAAGGATATCCCTGAAGAGTTTCCAGTCTTGTTTGGAGCGAAGCCCAATCTTTACATCGATGTTTAAGCCCTCAAAGATAAGCATCACTGGACGGTGGTCAGAGGATAAGTCGTCGACTGTGAAAATATTATAGGGCTTAAAGAATCCTTTAAGAACTACAACGTCCAGCACGTCGCTGACAGGAGAATGGTCGCAGTAGTATGTGTCATCAAGGGGTCCAGCAACAAAGGTGTCAATCTCGTTTAGAGTATATCCATAGAGGATATTGCCATTTTGGTTGGAGCATTTGGAGTTCCATGTAGGGTGCTTAGCATTAAGGTCTCCCGCCATAACCACTGGAATGGGCCCAGAGAGCAGCTCATCAAGCTCGCACGGTCCAAGCTTGTGCCTAGGAGAATTATACAAAGAGGTGAATTTAATTTCACCTGCGTCGGCGTCATTTATTATCACGGAAACAGCTTCCATTCCTACATAATTCGGAGTGACAGTCTCACGATGATCAATGCCATCTTTGACAATGATAGCTGCTCCACCAAATGCTTGACTGGCGTTGCTACCCAGAGGTCGATCCTTTCGATAAACATGATAACCCGGCAAGTTAAAAGCTTGAGTTGATCTCAGGTGCGTCTCACACACGAAAGCTATGTCAATATTCCAATTAATGATGAAATTGTAATATTCGATGCGCTTCCGATAGATTCCCCTGGCGTTCCATATATTGCAACGAAGCTTTCCGTGGGTAATTGTTCTGTAGCGGTGTCTGTCCATGGTCAGTTCTTGATTTCGTGGGACGCAGCCTGTGGCAGTACGTTGCCACTTTCCTTACAGAGGTTAAGAAGGTTACCCAGACTCCTATAAATGCTACGCAATTGGATTGGATCGACCGCATCTGAATGAGAAGAGCTGGATGCGACTGAAGCATAGGTTCTGCCATCAACTACTTTAGTGGTTTTGATCCTTTTGACTTGGGGATATTTCGGACACTTGGTGTAACTTGAAGTATGGTGACCATCACAACGAATGCATTTAGGGGGGTCTTTACCCTTTACATTTGTACAGTCCCTCGACTGATGGTCACCTGCGCACTTGTTACATCTAGGCGATTCGGTGCAACCTTGGGAGACGTGGCCAAAACGTAAACAGTTGTAACATTGTAAGGGCCTTTTGTTGCCTCTAAACAATTCAACAATTACAGCAAGGGGACCAACACGCTTTAAACTCAAAAATGACTTATTGTGCTCAGTGTTTTGGAGTAGAACTAACACCAGTGGCATTTCAACGGAACCGTTAGCTTTTTTCAGCCTGATTGCCTTTTCAGGATAATAATTTGCCTTCCTGAGATCTTCACAAAAGTCTTCCAGGTCATACGTTGTGTCAACATTTCGGACAACGTATTTCAGCAGCTTTTCTGATTTGAGCTGATGATGCTGGATTTTTAGCACATCGTTATTCTTTACTCCAGATACTAGAATTTTGTGCGTATCCTCATCAAGACACTTAATTTTAATGGTGTCCTTGCGACCAGTGTGGCAGATGATTTTATCTAAAGACACATGTTTTGTGATTTCCTCTAGAATTTCCTTGATTGGTTTTCCGTGATGACGAATAATAATCGGAGGAATGTAAATAACTCCCTTTCCATTGGTTTGGCTTTGTTACCTCGTATGGCTACAGAAACACCATTTTTGACATCGACAGTAGACTGAATGTTGTCTATCCTAACACCACCTTTGTTTCTTTTATTCTGCGCAATACGCCAGTTACCTCCATCACTGTCAGCAGAATCATTTTCGTGCCTTCTTTTGACGCTAGTTCGTATTGAGGAGTTTCCTTCGTCGACTGCTTCCAGGCAAGTAGAAACATTTTCATTATTATGTATGTGTTGCATCAGGATTTACCACTATCATGGGCGAATCAGAAGTAATGGGAGAACCTATAAACTCCTTGATAATATTGCCAAGGTTAGCAAAGCCATTGGTAGTCTCTAAACTAGCACTCTTAATATCACTTTTTAAACTATCAATTTTGCTACCAAGTTCCTTAGACAGCGCTTCCACTCTTGATTCTAACTCTAAATATTTGCTGTTCAGTTCAGTACGTAATGCCTCAAGTTGTCCGTTGATAATAATGTCAAATGCCAGAAATCTCGGATCCTTACACGCATCTTTGTAGGCCAGGTCACAAGGTAACACTTTACCATCAGCATACTTAACAGTGCCTGATGTCATCATGAAGCAGGTGTGGTGCTGGGTTTTGCCGTCCTTAGAAGGACGCACCTACTCAAAACGACTCAGTATAAATGACTTAAAAAAGTCCTACCTTTTTAGTCCTCTTGGAAAATCCACTGATGCACTGAAAGTCGTCCAGTCTGCAATAGGTACGTCGTCGTCCGTCGAGTGGTAGAATATCTGAATGTGAATACATTTAACTGTCTGAAATATTTACATTTTCTTTTTTTTAACCGAGACGAAAAATGAAGTTCTATATCAACTTTTTTAAGAAATCGTATCTATGGCAGTTTTTTGGATGCGACATGCCAGCTTTTTTATGTTAATTTATGAAAACAAACAAAAAAACTGGTTAACATCCGAAAAACGTAAAATACCGAAAACCTGGATCCAGATAATCAAAAAAAAACAAGCTAAGGAGACAGTTGATCTCGTTAATTGCCATCATCATACCAAATTTCATTAATCTAGACCTACTTTTGCTCGCAAAATACCGGAGAAAACAGCGAGAAATCGCATATTTTTAGGGAGGCCCGTAGGACCGCAAGGGGTAAAAAATGAAAAAAATGAATTATTTTTGGGTCCAAATATCTTAGTCGTACGTGAATTCCACTGAGTGGGGTTAACAGGCGCGAACGTCAAAATTAGGCTTATTTTGAGATTTTTTTTTTAATTTCTGCCCCCCTAGAAATCGAATTTCAAAATTCAACGAATGCTCCCTTTTTATATACGTCTTTTACAGCCTCGTGCGCAATTTTAAAGCTCACTGCACTTTTCGCATTGGAGTTAGGCGGCAAAAACACGTAACGGGGGGGGGGGGGGCAAACTTTGGGCCCTCTTGGCACCCCTCACAAAGCGAAATTCGAAAAAACAAAAAATTGTTTTTTGGAAAATATCCTCCGAGTTTCGTTGCTTTATCTTTATTCCCCGCGAAGTTGCATCAAAAAATAATTTTTTTTTTGTGAACCACTCCCGAAAAACGAATTTTTTCAGTGTTCCCACGCTTAAATTCGAATATCGAAAAACGGGTAAACTGCTTTTTTGGGACGGTAGCTAGAAGTCTTCCTGCAAAATCTCGAAGACCGAACGTTCATTGAGGGCGGAGTCAGGCGACCGAACGTGCAACTCCTTTCTTCCCAACCCCCACCCCCCCCCGGGCAGAAAATTTCGAAAATTCCCGTCTTAGCACTCCCCTACCCTATTTGTCCAATGACCTCACCGAGTTTCGAATCAGTATCCTGAGCAGATTTTGCTGTGCGATGATGAGTCAGTGAGTGGTCAGTGAGTGAGTGGATGTCTTCTATTATATACAGGGTGCTTTTGAAAAGGATGTCGTGAGATACCTAGCGATGTTCTGCACCTTAAAATAAACACAAGTTTCCTCATACGATTTGTCGAAATTGCATTCCTTAAAGGAGTAAACAGCTCGTGAAGTTTGGTTAACTCCGCCCATGACGTAATCAAAAGCGCATGAAAAAAAAGTAAACACCACTACGTGTTCCATTAATAGGTTTCTGCGAACTACTTATGCACTAATGTGTTGGCCCTAAACTCAACCGCTCTCACAGCCCACTGAAAGATTCGTAATTACTAGACCTCAGAAATGAACTTTTCCACAATTTAGGAAAGAGGTAGACAAGTAATTGCCTCGACAATCAAGAAACGTTTCTAGTAAAATGCATGTTCGGTCCGAACCTCATTTAGGCCTATGTAAAGTAGTCATTGACGCGATTAACGTAAGATTTCTTCGTTTTAAAATCGAGTGACAATTGAAAAGAGCATGCTTAATTGAAGTATGTTTCCGATCACGCAGTTTCCGTTAGCCTAATTTGGCTTTCCTGTGAGAGTGGTTGAGTTTAGGGCACAGGTAGTTCGCAGAAACCTATTAATGGAACACGTGGTGGTGTTTACTTTTTTTCATGCGCTATTGTTTACGTTATGGGCGAAGTTTAACCAAACTTCACGAGCTGTTTACTCCTTTAAGGAATGCAATTTCGACAAAACGTATGAGGAAACTTCTGTTTATTTTAAGGTACAGAACATCGCTAGGTATCTCAGAACATCCTTTTCAAAACCACCTTGTATATAGATTATAATTTATTTTGTTATTGATGATAGAAGCCAAATGCGATATTCATGCAGTTTCTACTATATTAATAATTAAAGTCTGGTTATATTTTTATATGATTGCCATATATCAACTTACCCGAATTTACCTGAATAGATCCCGACGTCGAATTTAAGCCCCTCTTTTTTGGCCATTGTCATCGGGAAAAAAATTCTCAAATTTAAACCGACTTCTATTTTTTCAATGTCCTGAAGATTATTAAAATCTACATGATTTTTTTTTCTTTTCAATGAATAGATACGGCTACTACGCCAATGTATACAGAGTGAATGTTATCAAGGGATACATTCCAAATAGATTTCAAAAGAGAATTTATTGACAAAACTAAACAGTATCAGTTAAAAAAAAATTAATAAAAAATTAAAATTTAATTTTGTTATTCACTTTCTAAATGACTTGAAGATATTTCCTCTTTTCCTCCCATAAAATGTCGTCTTCAGGGTCATCTACGTTATTAGAAACGCAACATTTTTTGAACCCTTTAACGATAGATTCATTGGAAATACCATTCCATGCGAATTTGATCCATTCTTCTAACTGTTCAATACACAGTACTTTCGTCCGCGGGCCTAGGCCTAACGCCTAGACTTTTCCTACCCAGGAACCGTGGTGACAACACACAAAAAGTAAACATAATCACAAATAAACATTTTGCATCCATATCTATAGTTTTACCTCCTAAACAATCGTAAAATGCTTTTTAATAGCATTTGACACAAAACTCCAAAAACTAATGCTTTTCCGCAATACGAAAGCGAGCGGGGCTTAAAAACAAAATGGCGCCGTTCAAAAAAATATTTTTCCGTCGCACGCGAATTTAAACAGACATCACTTTTTTCTACCATTTATCTGAAAAAAAAAACTGGATGTATTCAGGTAAATACGGTAATTAATTTAAACTGAAGTCTTAATTTAATAAATTTTATTTGTACCCATATGTGTATGTATTCACCCTGATTGTGTGAGTAATGAGCAAATAATTCCAAAATAAAGAACCAAAAGTAATTTAAAAATTTCTCTTGGGGAGGGGTTATTGGTTTGATGAACTTTAAATAAAAGGGGTTATTCCGGAACAACACTTTTGAACTTTATTACACGATCATAGGCTTTTTAAGCCCTTTCCCCAACTTAATTTTGAAGGAAATCCTAAAATGGCGTGACACGAAGATATACTAATGATTCGGAATTAGGTAATTGTTTAACTAATTACCCAAACATACAGATTATAACCTGGCGTTGCCCAGGACTTTTATTTATCCTCTTGTTAGGTTGACTTGCCTCAAATTAAAATGATATCCATCTTCACCACCGTAGAATATAACTGGATACTTTAGACCTATCTTTATTTCGAAGTTTCCCTTGCCCTTGACGTAGAAGCTCTTACGCTCTTGCTTTAGACAAAGCTTCCGTTGTTCAGATGTTTCCGACGCCCGGATAGCTTTTTGTCTTATAGCTACAGAGTTCCTTCTCTTTCCCTTCCAAACACACAACTTTCGCCAGTCCTCTGGACATTTGTTAAAGAACTCAAAGGAAACACGTGTATGCGTTCGAGAGATCAAGCACGGTAGTAAAAGCCAAATCTAATAAAAATTAAAGTCACTAACACTCATACACGCAAATTATTCGTTCAAGGATTCTTCCTTCTGCTTTCCGCAGCTGGAATCTTCCAATCTCTCCCAATTCGCCTCTTGCTGTTCCTTTTATTCACTTCGGTAGCTACTGCATTATGCATGCAATTTTTCTTCTCCAGTCGATCTTTTTGTTCTTCCGCTCGTTTGATCGAGCACTTCGCCTTTGAGGGAAAACCCGAAGTGGGCGTCGGTGAGAAGTCAATCGTTGGTTTGGTGCCATGTCAACAGAACCACGTAGCTTTGCGCTCACATAGATCTGACAATATGACACTATGCTTTATTCACTTTTTAAATATGAATTATAAAAACTGTAACAAAATAAATTATCATTAAAGTTTTTAACTTGCAAAATGCATTGCATTCTGCTTTTGCTTTAGCTTATTCTCTGCTGCTTTTTCATTCTATTCAGTCAAAATTCAAGAGATCTTCACAAATCTTTTGCAGCAATGCTAACTGTGATTTTGTATATTAGGTAATCAGAACAACTTTAACAGTTAGATTCTCAAGTGCGTAGCAAACTTCACTCAGTCGATTGCACAGTGCAGTAGCAACTTTTGGGATGTTAACTGGTGTGGGAAAAAGATTGGATGTAAACACCGCCATTAGTGCTTTCTTGTTTTCATTTTCCGAAGTGGAGAAGCTCAACCATGCATTCCTCTTCGTGGCAAATTCCTTCCGTTTTTATTTTTTTTTTGATTTCTTGTTTACATTGTTGTTTTCCAACTGTTGATCACACCCCACTATCACGCACAAAGATTAATGGCAGAGTGGAAGCATGTGTAAATAAATGCAATTGACACAGCTAGATGCATTCTTAATAATTTTTATTGAGAGTTTTTTTATACTTATAAAATTAACATAATTGCCCACTAACACATGGATAATGTTATTATTTTAGATAAACAATTAAAAAGAAAAATTAAACAGATAAATTCATAAGATGAATAAGTGCAAACTTAAATTATCTTTAAAAGTTAATATAATCTTTTAAGCGAGAACAAAAACGCGATACGTTTTTTTTTGACGAAGTAATTAATTTGCTTTGCTAAACACAGGTAAGTGTATTTACAATGAATAAAGTTCTTGCTTCAGAATGTAACTTGAACACTAAATGGAAACCGTAAAAGTGCCGACAGAAAGGCGGGCACGCATACAGCGTTGAAGGCTCCGAAGCAGAAGGAAAACTTATTTCGGGAAATCAGCACGCAATTCTTCTGTGACAAAACCTTTTAGCTCCATGGCATCATCAGGTCAAATCCGGTTTCATGAAGCTGTGAAGATAGGTATTGCAGGGACACAAGAAGCTCACTGGCAGCTGAAGGTAAATTCTGGTTCCCGTAATATACGTCATTATTTCATACAATTATTGGAAAAATCTTGAGACAAAATATTTACCTTTCTCCTCAAAGGATGATATCCTTCTCCGCGCAAGGAAGCTTATCGGCCTTTTCTATTTGTTTTGCTCCGCTTGAAGTCACTTCAAGGAAGCTTATCGGCGCAAGGAAGCTTATCGGCCTTTTCTATTTGTTTTGCTCCACTTGAAGTCACTGCATTCCGTGACATCCACGTTTACTAAAACATTTTCAAACGCTTCAAAAATGAAACTTGGATATAGTTAACTCCGAAAACACTATTCCACATAATAAATTTTAATGACTCAGATGTACATTTCGGAAACGAAGTTTCCATCATCAGTGAGTAAAGAACAACGACAATCGAACAGTGAAGTGTACATTTGTTAGGATGGGACGAAATCAGCGCTTTCACAAAGCTCATCCAACCAGAATAAACATTAAATGAAATACACTGAGGTAGTCAAGAAGCCTAACCAACCCAAGCGGTCTTCCATATTATACAAAAAAAAATAAGATTGACGATTGTCAGAAACAAAATACAAACGAAATAAAAAACACAAGCAGAAAGAATATTATCACATCTTCCAGTAGTCCGGGAAAGAGACGTTGCTAATATCTTCAAAATTGACGTCAAGAACGTGCCTCGGTTTACGATACTTCGTATGCCAGTTCATATTCAATGAGTTCTTCAGTATTCCATTCACAAGTTTATTGTCGTGAGTCTTCATCTTCTGTATCATAATCAAAAGGAGATCCTGTATAAACTTTCCGATATGGGCCATGTTTAAATCCATGTGGATGGATTGGTTTTTCACCGTCATCTGTCCAGCTGAGCAATGGTCCTCAGGGTAACATTCTGGAATGACTGTAGTTCACTCCATCTGGTTTTACAAATAGTCGCCCACGCAGGCATGCCATAGAGGAGTATGGTCCGGATAATCGATTTGTACAGAAGTAGCTTGTTGTCAATGCTGAGGGCGCTGTCGCGAACCATGAGAGCTATGATACTGTACTTAGCCCTCTTCGCTTTGTTCAGAGCATAGGACATATGCCGGTTCCATGAGAGTCTTGAGTCAATGATAACTCCCAGATACTTGTAGTTGTCCACCCAGTCCAGTTTCTTATTGAACAGAACAAGAGAATCTGGGGGACGCTTGAGCTTCCTATTGAGGTACAAAGCCTTGCACTTTCCGACGTTAAGGTTCAACTTCCAGCAGTTAAACCAGTCTTCGAACTGCTTCAAGGCGCACTGCAGCCGAGTGATAACGTGAGCCGGCCGGTGTGCCATGTCATAATGGCAGCATCATCCGCATAAAAATACAGATTACAATTATCGGGTTTCGGGAAATCATGTACAAAGTAATTAAATAGCACAGGCCCAAGGACAGAAGCCTGAGGGACACCGGCCTTTACAACACGGGGCGTGGAAAGATTTTCTCCAACTTTGGCTTGATAGGATCTGCCGTCAAGAAAGGATTTCGCCAACAAAATCAAATCGGCAGGGAACCCGCCTCTGATCATTTTGTAGACAACGCCCTCATGCCACACTTGGTCAAAAGCTTTACTGACATCGAGAAATACCACCCGGAGGTTCAAGGGGGTGCTCACGTCTTCAACGAGCCTCCATATCTGCATCGGACAAGAGTGGGCAGCACGAAAGCCAAACTGCTCTTCCCGAAAAAGGTCATTTGCTAGACAGTGGTCTTGGAATCTGACGAGAATCGTTTTCTCCAACACTTTGGACTTAGTGGGTAGCAGGCTAATAGGTCGGTAACTTGCCGGAATTGCAGGATTTTGCCCCTGCTTGGGGATACTCAACACAATAGATTGCTTCCAAGCCACAGGGAAGTAAGAAAATTTCCAGCAGACGTTAATGATATTAGTGAGATAAAGTTCTTCGGGAGATTTATAAGGGCGTTATTACTCACCTTTTCTCTTCCTGGAGCTTTCTTCTTTTTCAGTTTACTTATGATGGTGGCGACCTCTCCAGCCTCGATGCTGTTCTTCGTTAAATGCTGTGGGACTTCATCAAAGTTGACAATACCTTCTTCCACACGCTGAGACATGATTTGGCTCTCGGGCTTATCGTTGGTAGGAGTAACAAACTGCAGTTCCAGTGAATCTGCAATGACTTGGGCCTTGTCCTGATCAGTTTGCACATAGTCACCTTGTGGTGTACGGAGTGGAGGAAGCGTATCATTCTTCCTCTTCTGTAAAGCTCTGACCATACTCCAAATGGAATTGTCCTGGGACCAAAAGTAATTTCGTATTAAGCGGGTTTTCATATTAACCGAGTTCGTATTATCAGAGTTATACTGTACTTCCATCCAAATGCGTCAGTTTTAAATCTTTCCGTTTATGTTTTAATGTTTGCAGAAAATGCGTTGCTAGCCGACAAGCTTTTGAGTTTTTCATTCCATCTAGCGTCGCGAAGCTCTTTTATCTCTTCTTGAACTCTTCGCACTAACCTGTTGTACTTGGTTTTGAGCCAAGGTTCACGATAGTGTTGCCATAGTTTACGGGTCCTGTTTCTTTCAGCAATTAGGCGTTGGATTCCAGGAGTGAGTTGGATTCGATGAGGAGGTTTATTCTCTGATGGATAGTTACTAGCTTCTATGGCACTGTTAATACATCTGGTGATGTCATCAACAAGTTGATCGATGTCCTCTGTACAGTAAGCAACGTCGGGATGGTAGCCATAGTCCTTAAGAATATCTTTGTAGAGCTTCCAGTCTTGATGATGTACGAGTTCCTCTCGGAAATTTATGTCAACATTGTCAAAGTTCAACGCCACAGGCTTGTGGTCAGAAGAAAGGTCATCAACCGTCAAGATATTGTACAGTTTGAAGAAACCCTTCAGGAGCGAGATGTCCAAAACGTCACTACTAGGGGAGTGGTCGCAGTAGTAGGTGTCCTCCACAGGTCCAGCAGCGATGATATCATCTCTACCTTGTATGTACCTATAGAGAACCATGCCGTTGTAATTCTGCGTTCTGGAGTTCCAGCTTGGGTGTTTGGCATTTAGGTCACCAGCCAGGACGACTGGAGTGTCACCACTGAAGAGTTCATCAAGCTCGCAAATGTCTAGGTGAATGTGAAGATAATGTTTAGGTGAATTGTAGAGCGCCACGAACTTCACTTCATCACAGGAGACGTCATTGATAATGATGGAGGCCGATTCCATACCTGCATAAGACTTGGATACTAATTCTTGGTGTTGAATTCCCTTCTTAATGATGATCGCAGCGCCCCCAGACGCACATCTTGTAGCATTTGAAGCCATTCGATCCTTACGGTACACACAATAGCCAGGTAGCTTGAAGTCTTGGCTTGGTTTGAGGTGAGTTTCACAGAGGAAAGCAACGTCGATTTCTTGCTTTATCAGAAAGTTGTGAAACTCGATACGCTTTCGGGGAATGCCCCTAGCGTTCCATGTCACGCACCGAAGTTCAACTTTGTTGATTACAGTATAACGTTGTGCCGCCATACTAAAATTAGTTGGTCGTAAGGAGCCCACTCAACTGTGGGTAACTTTTGCCTAGATTAGAAAACAAATGAAAGATACGTCCTAATTGTTTACACATACCGGAGAGCTTCTAACATTTCGTTGAACACTAGGTCCAAAGCAGCAAACCTAGAATCCAAGCAGGCATCCCGGTAGGCATTTTCGCAGGACACAGTTTTACCATCTGCCACTAGCAATGGCACATTAGCTGACTCCAACGTGGTTAATTTGGACGAAGCCATCATAATCTTAAAATATAGTTGTATAGAACCAGGGTGGAGTAACCTCGCAGCTAGGTGTGTGCTAAAGAAGCCGTCCTAAGAAGGACGCACCTAGCTTTAAGGAAAAAAGAAAACAAGTCAGGTTTGCGTGAAAGTTAATTCTACGCCAGGGACCCACTCGTGAATGATTAGAATAATAATAGATGATATGAAAAGTCCTTAGTTAGGTTTGCGAGAAAATTAATCCCAACGCCAGGGACCCAGAAGGATAATGAGCGTCTTGATGTACTGGTTTACGGGAATATTAATTCCAATTCTTTGTTTGAAGTTATTCATAAATGTAGAGATGTTAAAATGTTATACTTCCTTGAATCGATTGAAATTGTAAAAAACAAAGCAACCAATAAAACCCTGAATAGTGATGATGGCCCCATGCCAGTGGCAGAATGGCTCCCTTTAGCAAAAATTTTTTACAAAATAATTTACTTTCCTCGTGTTGTTTCCTGTAAGGGTTTCCCACTTTGCTCTTATAATCGGACTATGCTTTTATCCGGTGTGGGGGGGGGGGAGGGGAGGGGTTTTGTTTGGCTTTTATAGGGCTAAGCTAAGAAGGTAGTTTGTATTGGTTGTTTTCTTTTGATTTTCGCGTTTTGTTTTTGTAATATTTTTTGTATAATTTTTTGATTGGTTCTTATTTGTATATTATAAATACTCGGCATCTCTTGTTGTTCTTTACTCACTGATGATGGAAACTTCGTTTCCGCAATGTACATCTGAGTCATTAAAATTTATTATGTGGAATAGTGTTTTCGCAGTTATTTTTCTTTCTATAGTTGTGTCCACAGTTTTTGGCTTGGTTCCAGTGTATCTTGGATATAGTTTTCCTGTTGCTGGCACATTTCTCAGTTTTCATCAATCTGGAAACTAAATTGCATTTTTTAAGGTGTATATAAACAATTGATATGCGCACATAGCTTACTAAGACCACCACACACTTCTATTCTTTTGAACTGTAAGATGGTGACACCAAATAAGACCACATTTCTCACACATAAATTTATATGTCAATAAAAATCGTTATTAGTGTATACACTGTGTAACAGCCAAAACTGTCTCCCTTAAAGAACACGAGGTAGCTTTATTGCATGGCACAGTATAGTATTGCCTTATCCCCTTTCATGTTTCCCGTTTCACTTTGTAATATGCTTCACTTAAGTAAAATCATAAGCATAACCACGAGGAACTTCAACAATCCGCAAAATCATTTCAAAATCGTATTTTTTATCCTAAAAATGACATACGAACCCAAATCAAAGACTGTTACTACATTTACTTCGGGAGTAAGTCACACGAATGTTTTCCATCATTTGGTTATCTGCACTTTTTCCCTTGAATAACCAACCCGTCTCAAATTTTTGCCGGCCAGGTGGCCGAGAGGTCATGGGTTCGAATCCCGCCGTGGGCATGGTTGTTTGTGTTTGTCCCGGGCTGTGTACAGATATAACACAGCTGTGTAACTAGGACACATTTTTAATACAACTACGACAAGTGAGCGCTTAGTTACGTCACTGAAAAATAATTTCTATATTGTCGACCCTTCAAGATTTGGGACATTTCAATTCCTGCGGTGACGGATAATTTAAATGGTCCTTCATGTCTTGAATGTTGTCACATGTGTACCTTTAGTAAACTAAATTACTTAATGATGTTTGTCAATGACGTTCACATGCGATAAGTGGTCATATTTGATATTCACCGAAATGGCCAACAGTGCGATTATACAAGGAAAGGTTAATCGCTTATTTAAAAAGAAGTGTGGATTTCACGCTAATAAGCAAACGGGACCTTTAATACGGTTTACTTAGTTTACTTTCCTGTATTTTTCCTTACCTTACAACGTTATTACTAAAACTATGATATCTTGACTATCACTACTGAGGAAGAGTTACGAATTACTTTCTATTAAGAACTTTTACCCAAACTGAACATTATATCGTATGACTTTTATTAGTAAATTCCTTCTTTTCCAGTTTACCTCGCAATCAACATGGGTCTCTCCATTCCTCAAACAAGTTACGTAAAAATGAGTCTGCAATCAGTCCTTGGAATTCCTCATTCAGTCAGACCCGACGCGAAGAAGTGGTCTTAGCAAGACTTCGCATAGGACATAGCAGACTCACCCACGGTCACATCCTTAAAAAAAACCCACACCCTATATGTCCATGCAGTGCTGTCCTCATTATTAAACATTTTAATAGAATTTTCTATAAGCAAGACCTTGAGATCATCTCGTTGAAAACTTACTGCTACACTTTTATCGAAACACGCCTCTCATATTAAAAGGGTTATTTATTTTTAAAGAAACTACGCCTTTTTAAATTCGTATAATCGTAACTTTGCGCATATATCGTTTTTTTTATCCACGTTCCTGGTTTATCGTTCTTATCTTTTTATGTAGCTTTATTTTAGCTTATTTTAATGTTTAGTAATCATCGAATCGTTGTTAGTTTGTTATATCAGTTAATGCGGTTGGGCGCAAATGACCTGCTTTGGCGCGCCCTAAAATTCCAAATCAACTAATCAACAAATCACCTATGCAAAAGTGTGTTTCAAGTGCGATTTTTACGTCCCCATGAAAGTAAGACGTTTTCAAGACGTAACTTTCGGTGATTGTGTTGTGAAAGTAATTCAGAGACATTGTAGTGCATAATTGAGTATTTCATCTATATTATTATTTATTTTCTTCCTTGTAATGATAAACTGAAAATAAATTATTTATTTCGTTAAATTAAACACCACATCCTCTGCCATTGTCCATTGCATACTCACACATAAAAACGTGACAAATTGTAAGCGGTGTCCGTATATGACCGATTTTTCTGTTATACTTTTAATATTGAAATAATTGAGAATTCCCTGTCTTTTTTTTCTTTGCATGTACAACGCAATATTTCAATTTCAGTTATTAAGAAATTCCCCTGTAAATTCAGGAACGAGCTAGCATTACCTTTTTATCAATTCTAATGCTTACAACAGATGGCACAAGCAGTTTGACGATATTATGAGCAGTCGAATGCTCACATTACTTTGCTTATCCAACTGCCTTAACGCAATGTCCTTACATGTATAACGCGATACGAATTAATCTAGTTGTACTAAGTGTCTTATAACGCGGTTTCCATATAAAGCGATAAGAGTGAATCCCGTTATAGGAGGGGGAGGGTTGACTGTATTAATTATAGGAGTGTCTTCTTACATAGACACTTGTTTCATCATCCTATAAGTCCTTTAATAATCTCGAGCGCGTTTTATTAATCTCACAAAAGAGTGCTGCAGTTATAATTTGAATATTTATGGAACATTTTATTATTATTAAACAATAAAAATTCGCTGAAATCGTTTTAAAGTTTCTCAAGCCACACTTGATAAAAAATGAGGGTTCTCGACTCACATCTCTAAATATTTGCTGTTTCATATTCAGTATTGTTCAGCATCATCATAACACGGACTTAAGCTATGGGACAATAGTTTTCAAATATTTGTCTTCATCTTTTCTAGGAGTTTACTCGAATCCACAGCGAAACTAATGACTATGTAGGAAGCTAATGACTACGTATTCGCGGGTTCTCACACATTTTAAGTCGCTTCTCGGTCGGTTGAACCCTTCAAAAAAAATGAGGCAATTATTCGACACGACATCCAGACCCAGAAATTAATTTTTAGAAAGTAATTACATCTTAAATAACAAATCGCAATTATCCAAATGTGTCGCTTTTCTCTCTTTAATCTTTGCTATGTTTCCATTTCACTTATTTCCTACGGCTAAGGTGCTTAGACATTTATTTTTCTAAAAACTTTATTATACATGAAGGGAAAATTTGAAAATTTGTTACTTATACGAACGTTCAGGAAAACACGTTCTCATGAAAATGAATTTTAACACCTCAACTTCATAAAATAACTGGTAAATGTATATTTTTAATATTTTTAATCGAGTGCTGCAAAATTTGCTGCAAAACTGTCAAAACCTATTTCCCTATACAGGGTGAATTTTAAGTGCCCCGACAAACTGCAGGGAGTGGTTCCTGACTGGAAATGGAGTAATAAACATGTAATTATCTGGAAAAGGACGGTGCGTGTGCAATTCGTCCCGGCATACAGTACATGGCTTTGCAGATACCCCCAGAAATAAAAATCCAGGTGATTTAAGTCCGGTGATCGAGGAGGCCATTCAACAGAGCCTCCGCGTCCTATTCAACGTCTGGTTAAGATGTTGTTGAGGTGTTGGTGAACAATAACGCGGAAGTGGGGTGGCGCTCCATAGTGCCTTCTACCGTGGCAACAAGGCATTTCCGGACATTTGTTGATAAGGCCTTTTTGCCCCCTTTCCAGTCAGGAACCATTCCGTGCAGTTTGTCGGTGTATTTAAAATTAATAATCGTGATAACTGGGTTCAATTGCAACAACGTAGTTTTATTATTAATACGCGTTTCGGTTTTAAACCATCGTCAGTTATGTTTAAAAACTTAAAATATTTTGAGCAACTTATACATGGGGGGTGGGCTATGCTCCCCGTCATTTCCCTGTTGGTGAAGGTGTTGATTGTAACCATATGGCCCTTCCTTCGCCCCCTTCAATCTCGGAAGAGACTAGGAAAGTACGTTTCCAACAACAAGCAATTGGAGGGGAACAAAAACTTTGAATACTGATCAGTGAATATTACAAACACGCCTAAATATATAAATAAATTAAACAATAAATTAAATAACAAATTGTTTGGCTACAAAATAAAATTTGAAGATGAAATGATACGTGGATAATTGATTAAAACGGAATAACTTAAATAATTAACGAAATTATCATAATAATAATAATAAGAAAAAATACATAAATAAAGTAAAATAAAATAAATAAATAAATAAATAAAACAGACGAAAACAAAATGAAAAAGAGCTTTTACATATAAATGTGGTTTATCAGCGCGAGCTGTGGAGAGAAGGGTGGGGGGGGGGTATGCAATGAGATGAGAAGTCAATAAAGTTGATATTGTGGTAATAAATAAATAACTAAAAATGGGTAGGGTAGTTTAGTATCACAAAACCATGCATGTAAATTAAGTGGTTAGTTTGTAGGGTGACACTTTTATGACGTGATGCTTTATGATGATAAATCTCATTAGATGTCGAACAAAAGGGATTTAAAGGACATGCATAATGAGTGGATTAAATCCGTATTTAAAATTCACCCTGTATAATATAAACATTTCCAAAAATATAAATATACAGTATTTCAAAAATGATATTTACACTCCCTGAGGGTGGGGGAGGGGGAAACTGAAATCTTAAATAGGAATCCCTCTTTTTAATATTTTCAGATTGTACACGGAGGTGAGGGGTAGAGTTTGGTATCATTGGATAGCTTGTTGGAAAATATTATACACGTGTTTTTTGTTTTTTCGATCCGATGCGTATTTCTCCAGATATTTTACTCTCCCGATCTTTTTGTTATACCCTTTATAATCTATAGATTTAAACATTTTTTCTTAACAGCCAAATCAAAAGCTTAATCCCAAGATTATTATATGCATTAAATGAAGACGACACTCTGACTCCTAGACGTAAGAGATCATTTGATAACAGTTTGGTAGGGAAATAAATAGGAGCAACTGTTCACCGTATTCAAAAGTATACAGGGTAGTAATAAAGTAACGTGAGTGTCACGGAATTCGATTACCAGCGCGAATTCCGATGACGTCGTCGTTCGCTTTCGCTCTCGAACCTTTTATCATTCGGAGAGGAGGGCGAGGCGACGTCAGCAACGGCGTCAGCACCATCAACACGCCGAGACCAATCAGGGCAAAGAAGAGGTTTCCAGCGCGAAGTTTGAAAGAGCGAGAAGGACAAGTGATCGAGACAGAAGGAAAAGGTTCTGCTGCATGGAGCTCGTACAGAAAGCTCAGTCGGGAGAGCAGTGTGCTCTACTGCGTTAACAGACTGGAGGGAAGGAGAAAGCGTTCCCCGCCCTCAACGACAAGCTCGCTGTTGCATGCGGTTTCGTCGGGAGCTGAGAGCACGCCGTGCAGTGAAGCAAACGTGGCGGAGGTTTTGCCAACGTGGCAAGGAGGAAACGAGAGCAGTGTTTTGCTTCCGCAACGGTAAGTAACCGACCCGCCGCCAGTGCTGTGCAGAACGGTCGCCGAATGAACTTCGACTTTTGTAAGTGCCCATTTTGTTGTAGGCAGAAATGCCACGGTAATTAAGGCGACATTCCAGGAACTGTCCTATCGAGAATTAAGATATGCGTTATGTGTTCAAAGGTTATTGCCGTTTAGCATGGTGGCATATTTTCTCCTTGAGCTAAGATTCACACTAGCCTAGCTTTCTCACCGTGAAATCAGCCCGTTACTTTAACCTTCCGTCCTTCTTGTATGTTTATTAGGATCTTTAGCATAAAAGCTACTTATAAGAATGTGCCCTTGGTCTGTACGTTTATCCGGCCGTCCGGCAGCCGTTTGCACGATAACTTGAAAATGAATTAACTTTTTAGCACATTTTCTATATACAGAAATGTGCTTAAGTGATCGGTTTGTCCAGCTGTCCGTCCGTCCGTCCGTCTGTAGACAATCCCAAAATTCATTGCGTTACAATAGAAAGAGTGCATGCATTGAATTGCTGGAAGACACGAATTATCCTCGCATTCGGGAAAACGCGTGTTGAGAACATACATGGGTTC